>JAAGEH010000265.1:2117173-2160310 GCA_011751065.1 Lasiurus cinereus | reverse complement strand
TCCACAGGCCTGTCCCGGGGACATGAGCGCTTTGAGTACCCTCCCTGGACATGATCTGCCCCGGATCCGGCTAAAAGCAGCTGGCTTTGAACCCAGCAGGTTGGGAATACGGCCTTGGCCCCAATGCCTCAGAGGGCTTTGGAGTAACAGAGTACCCCTCGCAGGTTTGGCTCAGTGGGTAGAATTTGGCCGGTGCTCCGGAGGGTCCCACGTTCTTCCATCCCCATCCAGGGCACGTACCTTGATTGCAGGCTCCGGAAGGCACCCAATCGATGTGTTTCTCTCGCATAGATATTTCTCTGTCTTCCCCTCTCGCTCTCACTCTCTCTAAAAATCATTGGAAAATATTTCCTCAGGTGAGGATTAAAAAATGCAGTACCTGAGTCACCTCAGTATATTACGTGAGGGCTTTGTCCCAGAGTGGCTAAGAATAGGGTAGATGACCAGTGTGAATTTTTATTTCTTGTTGGCTCTTAATTTTTTTTTTACATTAATAAAATAATGTGACTGAGGGAAAGGATGAAAGCTGGGAAATCGGGAGTTGTAGCAGGAAGTTGAAAGATAAGGCTTTTTCTCCTCTGAGATATGACTTCTTCTTATATCTGATACATTTTTTATTGATTTGAGGGGGATTATCTATTCAGAAAAAAAAAATAAGAAGGAAGCCACATTGAGAGAATCCAGCAGTGAATATACAGCCAAGCCCCAAACACAAAAAGATGAGTCCAATAAAAGCCAGGTTAATGATGATCTCTGAATGCATAATAATCTGGCCACTCAGTGTATATCCCATATAATAAAAGGCTAATATGCAAATTTTCCCCTCGACCAGGAGTTTGACCAGCAGGCAGGCCAGCCAACTGCCCATATCCCCACACCCTGGCCAGGCTGACCAGACCTTATCCATGCACCAGGCCTCTAAAAAACATATATATATTTGAGTGGTCAGATTATTATGCGTTCAGAGATCATCATCATCTGGCCACTCAGTGTATAGTATCAGTGGGATCTCACAAAATGAAATGAAAAGAGATGTTTTCATTTCAGCGTGATGTTCTCCTCCTTTGCTAAATGGAGAGATCTCCCTCTCTGCTGCTGGTAAACAATGGGAGCAGGCGCTTGCAGATGTATTACAGCGAAATAATCACCCATCCCCACAGAATCGCTGCCCGTTGACTTTCCACAGAAATGGGCAATTAAAGAAGACCGCGGGCTCTGGATAATGAAGGGGAGAAAATGTATCTAATAGTAGATTTTATGATGACACGGCTGATCCGTAATAGCCCTGATCTGATAGGAAGTGAGGCCATCAGAGGACTCTGGCTAAATTGCTTGCATCTTGGAATGTGGTTCACTGGTGCCACCGTGGTCCCGGAACTGCTCTGAGGTCCAGGTGGGAAGCGATGTCCATGAACTTGAGGAGGAAGAAGTCCCTTGAGAAAGAAGGAACACAACGTGGTAAAGAAGGGAGGTGAAAAGGGGACACAGGGGTCTCCCCCTCACAGGCCTATGGTGGGAGAGAAATCTCAGGCCCCCAGGTGAGTGGGTGGGTCAAGTACAAAGGTCCGGCCAATGAGCTGTGAACAAAGTGATGTGGGTCACCTGTGAGTCATGCCTGTCTCGGCCAGGGGAAGACCTTCCAGGCGCTCTTCCCTCTGGTGTGACAGTTGACCACCGTTTGGTGGTGGGGCTCAGTCAAGCTGGGACGCTCAAGGGTAGAGCATCCAGCCAAGCCAGTGTTGCTCAGTGGTGGAGCATCGACCCAGGAACCAAGAGGTTCAGTTCTCCATCAAAGCACATGCCCAGGTTGCAGGCTCGGTCCCTAGTGTGGGGCGGGCAAGAGGCAGCCGATCAAGGATTTTCTCTCATTGTTGATGTTTCTATCTCTCTCTTCCTCTCTGACATCAATAATTAAAAAAAAAAAAAGAACAAAACATATAAGAGTAGAGCATTTGCCCTAGCTACTTTGGCTCAGTGGATAGAGCAAGGGCCTGCGGACTGAAGGGTCCTGGGTTTGATTCCAGTTAAGGGAACATGCCTCAGTGGCAGGCTCCATCCCTGGCCTGGGTTGGGGTGCATGCAGGGGGGGCAACCAATTGATGTGTCTCTCTCACATCGATGTTTCTCTCTCCCTCTCTCTCTCTCTCTCTCTCTCTCTTTCTCTGTCTCTCCCCCTCCCTTCCACCCTTATTCTTTCTTTACAAATCAATGGAAAAAATATACCCCGGTGAGGAGTAACAACAACAAAAAAAAAAGAGCATCTGAATGACCATAGAGACCTTGGGCCAGGATTTGACCCTAGTTCTCAGTCGGACAAGGCTTTGCGATCTCAGGACTGACTGCAGCTAACCTGGTTGATGTAAGACAAACCCCACCCCGCTGAGCTGGGCCGAATCTGCCCTTAAGATCCGGGCCCTCTCCTCTTGGTCCATGGCTCTGTGGTGTGTGTGGGGCGTGTCTGTCTTTTTAAAATATTTGTTTTCGATGCAAAGGGTCAGGGGATGATGGCAAAGAGAATGTGCACAGGGAATCCGTGAGGGGTGAACTAGGATTTTAAATGCTTCTCTGGGTTCCAAGTCAATGACTTCCCTAATGGAAGGTTACAACATTGATATATTGGGGGGCATAAAAAAAAGTCCATCTTTCTGGTATCAGAGATAAGTCTCTTTTCACCTGCACCAGCTCCCAGAGGCGGTGTCAGACTAAATTCACTTGTGACTTAGCTACACTTGCAGTGTTCCTCAGCCAATTCTTATTTTTTTAAGTATATTTTATTGACTTTTTACAGAGAGGAAGGGAGAGAGATAGAGAGAAACATCGATGAGAGAGAGACATGGATCAGTTGCCTCCTGCATGCTCCCCACTGGGGATGTGCCCGCAACCAAGGTACATGTCCTTGACCAGAATTGAACCTGGGACCCTTCAGTCCACAGGCCAGCGCTTTATCCACTGAGCCACACCAGTTTGGGCCAACTAATTCTTATTAAGCAAGTGAGTCAAAGTGAGGGTCAGGGCTCTATTTTTACCCTCAAATGAGTCAGAGAAAGTGCTGTGCTGTGGAGGCAGAATAAATTCCCTGAAAATGTGTTGAGTCCCTGAGTCTGTAATACAGACTCTCTCTCTCTCTCTCTCTCTCTCATAAAAAGGGAGCTTTAAAATGAGTTTTCCCACCCTAACTGGTTTGGCTCAGTGGATAGAGTGTCAGCCTGTGGACTAAAGGGTCCCAGGTTTGATTCCAGTCAAGGGCATGTACCTTAGTTGTGGGCACATCCCCAGTAGGAGGTATGCAGGAGGCGGCTGATCAATGTTTCTGACTCTCTATCTCTCTCCCTTCCTCTCTGTAAAGATAAATAAAATATATTTTTAAAAATGAGTTTTCTCTTTTTAATTTCCCAAATGATTGTGGGGGTGGGATGGGGATAGAGTCGTAGCTTGGAAGAAAGTCTAACCCTTGGACAATCCCTGACGATGCTTGCTCCACCGCCGCAGAGAGCAGACAGCGAACTCGAGTTCCCGGTGCTCATCTCGTTTGAAGTGCTAATGCTTCCGTGAAAAGCGCGATCGTTTCCTTCTGTGCGAAACAGCGTGAAGACGGTAGATGTTTCCTTGGGCAGCCTGTGCTTGTGGGTAGAAATGGATGTGCTCACACATCAGGAAAGACTCAGGGCTGTTGTAAGAAACAAAAGAAAGAAGGAAAAAGACAGTTGGAAAGAGCCCTGGCCAGGTGGCTCAGTTGGTTGGATCATAGTCCCAGGCACCAAGAGGTGGCGGGGTCAATTCCCGGTCAGGACACATGCCTAGGTTGCGGGTTTGATCTTTGTATAGGAGGCAACCAATCAACGTTTCTCACATCGATGTTTCTCTCTTCCTTTCTTTCTAAAACCAATAAAAATATATCCTGTGGTGAGGATTAAAATAAAAGAAAGACTCAGGGCTATTGCAAAGTATAATAATAAAAGCATAATATGCTAATTAGACCAGACAGCCGAATGACCTTCTGGACATCCTTCAGGATGACCTTCTGGACAGGCAAGCTACCGTGGCTGCCAGGGCTGAGTCCCTTGCACGAATTTCATGCATCGAGCCTCTAATGTGTATATACTGTCTATCCTATAGAATAAAAGGCTAATATGCAAATTGTTCCTCAACCAGGAGTCCCACCCCTTCCCCTGGCCGGGCTGGCTGGACCCTACCCATGCACGAATTCATGCACTGTGCCTCTAATACATACACACACACAAACACACACACACACACACTGAATGGCCAGATTATTATGATCTCTGAATGCATAATAATCTGGTCACTCAGTGTCCTATTTAATAAAAGGCTAATATACAAACTGTCCCCTCCACCAGGAGTTCCACCAGCAGGCAGGCTGGCTAACCACTCATGTCCCCTCCCCCTGGCCAGGCTGGCCAGACCCCAGCCATACACAAATTCATGCACCATGCCTCTAATACATGCACACACACACACACACACATACACACACACACTGAATGGCCAGATTATTATGATATCTGAACACATAATAATCTGGCCACTCAGTGTATATCCTATGTAATAAAAGGCTAATATGCAAATTTCCCTGTCAACCAAGAGTTCCACCAACAGGCAGGCTGGCCAACCACTCATGGCCTCTCCCTTTGGCCAGGCTGGCCGGACCCCACCCATGCACGAATTCATGTGCTGGGCCTCTAATACAGACACACACACACACACACACACACACACACACTGAGTGGCCAGATTATTATGTGTTCAGAGATCATAATAATTTGGTCACTCAGTGTCTGTGTGTGTGTGTATGTATGTGTATAGATAGATAAATAGATAGATAGATAGATAGATAGATAGATAGATAGAGGGAAAAATGGGTTTACAGTTGTGATATATGAAACCAATTTATTCTGGTATTATTATGTATTAATTATTGTATTGTTTTCCATACAAACAACTGTGAACCTCTTTTTGCCGCACCTTGTACATAGACTCAATTCTCACATAAAAAAAAGAATAAAAATTCCACCACTATTGTCACGTTCAAGAGCTTCACACGAGTGAAAATGCAGGAATAAAAAGAAAAAAGATAACTTTTTCTGATTCCAATAAAGACAGAAATGAAATTCACAACTTGATCATTTCTGTGCATGGATCCAGCATTTTTACCTGGAGAAGTGGTTCAGGGAAAGCCACAATAGACTAATAAAAATGACATCTAGCCCTGGCTGGTTTGGCTCAGTGGAAAGAGTGTTGGTCTGCGGACTGAGAGGTCCCAGGTTCGATCCCAGTCAAGGGCACATGCCCAGGTTGTGTCCTCGGCGATCCCCAGTGTGGGGCATGTAGAAGGCAGCCAATCAATGATTTTCTCTCTTCATTGATGTTTCTATCTCTCTCTCTCTCCCTCTCCCTTTGTTTCTAAAATTGATTAAATTTAAAAAAAAAATTTTAATGACATCTATGAAAACCCCTTTTAATTGTTCTCATGATACGGCCCCTGCGAGTAGAAGAGAGATGGTCAGTGGATTTGTGCTTGGGATGTGTGTGAACAACGGCTTGTTCTGAGTGTGTGTGTGTGTGTGTGTGTGTGTGTGTGTGTGTGTGTGTGTGGCTGGTGTGCCTACTTACCCTGGAGTAAGTCAGAGGAACCGCAGTACCACATCCCTCCTTGGGAGGTCACTCACCGCTAATGAGCACCTTAATGAGCACAGAGATGCTCCCAGATTAGGCACCGGCCTGTGAGTGGTAGCCCTGCCAGGCTCACCCCAGGGGGCTGCTTAGCCTCAGCCTAATAGAGACATCTGGGCCTGTCTGCACCCAGACACAGCTCCGAGGAGATCATTCTTTCTTCCATGCCCTGATGTCCTTGCAAGTTAAAGGAAAGCCAAAATGTGTGGGGGTTACAATATGTGGACATGGAATTCTCGAGGGGTGGGGGGATATTATTGCTTTGATAATAGAATTCTTCAGTTAATCTCCCGTGGGTTTTCTGAATAGGAAGTATGTGTGTCTTTCCTGGAAACAGTGTTGGAGCCCTGATCGTGCCCCATGGTGCCACTGAAACATCCAGCCTTCACAAGACTCGCCTTTGGGCGCTCAGAACACTATGCCTTACTCGCTGTACAAAGTCAAAGACCTAATTTTGCGCATTTTGGAATGATTAGAGAAAGTCAAATAATATCATTTTAGTTCTCTTTCATAGGAGGGTTATCTAGAAATTCCTCATAAAACGTGTACCCTGTAATTTTATAAACTTGGCTTATGTCTGTTTTATTATATATGTGTGTATGAATATGTATATTCTAGAGGCCCAGTGCACAAAATTCAGCCCGGCCTGTGCCCTCTCGCAGTCTTGTAGCCCTCGGAGGATATCCGGCTGCCACCACCTCTGTGCTCGCCAGCAGTGAACCCGGCTTCTGGCTGAGCAGTGCTCTCCCTGTGGGAGCACACTGACCACCAGGGGGAAACTCCTGGGTTGAGTGTCTGTCCCCTGGTGGTCACTGCGCGTCATAGCGATTGGTCATTCTGCTGTTGGGTCGATTTGCATATTAGCCTTTTATTAGATAGGATTATTATATATAAATATGTACATATTGGCATTTTCAAAAGTCCTTTCACTGGCATTGCAGTTGTTTTCCAAGTGATAAAAATTAAATTACATAAATAAGTTAGAGCTGTAGATTCAGGCTGTAAATTATGAAGTGGCCCAATGATGTGTTTTGACGCTTATTGAGTGCCTGCTATGGCCCAGGTGCTGGGAATGATCCCAGGACATAGAAGATGCTCCAAACATTCATAAAGAGGGGAGTGCAATGTCACTGAAGAGGTTTTAGTTGGTTACATCTGTTTTGCATTGCACATCTGTTTAGTTCCAGCACTCATGCGAGGTCCTTGGCAAAATCCACATCTCTGACAGGAAGAATAACACCATCAGCATCCATGATTAAGGCATTGGAAGGTGTATAAAGTTATTTTAAATGTATCTGCATAGAGAGAAACAACGAAAAAATGCCTCACAAGGCAGATATAAATGTTTTTACAAACAACTGTGGAGAACGGCGTTTAGAAAGTTTGCTAACACGGAGACCCAATTACTAAGAATGTTGGAGAATTTTCTAGGAAGCATTAACCTGGCTGACCTAGAGCTCACTGCGATGAATATTTTCATTCAGGCACATATTAATCATATTTCCCTATATCTCTTAGTCATACATGCATTTAATCAATACACTTTTGAGATCCAAAGGGCAGAGATTCATGTTGGCGACGGAAAGTTGCATTACGTATTTTAGATTTTAATTGCTGTGCCCTTCTCACGTCTCTTGCTTGTAAGTCTTACGACGGCTTGGCTCAGTGTAGCCAATGGTCACAGTGAAAGGGCCGTGGAATTATGCATGCAGATTATGTGCATGACGGAGGATTTTCACAGAATTAGACTTGGGGCCTCCACGATAATGAGTTGGCTTTTATTCCTTCCCCTGGTGCCAGTTTTCATGGAGAGAACGAAAGATTTTTGGAAAAGTGTGCTCAAGTTCATACATGGTTGGGGGTTTCATTCTTCGGGGCAAGGAGAAGGGGAAGGCGAGAACGTAACATGCCTCCTCTGTCAATGTCCACTCCCCTAAAAACAGCAGCCATTGCTGCAGCCCATGCTAAGCCCACTTCCTGGGTTGGACTGGAGTTCTGAGGGGGAGAATTAGTGGAGTAGCCTTCTCTGTCCTCAAAGTCACTAAGATTTTTCTCCCATGTTTTCTTCTAGAATTTCTGTCATTTTTAGCACTTATTTTTAGATCTTTGTTTCACCTTGAGTTTCCTTTTTTAATATATATATATATATATATAATTGATTTTTTTACAAAGAGGAAGGGAGAGGGAGAGAGTTAGAAACATTAATGAGAGAGAAACATAGATCAGCTGCCTCCTGCACACCTCCCACTGGGGATGTGCCCACAACCAAGATACATGTCCTTGGCTGGAATCAAACCTGAGACCCTTGAGTTCGCAGACCGACGCTCTATTCACTGAGCCAAACTGGTTAGGGCTGGAGTTTCCTTTTGTGTATGCCATGAGGTATGGGCCTACATTCATCCTTTTGCATAGAAGTACCCAATTATTTCAAAATTATTTGTTGAGCTCAACCAGCATGGCTCAGTGGTTGAACATGGACCTATGAACCAGGAAGTCACGGTTCCATTTCTGGTCAGGGCACATGCCCAGATTGCAAGCTCGATCCCCAGTGTGGGGCGTATAAGAGGCAGCCGATCAATGATTCTCTCTCTTCATTGATGTGTCTATCTCTCTCTCCCTCTCCCTTCCTCTCTGAAATCAGTAAAATATACATTTTTAAAAATATTATTTGTTGAAAACACTATGCCTCTCCATTGAACTTCCTGGACATTTTTGTCAAAAACAATGATAAGAATAAGTGCCCATATTTTAAATTCCCTTGCATTGATCTCTAGTCATGCCTTTATTTCAGAAACATATTGTGTTGAATATTGTGTCTTTACAATATGCTGTAAATTAGAAATTACAAGTTCTCCAGTTCTGTTCTTGGCCAAAGCTTGTTCTGTCTTCTGGATCCCTCACGTTTACATATACATTTTAGGATAGATTTTTCCATTTTTATAAATAGAGGCTGTCATTTTTGATAAGAGATACTCTGAGTCTATAAATCAACTTGGAGAGTTGATTTACGTAGTGATTTTATACCTCCAGAATCTTTGTGGCTTCACACAACCACGTTTATTTCCCTTTCACTTTCTAGGTCACCTGGGAATAACAGCAGGATGGTGACACTGTGTCTGCCCTAGGGAGCTAACAGCCTATTGAGGGGCATCAGCAATGCAAACTAAAAATTGGATCTCAGGGTGACGTATGTGTTGACTCTTAATAAATGTATGCGCACACTCGTGGGCACAAGGGTTGGGGGTGACCAACTCTACCTTGTAGCAGAGAAAGGGGAGGTGACTATCAGAGAAACCTTGCAGGGAAGATGACTGAAGGTAGATGTCGAAGGACAGGAAGAATTTAGCAACAAGTGACACGTGACAGAGGTGGTTGCGGGGAGTGAGAATGGCTTGGAGTTATGGCGAGAAGCCAAATCAGGGAGAATGTGTATTCTACGCACAGGAGTATGAACGTTTATTCATACAGCACAGAACACCTATGTGATCAGAGTTAGAGGATAAATCGATGTAGCGAGCAAAGATAGAACCCTATATTATAAAAGGCTAATATGCAAATCAACTGAACAGCAACACAACCCCGCCCTATCATGTGCATTGACCATGCTCAACATAGGAGCTTCCCCCTGGTGGTCAGTGCATTCCCACGGGGGAGTGCTGCTCAGCCAGAAGCTGGGCTCATGGCTGGTGAGTGCAGCAGTGGTGGCAGGAGCCTCTCCCGCATCCGTGGCAGCGCTAAGGACCCCTCGGGGAATGTCCACCTGCTGGCTTAGGCCCACTCCCCACAAGAGGGCAAAGGCTGGGCTGAGGGACCCCTCCACCCTCCAGTGTATGAATGTTGTGCACTGGGCCTCTAGTGCAGTGTAAAGGAAGAAAACCAGATAAGAGGGAACCAAAAATATAATCTGCCAAGTAGATGAAATTTACCCATCATGACTCATATCTTTGACATTTATTATTATTGCTTCCCTTCTAATAACGGCTTCCAGAATGTTTCTGAGCAGTGACACCAACTCCTCGGGGCTCTGCAGATCCTTCCTCTTCCTATATTTATTTTTGTACATTGGCATGATTGCTTCATATCCTCATGAAGGCCTCGCATCTACCCAGCTTTGTCTAAGTTGATCCACCAGTTCCCACACAACCTTTACTCTTATGTGTCTGGACCGGAGATTTGAAATTTGAATTTTAGAAAATATTTTGTTTGAAAAATTTTTAATGAGGATTGTCAGAAAATTGTCTTATAGTGATCAGGTTTTAATTCTCTTGTACCAATGGAACCTACCTGTTGGATCAAAAGTTTTGTCTTTCCTCTTTAAAAAAAAAATTAAAAGAGAAAAAGATTGCCGAGACCGGTTTGGCTCAGTGGATAGAGCGTCGGCTTGCGAACTGAAAGGTCCTGGGTTCGATTCCGGTTGGGGGCATGTACCTTGCTTGCGGGCACATCTCCACAGTGGGGCGTGCAGGAGGCGTCTGATCAATGTTTCTCTCTCATCGAATTTCTGACTTTCTATCTCTCTCCCTCTCTGTAAAAAATCAATAAAATATATTTTTTTTAAAAAGAGAGAGAGAGAGAAAGATTAAGACTGTAAAACAGTGTAAGAAGATTGGCCTCCCATTAAGAGACTATATCCCAACCCAACCCTGACCCTAATTAAGTTTGAATGACTGTGTAAGTTACTTCACAGGAAATGAATCCACTGGAAGAAAAAAAAAATCTCATGACAACTTTTTTATTATTGGTCTTATTGCCATGGAGAGTTCCAATGACATTCTCCAAACTGTCATTGGTTAGACAATGGTAGCTATTTGGGCAAGTGGCTATATCACTATTGTCCAAATCGATTTACCCAGGTTGAAATGATTTTACTCCCTTACTTTTCTCAAACCGTCTGTCCCCAGAACTCAGGTTTGGGTATCAAGGAGGCCTGGATGATCCACCTACAGGATTTAAGAGGAAAACTGGCTTGTGTACCAGACAGACACAAAGGTCCAATTTCCACTCTATCAACAAAACGTCTAAATATAACCGCTCTCCCACACTCTGGTGTGTCTGTCTTCGTTCTCCTTCGTTAGAGAGTTCGAGCAGCTTTCTCACTTACCGCCCCGAAACAGCCTCTGCCGGGCTATCTGTGGACAGGGGTGAACGTATGATAAACGCACTTGAGTGCAGCCCAAGGAACCTGCGGCTGATGCCATCCCAGAAGGAAAGAAGGGGCCTGAGACAGGTTCAAGGACCCCAACGTGCCACTCACTGCACACGGATGGGAAGGGTGGGAAACGGGGCGCTCGCACAGCCGTGGGCCGGCTGTCTCTCCTTCCCCGAGAGCCACCCGCTGGAGAGAGTAATCGCACCCTTGTCTCCGTGTGTCACAGCCTTCAAGGCGGAACCACTGTCCACTTCCCACGGAGACAGGCTGCCGCGCCTGATCAGATTATGGCTGTCATTACTTTGAGCACATTAACAGGTTAGGCGACGGCTCACCTTGTCTGGCACGGCAGAGAGTTTGACAGCCTGGGCTCCGAGGAGGGAAAGCAGGGGGCTGGTGGCCTAGAGCTCCCTGCCGTGACTCGCGGACCCAAGCGCCTGTGCTGAGGTGTACTGTTAGCGAGGAGACGCTTCCCGGGACAGGTTAGCGTTAGACACGGCTGTCCCTTAGCCCAGGGCTCCCTGGACTCGTCAGCGTCTGGGGTACGTCTTCGGAAAAGGGAAGGCAGGTCGTTTCCAGCAGGGTTACACGTTTTTTAAAAATACTCTTTATTGATTTCAGAGAGCAAGGGAGAGGGAGAGAGAGAGAAGCACCAATGATGAGAGAGAATCATGGGTGGGTCGCCTCCTACACGCCCCCCCACACTGGGGATCGAACCCGCAACCCGGGCATGTGCCCTTGGTGGGAACTGAATCCAGGACCCTTCAGTCCACAGACCAGTACTCTATCCACTGAGCCAGACCGGCCAGGGCTAGAGTTTTGTACAGGGCTTCCTTCCTGTCGTCACCTGGGGCCTATAAACACATCTCCAGGAGAAACGGTTGGGTGGAGTGTGCCTCGTTATGTGAATGTCACCACAGCTGAAGTAAAGGGGAGGCTCGGTCAGCGTGGGGGCCAGCACCTGCCTGACCACACAGCTGTCCCCTCCCTGTCACAGCTCAACTGATGGAGCTGACGCCACCCTGGCTCCCTCGTGGCCTTGGAACTCTGCCTCAGCTATGTGTCCCCCGGGTTGCTGGTGGCTGTCTGTGTGTGTGTGGCTGTGTGCCTGCATGTGTGCAGCTGAGTGCCTGCGTGTGTGTAGTTGAGTCCCTGTGCATGTGAGGTATGTGTCTGTGTGTGCGGAGAGCACTGGGACATGTCCTCTGTGGTCTCCAGTTATTCGCAGTGGCTGTTCACTGTCTTTTCCTACCTTGTGACTCTTTATGCTCGGCTTACATGTCATGGCATTCCAGATGCTCACAGGAGGAGTGGGTGGCTCTGACCGCACCCCACCCCCCCACCCTGCCCCTGTCTGCTAAGTCTGGAATAATTGACTTTCTTATATTACCTATAAGTCCAGCCTCCTCCTTAATTCCTTCTCCCTTTTTTCCTCCCTAATTCCCACTCCCCACTTTCTTTTTCTTTTTATAATCTCCAACACCATCAATTGTCTTCACTCTTTGGTCAAGGCTGCCGAGTCCTACATGTCCCTGTTTCTGGAGTAAAGGACCAAGTTCTAGGAAATCACTCAAAATGCCCGTCACCTGGACCTCGGAAAGCCTTGCCAGAAAGACTTTCTCATTGAAACGTGTTGGGGTCTCTCCCCGGCCTGTGCACGTACGCAGCTGCCTGCGTTACACGTCCCCGTTGGTCGGGCACTGGGAAATAGGACAGCGTGTTTAAAGGGTCGCGGGCTTTGAAGGCCTGGCCTCCTGTGTCTGGAAACTGCCTGGGCTACCTAATTGCTTTGTGACACCATGTCATCACATGAGCTGAGCTGACACCTGCGTCGGTACCTGTGTCAATCAAACTACCAAAGGCACACTGGGGCTGGGTCGCTGGAAGACAGGGAGGAAAGGAAGGCTTTTTTATGGTAGGGTAATCAGTAACCAACAGGAGGGATAGTACCGTTGGAAATTACCCCCTTTACAATTACCGTCATCGTAAGTGATATAGGCAAGACTCATCCTTAGACACTGAAACTATTGCATGAAATTTCCTTAAAGAATGGTGTATTTAGTCCTAGCTGGTTTGGCTTCGCAGATACAGCATCAGCCTGTGGAACAAAGGGTCCTGGGTTTGATTCCGGTCAAGGGTACATAGCTTGGTTACAGGCTCCTTCCTGGTCCTGGCCCTCATCAGGACATGCACAGGAGGCAACCAATGCATGTTTCTCTCATAAGGATGTTTCTCTCCATCTTTCCCTCTCTCTTTCACTTTCTCTAAAAAATCAATGGAAAATATCCTTGAGTGAGGATTAACAAAAATAAAATAAAAGAATGGTGTATCCACATATTCTCAAAGGAGTGCCTCTAGGTTTCTTATTCATGACAAGGGAAACAAAGACATCTTTCCAATAGAAAAGCGGTGTGTGCAAAACCTAAATCACATCACCAAGTGCTTCCTGCTATGGTTCAGTTGAGAACACCGCAGACCTGACACCCTATTCTGCCAGAAAATGCACAGCCAGAATCAGATCACGAAAAAGCCCACCCCATGTCGGGGGCTGTTTTAAATAAAACACCTGGCCGACCCTCTTCCCACCTGTCAGTGTCACAAGAGAAAGGACGAAACAAGGGGACGATTTCTGTTTAAAGAGAGTACTGAGACATACAACTAAGTGAGATGTGTGAGGCGAGATTGGAACTTAAATTGAAAGGGAAGACAAAAAGTGAGACAATTACAGAAAATTGAATTTGGACTCCAGATTAGATAATACGGTTATGTCTGTGTTCAGTTTCCTGAACTGAGTCATTACCTTGTGGACAGTGCATTTTTCTAAGGAGAATATCCTTGTTTTAATAAGAGCTTCGTGTGGAACACTTAAAAGCTATGTCTTGTGTGATATAATTTTGCACAATAACAGCCGTTGTAGACAATGAAGAATGTGGTTGGCCTTTGTCCCTGGGTAGGAAATAGGCTTGAAACACCTGGAATTTCCTGTCTTGGGGAGGCTCTGTCTTTGTTATTCACGGTGGGCCTCTTGAACCTCATCCCATAGTTTATGCTAACGAGGTGACTCATGCTGAACCCCTAGATAGTTGATGCTAATGAAATTACGCGAGATGGAAAATGGTCATGCCAGGAAAATCAACCATGTGCTTACGAGAGTTGAAACTTTGAGCCACTTGGTATCTGCCCAAACTCTGAGGAGGTGGGGGGAGGTGAATATTGAGTCATAGAGCCGATGATTCAATGGACCATGCTAACCTAACGAAGGCCAAATATAAACTATGGGCATTGGCCTAGCCAGTTTGGCTCAGTATATAGAGCGTCGGCCTGTGGACTAAAGGGTCTCGGATTTGATTCCTGGTCAAGGGCATATGCCTGGATTGTGAGCTCAATCCCGAGCCCTGGTCGGGGTGCGTGCAGGAGGCAACCAATGGATGTTTCTCACATCGATGTTTTTCTCTGTCTCTGTCTCTCCCTTCTAGTTGCTCTAAAAATAAATGGAAAAATGTCCTCAGTTGAGGATTAACCAAAACACACACACAACACACAAAAACAACGATGGGCATTAAGCTTGGGTGAGCTTCCCTGGTTGACAGTATTCTGTGTATTTATCACGAATTGATAAATACAGAGGGTGACACATCCCCAGAGACAATGGCAGTTCTATTTGGGGGGGCCTCTTATGCATTGTCCTATGGGGTTTCCGGTTGGCTGTTTCTGATTTGTGTCCTTTGGCGATACTGAAACTCTAATCCTAAGAATAGAACTTGCTTAACTTCTGTTAGTCTAGTAGATTAGCAAATTGGGCAGCTTATGGGAACCCCCAAATTGGAGGATGGTTGAGAAGTGGGGATGTAGCCTGGGGACTCCTCAACTAATGACGGGTGTCACAAGTGAGAACACTGTTGCGAGGAGCTGTGACCTGACCCTGCGAAGTGCAACCTCACTCTGGTAGTAGTCATTGTAGATCCATTGCACTATTTCTTACACATTTCTGTAACTTTAATTTTTTCTCAAAACGGAAATGTGTTAAGAATGTGTCCAGCTCTTCTATACCATCAGGAAGTAGGAAAAATAACCAGAAAACAGTGTTCAAGAGATGGCTTGTCTTACCTCCATGGTCATCTCAGATCAAACACTGAGTTGAACAATTCTATTGTTATATTAATTTTTTCTCTAGAAGTTAGGTAGTTTGGATTGATAAAGTTTGTTGTAAGCCAGCTTGAGTTTAATGGGCTTTTTAAAAAAATGCCAAGGACTAAGTATTAGGTGCTAAACTTGTGCCATTATTAGCGTGAGAATGGATACATTTTACCTGGTAGACTCGGGGAAAAAATGAAAACCGTAAGAGCACGCTGAAAATGGTATTCTGAGCAATGAAGTAAAGTCAACCCTTAGATGCATTTAGCCATCTAATGGCTTTTTCAAAATCTGCGTCTGGCAAAGAGTGGATACTCGATGAATAATAATAGTAATAAATAGCAGGCAAGAATTCTGAGGGCCTTGAGGAGATGATGATTTCAATAGTTCTTTCCTTTGGCATGGCAGTTTTTTTAAACTAAAAATGTGTATGCAGCATATTCTCATCAAGGTGGAGTGGGTTAGTGGGTGAGCAGTTCCCAGGGCCACTGCAATGTTAGAGAGAAAAAGATCACATCACACTGCGTATGTTCACAGGCACCAGCGGAGGACCAGGCCGCTCAGTCCATGGGCACACTGAGTCACAGAGGAGGCCCATTGAGGAGCTGGATAACTCTGACACACCTGAAACTAATACACAATTATATTGAATATAAACTAATGGAACCATTTTTTTTTAATTTTGAAGATGCAGAAAAGAAATTGAGAGAGAGAGGAAACATTAGGAAATTGGAAGGGATGGAGGAAGGAAGGGAAAGAAGGAAGGGAAAGAAGGAAGGAAGGAAGGAAGGAAGGAAGGAAGGAAGGAAGGAAGGAAGGAAGGAAAAAAGGAAAGGAAGGAAGAGAAAGGAAGGAAGGAAGGAAGGAAGGGAGGAAGGAAAAGGAAGAAAGGAAGAGAAAGGAGGGAGGAGGCAGGCAGGAAGGATGAGACTGAGCCCTTTCTTTGTTTAAAATATATTACATTAACAATTAAAAATAGAATTTCAACTTTCCTTTCTTTCAACTTTCCACTGTGGCTTTAGTCATCAGCAATCTGTTATGTCCCTTATAATGAGTTCTTGTCCTCCCTTCGGT
The DNA here is from genome assembly GCA_011751065.1 of Lasiurus cinereus. Lineage (NCBI taxonomy): Eukaryota > Metazoa > Chordata > Mammalia > Chiroptera > Vespertilionidae > Lasiurus > Lasiurus cinereus. The sequence continues at coordinate 2,144,262 of JAAGEH010000265.1, read as the reverse complement.
TTCTTTGTCGATGTCCATATCTCAGGCAAATGCTTCTAAAGTAAATTTCATAAAATCGTGTGTGTGTTGGGTTGTAGCTCCCATAGTAGTAATGTAATGGACTTGAAAATGCATATTAATTCAGTCCCAACCAAATTACATGAAGGCAGGAGAAATAATCCCCTCTGTCTCGTGCTGTGTCTCTTCCTCTCTCATCATTACATTGTTATGTGGTTGTCATCCTGAAGGTTTTCAGCCAGTAAAACCAATCTTTCCCCCCCTCCTCCCCCCTCCCGCTTAAGATAGTCAAGTGTCTGACAAACCGATTTCTCTTCTCCGCTATATGTAACAGCTGAAAACATCAGAATATTTCCGCTGGACTTTTTAATTATATATCTTAGCGGCCCAATGGATTCAGGAGCTGTATTTAAACATTCAACCTGAAGAGGACTGAGTATTAAATTAAAGGGAGCCACTAGCTAAAGCAACTTTGCTTGATGTATCTGCCATAAGAAGTGACAATTTATCTAATTAGTTTGTAATACTGGAGGCGTTGTGAATTACTTCCCTCTGCTGTGTTTCTGGGTAGTTGTGTGTGTTGTTTTTTTTCATGGTGTGTGTATGGTCCATAGGACATACTTGATTTCTATTAAAGGGTGATTTTCAACAGCCAACACTTTAATAAGTATTTGTTCTGTGCCTAATCATATGTATAAGGTATAGTATAGAGGCTGTGGATGGCCCCCCAAAATACAAATCATTTATTTGGGAATGTTATAACAAGTCTTAGATACTCATCACCATGCAGCAGTTGGACAAAAAATGACCTATGCACTCTCTAAGACAAGCTTTAAGAAAGGTACGAGTCAGGGGGTACAGATTTACCCCTCTCAATTATTTTTATAAATATAGCAGTGTGCCAGGGAGAGAATAAGATCATCAAGGATGACCTTGAACAGTCATGGTTCGATTGGTCCATCAATAAATATCCATAGGTATCATTTGAGAAAACAAATTGTTGGCCAGCTTTGGAAGTTCATCTGCTTTTGGCTGCTCATGTCCTATAAGCTGACGCTATTGTCACCTCTGGGTCAGGCTGTTCTCAAAGGCTTGTAGCAGGGCTGAGATTGATACCAAACCTGGGCGGGGGGGGGGGGGGCGAGTGGATGCGGAGAGAGAGGTTTGTCTGAGGGGAAGGGCGAGGGGAGCAGTCCACAGAGAGCTGGAAGCAACAAAAGAGAGACATGGAGTTCAGGACCCTGGACAGAGACATGCGCTTGAAGAGGAGGGAGGGATGAGCTTGGAGCCAGTTTGGCCAAGTAGTGGGTCTACATTTATACTTTCCTATTTTTTTAAACATACTTTTACTGATTTCAGAGAGGAAGGGAGAGGGAGAAAGAGAGAGAAACATCAGTGATGAGAGAGCATCATGGATGGGCTGCCTCCTGCACGCCCCCTACTGGGGATCCAGCCCGAAACCCGGGCATGTGCCCTGACAGGGAATTGAACCATGACCTCCTCGTTCCTAGGTCGATTCTCAATCACTGAGCCATGCTGGGAAGGCTATACTTTTATATTTTTAATGCGATTGTGTAATACATATTTTAAGATACATTTTAGCTGGTTTTGTTGTGGTTATTTGTCTTTTTGGAGAGAGATGAGAAGCAGGGGGCGAACTGTGTCTGAGAAACCTTCAGATCCTATCAATAATGTTGCTTGGCAGGCAGCAACAATGAAAAAAAAAAGGAAAAGAAATTGAGAAAATGGGATCTGCTGAGGTTTTGTGTTATTTATCACTTAATGGATCATTGGCTGAAAACAGTAAAATAAATATTTCATTTTCCCCAGCATGGCTCTAAGAAGTAAATAAGATACAGAGCCCTCCTAAGACAATCGCTGTGACAGTATGGGGTAGCTAGAATGGGCTCTGAGCCGCATAAATTTTAAGTTAATATCCTCGTGCCTGGGCCTTTATATCTCCCTCTCCTCTGCCACAGGCGCCCCACCCCCACCTGTGCGATCCCCAGAGGTAAAATCGTGGCTGTGGGTTTTGCAAACCCCTGGAAATAAGTGTAGGTTCGCATGAAGCCCCGACTCCGTCTTAAAGGCCCACCGAGACGTTCAAAACAAAACACAACACAACACAACACAACAGAAAGGCCCCTCCCTGCAGTCACAGCGAGGGCTCAGGGAGGTGCGGGCGGCGCCTGCTGTCCTCCAGGCCAGGACGGGGCCTCTGAGCGGTGATGTAGAGCAAGCGGCCCTCTCCGCTCTGGGGCAGGAACAAAGCTCGCCGGCCAGGGTATTGATCCGCTCCAGAAGGTGCCGGAGTCTCACTCTGGTGATTGCTTTTCCCGCTGGGCTCAGGGAGGCCTGAAAGAACACGCTATCGATCCGGCCCGTTCCTGAGAAGCAGCTTGCAGAGAGGCCCCCCTGGAGAACGGGCTTCGGCATAGACACCCCTTTGCCCAGCGGCCACACCAGAGCGGGCGCTGTGAAAGGGGGGCTCCGGCCCCCGCCTCCCCGCATTGGGCAGCAGTTCCCACGGCCTCCTGCGTGCAGAGGGCGCGAGGGCACAGCGAAGTCCCGAAGAGAGAGAGAGGAGTTTCTGGAGTTTCGTATGTTTGTTTGAATCTCATCCTTCCTCTTTTATTTTCCCTTTTAAAAATATATTTTTATTGACTCCAGAGAGGAAGGGAGAGGGAGAGAAAGATAGAAACATCAATGATGAGAAAGAATCATTGATTGGTTGCCTCTTGCATGCCCCTCACCCTTACTGGGGATCAAGCCCACAACCCAGATATGTGCCCTTGACTGGAATTGAACCCGGGACCTTTCAGTCCACAGACTGATGCTCTATCACCTCAGCCAAACCAGCCAGGGCTCATTCTTTTTAAAAAAAAATATGTTTTTTTTCAAAGAGGAAGGAAGAGGGAGAGAGAGATAGAAACAAACATCCATGATGCTAGAGTCACTAATCAGCTGCCTCCTGCATGCCCCCTACTGGAGGTCGAGCCCGCAACCCAGGCATGTGTCCTTGACCAGAATTGAACCTGGGACCCTCCGGTCCACAGGCTGACGCTATATCAAATCTCACCCTGGGAATGGAAATAGTCGTGTTGGCAGGAAGTGAGAAACCTGTTTTCGTCTTCTCAATGCTTTCTCTCGGAAAGACAAATCGCCCAGGCACTACGTTCTGTGATGTTTTTAAAAAAGAGCGTTTTCCAGGGAAAGGAGAACGTTCAGAATGTTCACCTCCAGAGAATGCCACGTGGGCCTTGGTGTGTTGCCAGACCTCCAGGACCAACCTTGGGAATGAAATAAACCCAACGGGAAAGTCTCTATTTGCATACCACGCGGTGGCTCCGTTTCCTGGTGGAAATGACTGTAACCACAGGATTTTGCACGGTTTCCAGCTCCAGCCACAAGTGAGTGTCAGCCAGATGCGCCTGAGAAGCGGGGGGACCGGGCGGTTCGCTGGGGATTCTCCTGGTGAGTAACCGGCGCCAAAGACAGGCCTCCCTGGCTGTGATGTTCGGCCACAGCAGCTTAACTCTTGCCCGTGTTAAATCTTCCTTCTGCCAGAGAAGATGGCTGTCCTGTTATCACGCGTTTGGGCAAGCTGGCCCGAAATTCTGCCGCAGAACCGGAAAACCGGGCCCCCGCCTCAGCCGAGCAGGACAGAGGCCTCTCTCCGGAGGATGTGGTGTGTGACAGGGGCTGCGTCCCGCCTCCCTGGCAGCAGGGAGTTCACGGGTCGTATATAAAACAGGCTCTTGATGGCCTGGGTGTTTTTCTTTCTAAATCAGTATCCATTCATTGCAGCTGTAACGTCATGGTTTCATCCATCTCTGAACTGAGGGTGTCGTATAAACAGCCACTTCTCTCGGGCTATTTAAACAAAAATGGAATTGATGCCCTCGCCCGTTGCTCAGTGGGTAGAGCATCAACCTGAATGGGAAGTGTCCCGGGTTCCATTCCGGTCAAGGGCACGTCCCTTGGTGGCAGGCTCCTCCCCGGCCCGGGCCCTGGTCGGGGCAGGTGCAGGAGGCAACCCATCAATGGGTGTGTTTCTTTCACATCGATGTTTCTCTCTGTCTGTCCCCCTCTCCTCCACTCTCCCTAAAAGTCAATGGGAAAATATCCCTGTTGGAGGATGAACAAAACCAACAACAGCAAGAGAACTTGTGACTGTGACATATTGGACCTCAAACGCTGCTGGCGGGTGAGAGGGGAGTCCCACCCCGAGCTGACTTTCTCGGGCAGCACCGGGGGTGGGGGGGGGGTGAAGCAACCCCACAGGAACACACCTCACAGAGGAAAAGGTCGTCGTGGCGACAACAGGAACCTCTCACAATGCTCAAAGCGCATGGCCCATTTGTTTTATTTTTTATTTTTTGGCCCCCAGAGGTCGGCGTGAGCATTTGCCGGCTCATTTGATCCACCTCTGCTTGACCAGGGCCAGGCTTTTTCCCTGGCGAAAGGAGAACGCCCGGGAGAGAGGCAAAACAGCGGTCTGATTTCACCACAATCATTGCATCTCCGGGAACGGACACCCCCGAGGCCCGCCCTCAGTGCACAGACTGCCTTTGTGCCGGCCGATCCCAGGAGCGCTTCCATCCAAACGCATCGCGTCTCTCCGAACCACTCAGGGCGCCTGTGGCCGGTCCCTGTGTAGGGGACATGCAAGATACGTGCTCCGTCGGCCCAAGGCAGATGTTTCAGCTTCGAAGCCCCAATAGTATTTGTAAAGCCCCGTAAAATAACACCAAGTACGAATTTGCTTTATGAAAAACATTACATATATAGCTTCAAGTTAGGGACACCCTTCCTCAGTCCTATCTTGATGTATCATCACCAAGCAAAGGGCCGTAATGATCATTGATTTTCTGAAATCCTATATCATAAAAGCATAGTATGCAAATCGCTCCTTCCCCCAGGAGTTCGTCCTGAAGTTTGACCAGGGGGCAGGGCCAGCCTAGGGAAGGGAGGGAGTACTGGGCTGGCAGCCAGAGGGACGCTACCACTGCACGAAATTCATGCGCTGGGCCTCTAGTGTGTCCATAATAGAAAAGTCATGTTTACTGATCAATTAGTAAGCTACATAAATGTCCAATCACTGGTTTATACCCAAGGAACTTATATAGCAGTATGTCAACTATAATAATATTTAGCATCAAAAATGAAAAGAAAAGTCATTTTAGTTATCTTCCTTTTGGGGTGAGGGGGCCATGATGTTCAAAAATAACATATGTGGACAAGATTGCCAACCTACAAAGGTGGGAATGTGCAGTAACTTAAAAAATTCCCTGCCCACCTTAGCCAGTTTGGCTCAGTGGGTAGAGCACTGGCCTGTGGACTGAAGGGTCCCGGGGTTCGATTCCAGTCAAGGACACATGCCCGGGGTTGAGGGCTCATTCTCCAGTGTGGGGTGTGCAGGAGGCAGCCAATCAATGATTCTCTCTCATCATTGATGTTTCTCTCTCTCTCCCTCTCCCTTCTTCTCTGAAATCAATAAAATTACTTTAAAATTATGTTGTGGTATTTTTTTTTAAAGGAGACTCAAGGATAATTCTACTTTCAGCAGATCCTCCTGCTGTACTCCAGGCTGTGGGGATCATTAAATGTCACAGGCACGCAGCCTCGAACACCTGGAACCCACGCCCCTAGGAAGGATGGTGACGGAGGTCAGCTCATTCTTCTTGCGTTGAGTCAGACGATGATGGTACTCCATTAGTATCAGTGCGTGAAGAAGTGATGTACAAATGGGGCTGGTGAGAGAAGCAAACGTGGGCTGAGGAATGGGGGAGTCTCTCTGGGAGACGGGTGTTCACAGGATAAGCAGAGAGAATCAATGGCAAGGGACTTGTAGGTCTGGTTTCACGGATTCTGTTATGATGATCACATCTACCTGCAATGGTTCTCAGACCTATTCACTCCTTCCTGCCCCAACCCTGACTTACCTCTCTTGACCTATCACAACACACCAGTTAGAAGTGAAATTCCCCTTTCAACTAAACGTGGAAATCATGGGAGGGAGATGGTCTCAGCAACCTGACTGAGGAAGAATAAAAAAAGAGATGATGGCCAAACCACATAAAATAGCCCCAACTGACGGTAAAACTCACACCTCAACCATGTCCTCACTTTGTCCTCAAAAGCACCAGCTCTGCAGCCCCTTCCACCTCACCCTCCTTTCGGTCGCGTGTTGTGTGTGTGGTAGTTGGGCACTTCTGAAATTCCAGGCGTTGGTTGTAAGCAGAAATGAGGTTCCCTTCCCCACCAAACTGGGCTTATAGAATTCTCCCTTTATTGAGTAGATACGGCCAAAGGTGTTTGCAGGCGCGGTCTTTCCGGAAGTGGGAAACTCGACTTTTCAAATGTGGAATCTGCAGATAAAGTCGGAATCCTGCCAATGTGCTGCAGATCCAAATGTCAGCTCAGCGCCTCGGAGAGTCTGGGAGATTACTGGGCACAGTTTTCTCTCCGTGTAATGCCGTTCCTGGCTTAGCGTCAGGCTCCGCTGCGCTTAACTCCTTGTGCACAGCCTCGCCGCGCTTCCTGCTGCCGGTACCCCTCTGGAATGAGATTCTTTTTTTAAAAATATATTTTTATTGATTTCAGAGAGGGAGAGAGAGGGAGAAATGTGGAAGATAAGAGAGATTCATGGATCGGCTGCCTCCTGCACGCCCCCATCTGGGGACCGAACTGGCAACTCCAACCCAGGCATGTGCCCTGACCAGGCAAAGGAGCCGTGACCTCCCGGTTCAGAGGTCAGCGCTCAATCACTGAGCCACGCAGCGAGGGCAGGAAGAATGTTCTTGGCATCATCCCCAGACACACAGTGGCCTGGGTCTCCTGGCGGCCTTTCTCTATGCCCCTGGGACTTGGGTGGTGGCTTTAATGAAGCAGCGTGCGTCTTTAATCGTGACCTTCCGCCCCGGAGGGAATTTGTCTGCCACTCGGAAGTGGTCCAGTCTTTCTCTGTAGGATTCGTGAACCCTCCTGTTGTTCTTCTGCCTGATAGATGCTAGCACTCTGAGGCCTTCGCTCTCAGAAGACTCCAGAAGGCAGCCTATTCCTTACCGTGTTTGACGTGTTAAATGGGCACATCTTTCTTATAATTTGCCATAATCAACTCTCCAGATCTTTCTTATTAATAAGTATATTTTTTATTGATTTCAGAGAGGAAGGAAGAGGGAGAGAGAGAGATAGAAACATCAATGTTGAGAGAATCATTGGTCGGCTGTGTCCTGCACGCCCCCCATTGGTGATGGAGCTGGCCACCTCGGGCATGTGCCCTGACCAGGAATCAAACCCGTGATCTCCTGGTTCATAGGTAGATGTTCAACCACTGAGCCACACGAGCTAGGCAACTGTCCAAAACTTTAACCACCTGTGGTATTGCATGCTCCAGGGCCTCGTAGAGGAAAGATAATTATGTCCCCCAGGACACTCCTAGTAATATTTTAATTAAATCGTTCTTTTATTGATTCAGCCACTTCCCGGGCACCCACTGTGAGTCAGGCACCCATCTCGTTGCTGGGGATACAGCAACCAACAAAAGTGACAGCATTTCCCTGGGGACTCATTTCCAAAGGAGCAGAGGAGGGGGAAAACAGACAAGTACGTGAAAAGGCAGGCTGTCAGGGCGTCAAGCGCAGCATAGCCAGTAACACTGTGATAGCCACGGACGACGGGCCGGTGGGCGTGGGCTCACCCCGGGGATCACTTGGTGAGTTCTACAACACCCCATCACTATGCCAGACACCTGAAACCAGCAAGACATTCTGTGTGGATTGCAAGTGAAAAGTGTAACAAAGTACAATGTGGGGGAGAAGAATTAGGCAGAGGAGCATTGGGCACTCGGGGTGAGGAGGGGTAAGGAGGGGGCTGTGAGTTTGTGGGGGGGCGGTCATGTGCTCAGGGAAGGCCTGGCCTCCCTTGTAAGCTTCCAGGTGAGCAGAGACCTGGGGGAGGGTCCTGGGAGGAGAGAGGTCAAGGATCCTGATCCCACCCACTTTGGTTCTACAGAGACCCATTGGTGGGTAGCGCCTTCCAGCTCTCCTCCATGAGGGCAGGGACACGGGTCTGGTCCTGGTTACTACAAAAGGGGTCTTGGTTGGATTCACAGGATCTGAAATGGATACCAGACAGGGATGGGCAGTAAATATATATATTTTTTAATTTTTAAAATATGTTTGGATTGATTTTAAGAAAGGGAGGGAGAGAGGGAGATAGAAACATCAATGAGAGAGAAACATCCATCAGCTGCCTCCCGCACACCCCCTCATGGGGACCAAGACCACATCCGGGGCATGTGCCCTGACCTGGAATCAACCGTGACCTCTTTCTCCACGAGTCATGCTCAACCGCTGAGCCACCCTGGCCGGGCATGGAGCGTGAGGAGTCACTGGGTGCATATTGCTGATCCGCAATATCTCTGCTGGAACCCCTTCTGGGTCTCCTCTTCTCTGGCTTGCATCTCTCTCCATTCTTTTCAGCGACTTTCTTATTTTATGCTTTTTCTCCTCAGGGTTTGCCTCATGGGCCCTTCCACCAAAGTAAAGAAGACCTAGAATCTCAAGACCCTGGTTGGACACCATACTAAGCCAGATGCAGTGCAGGGTCCTGTCCATGTGGTTTGGGAGGGACTGTCACACCCAGGGGTGTGGTACTAAGTAGCTGCCCGGGTGACAGGCCCAGGAGAGGCCCCTTCTTTTTCTCCTTCCCTCCTTGAAACCCAAGATGACATTTAAAAAAAGTGACATACGTGCATGGGAGGTGGACCATTTGTCAAAACACCTCCCTCTGCCTCCATCACTTCAGCCCACAAGTTCTAAGGCACGCTACAAACCCACAGTTTGATGTTGCCGGCTCCTAGCAAAAGGTTAATGACTTCAGCTTTAAAAGAAATTTTTTGGATCTGCCGGTTGGTAATTGGAATAAACATTCAAATTTCAGCATCACATTTCTCATTAGTCTCACATCAATACCTGTGCTGCGACCACGGATCAGCGAACCAGGCTCCTCGCTGCCCAAGTGAGTTCATTAATCACTCTCCCCCAAGGTGGTCGTGGAATCAGACAGCTGTTCTAGGCAGCTGTCTTTGATGCAACACCCTCATACAGAAAGTTTGGCATGAGTTGGCTGATTGTTTGCTTTTTAATTTTTTTTAATATATGTTGATTGATTTCAGAGAGCAAGGGAGAGAGAAACATCAATGATGAGAGAGAATCATGGATCAGCTGTCCCCCTGCACGTTCCCCACTGAGCATCGAGCCTGCAACCCGTGCATGTGCCCTTGACGGGAATCGAGCCCAGGACCCTTCAGTCCGCAGGCCGACTCTATCCACTGAGCCAGGCCGGCTTGGGCAAGGAGTTGGCTGTTGTTAGAGCTAGAAGTCCCACTCGCTGGGTCAGGCCCAGAAGCCACGGGGTCTGAGGCCAGGAAAGCATTCCCGTTGGTAAATGGTCACTTTATGGCCGCGGAGAGAAAGGGTCAGAGCCATTAGGGCTGGGTTTCCGTATCTTATCTGACACATCGCCGGGAAGAAGAAATCCGAAGCCATGCATTTCAAGCCTGTACTGGGTGGAAAGCTCCAAACCTGAGTTGAACTCTGCAAACCCTTCTCCCTCTCTCTTTGTCTCTTTGTCTCTCTTTCTCTCTCTCTCTCTTCTTGCCCTAAGTGATACAGCCTGCCTCCTGAGCTCCACTCAACGTGGAGCTGAGATAGGGAACTTTACTTTCATATTTCGGGTGTGCTTGGCTCCTCAGAGAGTCAGCATCCCCACGCAGCTCCAGTTCTCCGTTCTGCTGAGCGCGGACCCCGGGCCAAGCTTATCCGCTCTGCATGTGTGCCATCAGGAAATTCGACGCGGCCCCGAGGGCCCCTCTCAGGTTTCCCTGAGATGCTCGCTGAGATGTCCCTGCCTACAAGTTCATCCACACAGCAATGACCTCATGTGGCAACGTTTTTCCATCCGCTAGAACACTTAGGAGTAACGTGAGAACCTGATTATCTTCTCGTAGAAAGAAAGAAAGAAAAAAAAAGAGGAGGAGGAAAGACTAAGTAAAACAACACACATAAACATGAACTGAAAAGATCTCTCATAAACAGGCCCCCCACGAGAAACACACGCACCGGGGAAAAGACCAATCACAGAATCCCAACACGCGTTCACGGAAAGGAAAGAGGTGGGGTGTGGGGGGGGGGCCTTATTGGAAGCCAGGGCTCCAGTCTAGTTCCTGGCGCTGTGCTTAGTCTCTTCACATTAAGGAAAAGGGCAGCAGAAGTCGAAAGTTGAAGCCACGAGATCTTCTGCTGTCTCATTAATTGCAGTTGAAAAATACATGAAGGGAAGGTGGAGGGAAAGGATGAGCATTCCTTGGATGCTTCTTGGGAAAACCATTTCAGATTGGACTTCCTGCCCCAGCTGGTGTAGCTCAGTGGATAGATAGAGTGTCGGCCTGCAGACTGAAGGGTCCCGGGTTCGATTCCAGTCAAGGGCACATGCCCGGGTTGTGGGCTCAATCACCAGTAGGGGGGTGAACAAGAGGCAGCTGATGTTTCTATCTTTCTCCCTCTCCCTTTCTCTCTGAAATCAATAAAAGATATACATATATTAAAAAATAAAGTAAAATAAAATTGGATTTCCCCACTGTGTGCACTAGACAGCTCTGAGGTAAGCAATGCTGTGAGAGGAGGCAACTAAAATTCATTCATTCATTCATTCATTCATTCATTCATTGTTCGTTCGTTCATTCATTCATTCCTGTATCAGAGTTGTTCTGAGAAACTACTGTAGGCCAGGGAGGAGTAGGAGGGCTTGGGAATAGAGGTCAACAAGGCAGAAAAGAACCTTGCTTTCACAAAATTCACATGGAAATGGTCAAAACCAGAAAATAAACAAACCAGAAACTATCAGCTAGTAATCAGCATCAGGGGTAAGAAGAAAACAGAACAATATAAAGAGAGACGGGAAGTCATTTAAGGTTGTGGTGTTGGGATCTTTCTCCCAATCTCCACATGAGATGGTTATCATGAAATACATGGCGAGTTTTATCGACTCTAACATAAAAAGGAGAGCCGGTGGTTCTATGTCTCATGGAAGCCATGGAGACAGCATAATCAGAGAATTAAGTTACAGATTTTCTGTTTCATCTCGGGCCTCTCCACATCGGTTACCTATCCAGGCTCCTGTCTCCAGAGAATTTCTTCTTCGGATAATTGTCCAGGTTAAACTTCTTTTGGGAACAAGGAGAGCATTGTTCTGTGATGTTTTCCCACCCATAAAAGCAATGTATTTCCCCATTGACCAGAGTGTGGGTTTTGTTTTGTCATTGATGCCGACTCTGACTCTCTCACAATCCCACTGAGTCTCGTGTGGCTTGAAATTACACAGGCTCCAGCATGAAGTAGGCTGAGACCAGAAATTGGATTATATTCAAGTCAATGAGAGGATACAGACAGGAGCAGGGTGGAAAAAAGACTTATAAAACATCATAGAATGCTACATGAAAGTTCTGGCCAATGTGGCTCAGTGCTTAGAGTGTTGGGTTAAGCCCTGGCGGGTCTCAGGTTTGATTCCAGGTCAATGGCATGTACCTGAGTTACAGGTTCAATCCTTCCTGCCAGGCTTGTGTGGGAGGCAACCAATCCATGTGTCTCTCTCACATCAATGATTCTCTCTCTCTCTCTTTCTCTTTCTCTCTCTCTCTCTCTCTCTCTCTCTCCCCTCCCCTCCCACCTCCTTTCCACTCTTTAAAAATCCATAGAAGAAATATCCTCGCTCCTTGAGTGAGGATTACAAATATATATACATGGAAAGACACACGCAGAAAGCCTTGGAGAGTTGAGCCATCTATGCCCAGTGGGTTCTATTAGTGGAAATTGTTTAAATGAGTGTCTTTTAAAGTAATTACCTATGGAAACAGTGAACACTGGAATAGAAACTTTGGTCTCTAAGAATTTTGGAGCATTTTCTAAACGACTCCAGGGATGATTTTGCTCACGATTGAATTATGGCCCCTTCTGAGGCTGTTTCAACTCTTCCAACAAACCCATCAGCAGTTTGTTCTTTTCAACTCTAGCTGACTGAGGAATAACTGGAGCACCCAACCAAAATTGATCACCTCCAACCTTCGAGATTTTTACAGACCTGTTGACACACAGTCCGATATTGATATTTTTCCCTTTTTTTCTTTCATGTCCTTACCAACTTGTTTATATAATTGGTCCTCGGAGCTCATCGGACAAAACTGTCTTTGTTTTATGGCACATAAGGAGGAAATTGCTAGGCAATAAATATAAACATAGAAAGTATTAAGAAGGCTCCGATTTTGAAATATGTTTGCTAATATTCTACTCATAAAAATGAATTACATTATTTTCCTGGAATGCTCCTCCTGGTTCCTGTTTTTGCTGGAATTCCAAATATGGATCCAATTTCTCCTTTAAATTTGAGTTATATTTCATTCCACTGGCTTCCAACTTCAAGGACAGAACTAAAAAGAATTCTAGGTATTAGCTGATTCTGTGGACTATAACATTAACCCAGAAGAATGTGTGTAAATGAGCCTGTGAGGAAATAAGCATGCATATGTCAGTTACCTGCCCGTGCAACTTCTATACCTACCAATTTTGTGAAATGTGTCATTTCATTATGAAATTTCTATTGTGACAGTTGTATCACAGGTGTGAGAACATTGAGCTGCAAGAAACGATCCCAGATGTGTGAAATTTAGAGCTCAGAGAAACTTGAGAAGACATCTAGTTTAATATTCTTTAAAAAAAAAAAAAGATTTAGGAATCAAGATTCAGAAAGGCCATGGGCCTTGCTTCCAGTCACATGGTCCTGTAAGGGCAGAGCCGGACCCTCCCAGTGCATGTGTGAAAAGCAACAAGGAGAACTTTCTTCGAGCTTTTGGTGGGAAGTTTCTTTGTCTACATTAAACAATCAGATTGGAGACTCAGTGAACTATTTATTCAAGGACTATCTCTTGAAGAAAAACTTCCACCTACCAGGGAACTATATAGTATGGATTGAATGTTTGTGCCCATCCCCCACCCCCAAATCAAATGATGAAGACTAACCCCAGTGTGGCTATATTTGGAGAAGGAGGATCTAAGGAAGTTCTTAAGGTTCAATGAAGTCAAAAGGGAAGGGCCCTAAATCTGTTAGCATTAGTGTCTTTATAAGAAGGAAAGCCAAAGAAAATGTCCTCTCTCTGTCTCTTTCTGGCTCTCTCTCTCTCTCTCTCTCTCTCTCTCTCTCTCTCTCTCTCTCTCACACACACACACACACACATATACTTATAGTAGACTAAAGGCCCAGTACACGAAATTCATGCATGGTGGGCCGGGGGAGGGTGCAAAGGTGTCGCTCAGCCCAGCCTGCATCCTCTCGACTTCTGGGACTGATGGCTCCTAACTGCTCACCTGTCTGCCTGCTTGATCACCCCTAACCAATCACCTGCCTGCCTGATTGCCCCTAACCACTTGCCTGACTACCTGATTGCCCCTAACCACTCTTCCTGCCTGCTTGATTGCCTCTAACTGCCTCTGCCTAGGCCCGTGCCATTGCAACTTCCTCAAGTTATGGACTTGTCAAGTCCAGAAGGTCATTCGACTATCCTGTTTAATTAGCATATTATGCTTTTATTATTATAGATTCTTTCTCTTTGTCCCTCTCCCTGTCCACCTCTCCCCATTCTCTCTTTTCTCTCTTCTCTCCTCTCCCTACAAACACACAAAGAAGAGGTGATATGAATATACAGCAAGGTGGTGGCCACCTATTAGCCAAGAGGCCTCAGAATGGAAATTATCTGGCCGGCACCTTGACCTTGGACTTCCTGACCTCCAGACCTGTGAGACATAAGTGCTGTTACATCACTCAGACTGTGGTGCATTGTTACAGCAGAATGAGCAGACCTAGTACACTACAGCGATTCAAAGGAATGTACCCAAATTGCACATTATTTTACTTAATAAGAACTTGTTGACTTAGCAAGTACATGGTATTAAATAAAAGAAAAAGGAGACTCTGCAAGACATCTATTCTCTAACACAGACAGGGACATAACATGGTTGTTACTGCAATAAATATTCCTTTCTTTAAATATATATTTTTCATTTGATTTCAAGAGAGGAAAGGAGAGGAAGAGAGGGATAGAAACATCAATGATGAGAGAGAATCATCCATTGGCTGCCTTTGCACACCCCCTACTGGGGATCAAGCCTGAAACCTATGACCTGACCAGGAAACTGAGCTGTGACCTTCTGGTTGGGCGGTGCAGTAAATATGCTTATAAGTCAAGTTTGAGAACCATGATTATTGTCTTAGAAAAATTGGCATTGCTGGGTGAATCGATGGACATCATAAGGCTCTGGAGGAATGAATTTTCACAGAAATGTGAACTGCATATTCACTACTCTCCAGAAATTAGCTTCCACAGGAGGCTGGCGTGTTGGTGGTTAAGAGGCAGTGAAACCAGCTGTTCTTTGCAAATCCTTCTCACAGCGAGCTGCCTTTCCTGTTTAAGGAACTCTGCTTAGGGCCCAGCTGGTGTGGCTAGAGATTGAGATTTAGCCTATAAACCATGAGGTCACAGTTCGATTCCTGATTGGGGCACGTCTCCAGTGTGGGGCATATAGGAGGCGGCCAATCAATGATTCTCTCTCATCATTGATGTTTCTCTCTTTCTCCCTCTCCCTTTCTTTCTGAAATCAATTTTTCTTTTTCTTTTCTTTTTTTTTTTTTTTTTTTTAAAAAAGGAACTCTGCTTAGGCTGTGATTGCATGGGGCACTTGGAATTCTGGGAGACAGAGATTCGGGGAAGCCAGCCGGGCCAGTTCACACTTCTGCCTCTTAAAACCAAATTGCCATGATACGAGCATTCACACCAGTTGGAAATTAGCACCAAAAATAATAATTTAAAAAATAAAAATAAATTCTGTGAACTTATTCAAACCAAAATCTTCTGTAAAAATAAAGCTCCACAGGATTCAGCCTGACTCTGATCTAAAGCACAAGTTCCATTCTTTTTCTTTCTGAATTTCTTGCCTTCTGTCTTTTTCTGGAAATTCAAGAGCCATTTTGGCACAGGGGGCGCTTGCCAGTGCCCGTGGCCACCCCCGAGGGTAACCCTCCAGCCTCAGTCATCACCAAGGGACCCGGTGGGGGTTTTGACAGCCGGCACTCGCTCCACATCCAGAAATTCTTCGAAATGCTCACTGACACAGCTCAGCCCTGGAAAGGAGCAGGTTGGAGGATGCGGCCCAGAAACCTCAGCCCCTTCGGGAAAGAGGGCGGACGGCCCCGTGGGGATTTCTGAGCTGAAAAGCTGGGGCCTGCCTGCCTGCCCTTTGACCCCGTCTCAGTTGAAAGCACAGCAATTGGAGGCCGATGATTCCCTCTGAAATCTCCAATTCCTCTCTGAGTCTCCTCCTCCCCCAACCTGTGAAGTGACAAGCGCAGGGAGAGGGAGCCGGGGCTTAGGAAGTCTGCACAGAAGCCCTCTCACTCCCCATGTCTTGGGCAGCACGCTCGGTGTCCGCAGATGTGAAAGCCCGCGTCCCCAGCAAGCCCCGCACCCCGGAGCCCCCCAGCCACTGCCCGCTCCTCCACCGGAAGGGTCGTGGAAAAGGTACCACTTTTAAAATATATTTCATTGATTTTTACAGGGAGGAAGGGCGAGGGAGAGAGAGAAGCATCGATGAGAGAGAAACCTCGATCAGCTGCCTCCTGCATGCCCCCTACTGGGGATTTGCCCACAACCAAATACATGGCCTTGACCGGAATTGAACCTGGGACCCTTCAGTACGCAGGCCGACGCTCTATCCACTGAGCCACACCAGCCAGGGCAAGGTACCACTTTTAAAGGAGAGGAGGGAGAGCACAGATGTGCGCGTGCCCTCACTCCTCAGAGGCTGACCTTTCTCTGGAGACGGGCACCGCGCTCTGACCCTGCGCACTGTTTGCTCCGGCCCGGCCCGCAAACGGCAGCGTGGAGGCCGGTCATTAGGCGTCCCCAGCCCGCGCCTCCTGGAGAATCACGATCACGCCGTGCTTAGCTAATGGCTTTCTCCCGTTTCCCCAGAGCCTGCCTGTCCGAGGCCTGCAGGCTGGCGGAGCCTCGTCCCCCTTCTCTGGCTGTTAGTCACAGCTGGGGGGAAAGTGGGGGGCTGGCAGGCCCCATTTGAAACAGTGCTTTCCATTGCAAGCAACACGCTTGGCCTGGGTGGCCGGGTGGCATGTGAGTGGACAGGTGGGTACCAGGCAGGAAGGAAGGGAAATGGCTAACTACCTCAAGTCAGGATCCTCTCTGAGGGCCCCGGCCTTGAGAGTGGGTGGACTAATTAACTTTTTTTAAAAGAGGTCCCTTGTCCAGCCGGTGTGGCTCAGTGGCTGAGCAAAGACCCATGGACCAGAAGGTCGTGGTTCCATTCCCAGTCAGGGCCCATGCTTGGGTTGCAGGCTGGATCCCCAGCAGGAGGCCTGCAGGAGGCAGCCGATCCCTGATTCTCTCTCATGATTGATATCTTTCTCTCTCTCTCCCTTTAATATAATTTTAAAAAAACATTTTTTTAAAGTGGTGCCTCTTGAGGCTCCTGTCCCCACCCAGTGCCTACAGCACCCCCTGCTTTCTGGCAGTGGGGTGGGGGAGCTAATGCTGGGACCCCGGATGTCCTCAGCTAGCCTGCCTGTGGCAATTTTCCAAGACCCTCCGTCCCCCAGCTTCCTTCTAGACACACTGTTCTGTGAAACCAGGGGACAGGGTGGCAGGAGAAGAAAAGAAAGAAAATAAGAGCTGTGATGTTATGGAGAAATTCGGTTTCCAAAACCAAACCCATAAACCTCGCTCCCGTCGTGGGCGAGGTCTGCGGGCCGGGAGAGGAGGCTTGATTTCGACTCGCCCTGTCATTGGGTCGGTCAGGACATCCTCCTCAGCACATTGGCTCCAGGAACGCTGAATCATTTCATCTTTGGTCTCTGAGGGGGTCTCTGTGTCTGCTGTCCCCTGGAGTGGCGGGCCGTGGCTGTACCCACAAAGAGAAGTTCAGACATAGTCAATGGTGATGTAGGTGATAACTGTGGTGTCATCGCCGGTGACCAACCACGGTTCTGATTCATCACTGCTACCACTGCACTGGGTTGATGAGGCCAATCCACCCAATTCTACTAGGCCAGTGGTCAGCAAACTCATTAGTCAGCAGAGCCAAATAGCAACAGGACAACGATGGATATTTCTTTTGAGAGCCAATTTTTTTAAACTTAAGTTTCTTCAAAAGAGACTCGCCCAGGTCATGGTATTTTGTGGAACAGCCACACTCAAGGGGCCAAAGAGCCGCAGTTTGCCGACCACGGTGCTATGCAACAAGACATGCTTTGGGGTCAAGTTTAAATGCAAGCCGGAAGGGTTTTATTTCCTTTCTGGGTGTCTGCAGAGCCCATATTTTACTGAGAGGTCAGCGAGGAAGGTTTTATGAGGGAGCAGGTCAGGCCCCTAAAAGTAACGGGTTCTTCACATCCCCTCTCCCAGGGCAGCTGAGGTGGCTCCTGATGTGTGCCGAGTTCTTTAGACCACGTCCCTGAATCTGCACAACGGAAATGGATACTCAGGAGAGACAACAAGAGAAGGAGAATAGACTGATGCCCAAAGTCTAGCCTGATGGCAGGCCAGGCCAGACCCACTCAAACACCCTTTTATTCTCTTCCCTGGAAGGAAGTATGTGTGTAATATTCCCGTTCTTACTGATTTCAGAGAGAAGAGGAGAGAGAGAGAGAAACATGAATGATGAGAGAGAATCGTAGATTGGCTGCCTCCTGCACACCTCACCCTGGGGATCGAGCCTGCAACCCGGGCATGTGCCCTGACTGAGGATTGAATCTCATGATTCATAGGTCGATGTTCAACCACTGAGCCACATTGGCCAGACTGTGTGTAATATTCCCAACTAGCAAAGTCTGTTGCGATTATGTTTTGTGTTTCTATCTCTGTTCAGAAGTCACAGAGATAACAAAGTCCTCGTGGGAAGATAGAAAATGAGAGGTCCCTCCAGGATGTCATGTTACACAGTAGGAAGATGACCATTTGGGGGTGTGTAGTTAAAGGGGAACAGCTATATTACTACATAAAACCAGCCTGGCCAGTGTGGTTCAGTGGTTGAACATCAACCTATGAACCAGGAGGTCATGGTTCCATTCCTGGTCAGGGCACCTGCCTGGGTTATAGGCTCCATCCCCAGTAGGGGGCGTACAGGAGGCAGCTGATTCTCATCATTAATGTTTCTATCCCTCTCTCCTTCTCCTTTCCTCTCTGAAATCTATAAAAATATATTTTAAAAAATAATCCCCCGGGGGCTCCTGGACTGCGAGAGGGCACAGGCCAGGCTGAGGGACCCCCTGAGTGCACAAACTTTGTGCACCGGGCCTCTAGTCTACTACATGGCTTTCTTCTCTTTCTGGTCCCTGCAGGGCGTGCAGAGAGAAGACTCATGGCCCGCATTATAGTTGTCAGGCCTGAAATCCCTAACCCATGCCCTCCACCACTCTGCACCTGACCCAGACAGCTTCCTATGGTCACATCAGTGACTGGGAGTGGCCTGTAGGACTTGGCACATGTTTGTATTTGCAATGGGAAAAAACATCTGTAATTGAAAAGAATTTATAGCTGAAATTCTTCAGCTTCTTTCTATAAGCAGAGTGATAGTCCACACCCCTCAGACAAAGGCCAAAATGGAGCTTTCCTGTTGCTTTTGAAAGAGAGAGAGAGAGAGAGAGAGAGAGAGAGGCTCCATGCTCCACACCAAATGTTTTAAGTTTGGAATGCTTGCAAACAAGAAACAAACATGCTGTCAGGAAATCAGTGTGCCTTTTAAGGGTGGTGGGAAAAAAGACCTTTTTCATTTGCTCAGAGGATGGGCGACCTAAGGTGGCATTTTCCCTAGAGCCCGTGACGACGCAGGTTAGCAGATGTGAATTCGTGACAAAAGAAACAAAGCAGTGTGTTCAGGACAGTGGATCTGCGCAGCAACTGGTTCTCAGGGTTCCTCTGAGGCTGAATCCAGTCGTCGCCAACCTTGCAGACCTCAGGGACCCAGGTTGGTGACCACGGGCTGAAACTCCACTCCTAACCCGGGGCGGGCGTGGCTCGCGTCTTCATTAGCACGAGGAAGTCTTCCGGCTGAACAGCCATTGCAGCCTGTCCGCCCAAAGCAGTATGTTTCTGGGCAGAAGATTTTTATTAAAGAAATCAGCATTTAAGGAAAAGATCATTTTTCATCAGATCTTTAACACAATAGTAATAATAATAATAATAATAATAATAATAATAATAATAACAATAATAATAACAAACAACAATAATAAAAGGAATAGCTTTGCAAATCAAAACATTTGAGTGTTTCTATTCTGCAGGAAGGACATGGTTGATTTTGCTGTTTCGGTGTGAATTGACATGTTTTTGTATCAGTATTTATATATCAAAAGCTAAGGTTGGATCAGCTGATTCAGGTGCCATAATTGAGAGAATAGTGAAGAGAATTTTTTTTTTAATATGATCAAATGTAGTGGATCAGCATGGCTCCGTGGTTGAGCATTGACCTATAAACCAGGAGGTCATGGTTCAGTTACTGGTCAGGAGACATGCCCAGGTTGTGGGCTTGATCTCCAATAGTGTGTGTGTGTGTGTGTGTGTGTGTGTGTGTGTGTGTGTGTGTGTAGTCTGAGGTTGAGTCACACACAGTCATTTCAATGTCAACAGAGCTGTTCTACAATAATGACCTGAGGGCCATTAAGCTGGACAGATCCTCTCATTTGGACTCTTTGATACATAAATGTCCTCAGACTTTGGATAAAGTATGATAACAACAGCCAATCTGAAACAACAGTGAAAAATTCTCCCCTTATGCATCCTTCCAGGCTAAATTTTGCTCCCTGACGAATCTGCTGCAGAGAGTCTAAAGAGTCTTAGCATAATGCTCTCAGGTCCATCCATGCTGTGGGTAACATGCTAATCCTTGTGGAATTAGAGTCAGACTTATATGAGAATTCTTTGTTCCATTTTTCTGAAATTATTTCAAAATAAAAATGTCTTAATAGAGCTTAAAAAAAAAACAGAATACAAACAGTCTATTAAAAACACTGTTTAGCCCAGAGGTCACACTAACACACCATTAAAGTCGGTCTAGAAGCAGGTATTTATATTTGCTTTTGGGGATAGGGATGGGGATGGGGATGGGAAAGGGTTGTATGCAAACTTGTGCAATAAAACTTGGAGTGTCTAAAAGGAACTTCATTTCCCATCTGACCTTTTACAGTAATTGGATCTGAATTATAATCAGTCACCTGCATCCTGGAATAGATAAAATAGTTTTTTAATGTTAAAAAGTTTTAGCCCTTCGTTGATTATCTATCAGTGCTTACAGTCCTGTGAAAATAAGATAAATGAGAAATTTGGTCTCTAATTAGACTGCAGTGGATTTACAGCTCTTAATTTATACGCCGATGCAGCTCTGGCCAGCACGAAGGCAGGGAGAGCCTGAGACACAGTTTTCAATTGATTTAACAATTTAATTGCAGCATTAACATCCATTAACATTTAACTAACCTTTTAAACTAACCTCAGGCACAACCTTAAAGACTAAATGAAGTAAAATTGCATATAAAAAGGTACTAACACCCAGCTGTAAGAAGCCCCAGGAATCTTCAGGGAGATTTAGCGTTCCTGCCTCCCATCAGGGGGAGGGAGTCTGCTTGCCTTCCTGCAAAATTCAGGAGGGAAGCTTGATGCTTGGAAAAAGGAAGGAGGCCGGGTGGATGCTTAGTAACTAACGCTCACGCAGGGCTTCGAGTCAGGGTGACACTAAAAGATGCCTTATTGCCCGGACTAACCAGGATGGCTGCGTGGATAGAGCATCGGCCTGCGGACTCAAGGGTTTTGATTCCGGTCAAGGGCATGTACCTTGGTTGTGGGCACATCCCCATTAGGGAATGTGCAGGAGGCGGCTGATCAATGTCTCTCTCCTCGATGTTTCTAATTCTCGATCCCTCTCCCTCTCTGTAAAAATAAAATAAAATAAAATATATATTAAAAAATAGACATAAAAATAAAAGATGTGTTATCTCTTACAATGCTTGGAGAGCCATGGTAAATGGTAGGAAATAGAAGGCGGTTTGAGGCAGGATCGGTGGGCAGCAGAAATAGGTTTCAGACTCCTCTGTACTCACGGAGAAGGCATGCATTGCCTCCAGCTAGCCCAGACAGCCCTGCAGGCCTGTTTGGGTTCTTGGTGGAGGTTGGGTTGCTTGTATTTCTCTTGAGCATTCTTCTCAGCCTGCCTTCCATCAATGGAATGGGAAGCTGGTATTTGGAATGGGTAGGGACATGCAGGGTTACAATTGCAAGCTTGGTTTTAAGATCAGAAAGGAGAAAGGAGAAACTTTAAGGTTTCTGACCTGAAAAACAAATATTAAACTGAGCTCTAGTCCGTTTGGCTCAGTGGATAGAGCGTCGGCTTGTGGATTGAAGAGTCCCAGGTTTGATTCCGGTCAAGGCCACAATACCTGGGTTGCGGGCTTGATCCCCAATGTGGGCGTGCAGGAGGCAGTCGATCAAAGATTCTCTCTCATCACTGATGTTTTATCTCTCTCTCTCCCTCTCCCTTTTTCTCTGCAATCAATGAAAATATATTTTTTTTAAAAATAAAAGAAATGCAGGGATGTAAATCCTTCTGGGCTAGTCTCAGAAAATTCTTTTTCTTGCCCTGACTGGTGTGGCTCAGTGGATAGAGCATTGGCCTACGGACTGAAAGGTTTGATTCGATTCCAGTCAAGGACATGTACCTTGGTTGTGGGCACATCCTCCATAGGGTATTGTGCAGGAGGTGGCTGATTGGTATTTCTCTCTCATGGATGTTTCTAACTCTCTATCCCTCTCCCTTCCTTTCTGCAAAAAATCAATAAAATATATTTTTAAAAAAAGAAAATTCCCTTTCTCGACATATGGAAAGGATCCCACGGCCAGCCCCCAGTGGGGAAAAGGGCACCCCAGTTTCTCTAATAACAGTCCCCCAGGGGTCCCGGAGGCACTGGGATGGCCTGTGACGGTTGTCATGGACACCATGGCCTGGGATGTCGGGAAACCGCGTGGACTTCCCACCAGCAGGGCCATCCTCCCAGGTGGATCCTTGCATCATCCACGGGAGACAGCAGTTCAATGAGCCGATATTCAAAGCCTTAGTGACAGGCAGTGGCCCAGGCCCCGGTCACTGGGCCATTTTTCAGGTTTCCTGGCAGTCCGGTTCCGGGATGTTTCGGGGCTCGGAGCGTATGTCATATTAACTTGGCAACTGAGCGGCCTGAGAAACTGCCTTGTATGGGGCCGTACCTCCCCTCAGTGAACAGGAGCAGAGGTGAGGTGGGAAGCCAGCAGGGATGGTCTCTAATAATCTGCCTTCTCTGTTCGCACCTGGGCTAGGAACCTTTCTACTTGCACACCACTGAGGCGGGTGTCTGTCTTCCACAGGCACCAAGGCGTCTATGTTTGGCCAGGTGGGGGGCTGAGGTCCTGCTTATGAACTCGTAGACCGCCTTCATCACTTGCTAGAGTTAGGTCCAAAGACTTGCATTAAATGCTCTAGATTTCCAGTTCTTTTTTAATATATATATATATTTGTGTTGATTTCAGAGAGGGGAAGAGAGAGAAAAACATCAATAATGAGAGAATCATTGATCGGCTGCCTCCTGCACACCCCCTAATGGGGATCGAGCCCGAAACCCAGGCATGTGTCTTTGACCGGAATCAATGCTGGGACCCTTCAGTCCACAGGCGGATGCTCTATCCACTGACTCAAACCGGCTGGGGCTACTTTTTGACAAAGGTAGTGGGACAGTGAAATGGGAGAAAGAATGTGCCAAAGAAAAAAGGGGGGTCTCCCCATTAATTTGTGACCCAGCCTCAGTTGTCGGATGCCTATCAATGTGGGGGGGGAATGCCAGTCTTTATATTAATAGACTTTTGCTTATTTTGCATCCCCAACACTCTTTTATTGCTATTATCCCACGTGAACACCATGTGGGTCTAGAGGCGATGGTTACAGTTGGCTTCAAATTAGTGAAATTGATAGGAGAGTTTTCCACATCTTTACAGTAGAAGGAGCATCTTAATCCATAGTTTCTTTTTAAAAACTTGTCTGTCCTCGTCATCCACCCACCAAGCAAGGTTATGCCAGAAGAATCGGATTTCAACAAGGTGCATAAGGGATCCACTCAGTGGAATATATTCAATTGTTATTGGTGATGGGATTCTTTAATTACTGTCAACTGTGTTTCAAATATTACTGCTGAGGGAACCCTAGAACATTGACAGCCCAATGTAATTTATTAATCAATGCCACAGGACCACTCAGCTAAGCGTGATTTTATCAATTAAAATAAATTAAGTAACTAAACCTAGAAGGGTATATTTGTATCATTAAGACTTTGACCTCATGTGGAGAATCACAACATTCATGGCCAGCTAGCAAAACATTTTTTTTAGAAGAACAAAGCTTTTTCATGCAGAATAATTGGCTTGATGTCAGTATCATATCTGAAGAGTGCTAAATACCGAGGAGTTCAATCTCTTCATCAGTATAATAGAAATAACATAATTTTTGTTCCCCTTATAAAATTGTTTTAACGCCATCATGTAAATGTATCTGTTAAAATAACTTATAATCACTAACGTTTTAATCTCATATAGTATTCATAAAACACCACAAGTAACAATAACAACAGTAATCAGGGAGAGTTGAAATGAAAATTTTCGAACATGCTGAAACCGGTTTGGCTCAGTGGATAGAGCCTCGGTCTGCAGACTGAATGGTTCCAGGTTCCATTCCAGTCAGGGGCATGTACCTTGGTGGTGGGCACATCCCTAGTAGGGGGTGTGCAGGAGGCAGCTGATCAATGTCTCTCTCTCATGGATGTTTCTAACTCTTTACCCTTCTCCCTTCCTCTCTGTAAAAAAAAAATCAATGGACTATATTAAAAAAAAAAACATTTAAAAAAGAAAATTGATCAAACTTACCCTAAAAGTGAGGCTTACATATATGTAATTTAGTTCTTAGTATTATGTAGAACAAACATATTATCAATAACAGATGAAACCAGGAGATGAACCCAGGTTCTTTGGATGAAAAGCTAAAAAAAAAAAAACAAAAAAAAACCCACAACAACAACATTCAAAACATATTAAAAATTTTTTGGAAAGATCCACTTTTAGAACCGGGTTGAAGAGTATCAGAGGGTGAGACTTGGCAGCACAGGTGGCAAGAGCTGAATGAATGAATGGCCCCACGTTAGGGCGGCTGTGATGGAGCAGAACAGACCGGCGATGGGGCAGCCTCCGGGAGGGCCAGGATCCGGTCCAGACCGAGGGAGGGAGGGTATCAGTGGGTGCAGGATACAGCTTTACATGGTGTCTACCTTCCCCATTAAAAAATCATCGGAACCGTGATCAACACATGCCAACATGCATATTCAAATCCCAACTCAAACCTGACGGGCAGGCGGACAGAACTTTCCTGCGTATTATTTATCCTTCCAGGGCACCTACTGCCATAAACGGTAAAGAAAGAGCAGCACAACGTAAACCGGGGTCAGCAGAGTAGGCCTGGGACTTGGCACAGAATTTACCAGGCAACCGAAAAGTATACAGGAGGACATGGAGGCACAGGGAAAACCCACGCATTCTCAGGTGTTTGGGTGTATTAGCACCGTGACTCGGGGACTATTTCTCGCCAAATCTTGAGCCGACAAACATGGAGGAAGCTCTTCCTTTATACCCTTTGGTTTCTTTGTCCTCCAAATAGGGAGGGGACTTCCGGACCTTTCTCGGGCTTTGCAAAAAAGCCCCGTGAGACCCCACCTAAAGGCCGGGGCTGGCACTGAGGCTGAGAACCCGTTCCGAGGGTCGTGTATGGCTCATGGTTTATGGCCTCTGTCAATGGGAGTATTAGGTACACCGGTCTTGCAAGACCAGATTGTGGAGAAAGGGACAGGCACTTAGGCCATCAAGAAGGTACATTAGGTTGCTGGCACAGATTCAGATTGTTGCCCCCCCCCCAAAATGCCTCATTTTACCCAATCAGACTCACTGTCTCCCCAGTGACTATTTTCTTCAAAGATGAAAACAAGAGAATTTAAAGGGAAGACAGAGCAGGATCCTAGCAGAATAGCAGATGGTTATGACTCTAAGAGCGAAGTGCCACTCCAGTTAGAACAGAACTGGGTGCAGCTGGAGCTGTATGACCCCTTCTCCACATAAGACCTTGAAATGAGCCCTCGCTGGTTTGGCTCAGTGGATAGAGTGTCGACCTGTGGGCAGAAGGGTCCCGGATTCGATTCCGGCCCAGTGCACGTACCTCAGTTGCAGGCTCCTCCCCGGTCAGGGCTCATGCAGGAGGCAACCCGTCGATGTGTTTCTCTCCCTGTCTCTTCTACTCTCTCTAAAAAAAAAATCAATGGAAAATATCCTTGGGTGAGAATTAAAAAAGAAAAGAAGACCTTGGAATGAATGAATGGATGCTTGGGTACCTCCTCTATTTTCATGGGCCAGTGTTTAGAACCTAAAATTCTTCCCTGTTGCTGAAAACTGCTTATTTTGGCCTGGCTAGGATGGGAGAGGAATGGGGTGGGGGAAGGGTTATAAGAGTAGAGAGAGAAGTGGAAAGGATCAGAGAGTTTCTGCTTTCCTGCGGAAGCCTGGGTGTTACTGACACAGAGAAGCGTGCGCAGCCATTGTGCTCCCTCTAACAATGACAGATTCCTCGTGGAGTGGGGGATTGGGTTGTCCTTACACAGGGTGGAAGCCAGACTTCCAGGCAGTCGCTCAGAGGCTGCTAGGAAGGCCCCACAATGCCTAGGGCACAGGCCTGGCTTCTGGGACATCACCAACAAGGCGCGCACTCCACCCTCCGCCCCATCAGAGCGCGCGGGCCTTGAAACATGAAGGATCCTCCATGGGCCTCAAAGCCACGCCAGGAGAGAGGGCAGAAGGTGGGGTTCTTTTGTTTCTTGTTTTCTTTTCTGTCCTTTGTTTCAGTGTGTGTTTCTTTCAACGTGTGTGGGCTCAGAAAGGAGGGCTGTCTTCCTCCTGTCCTTGTGTGTTTTAAATACAGAAAGGCGATGCTGTGGTGATGGATGGTGCTCTGAACACCATTGTGCTTTCCTTATACCCCGGGCGCTCTGTGTGGGGATAGACATTCCTTGTACATAAGTGTTTCCTGGGATGGTAATGCTGTGGGTATCCAACCTCAGAGATTCGCCTTAAAGGTATTCTTCTTTTCCCCTAAAACGTGTATCAAGCTGAAACCGGTTTGGCTCAGTGGATAGACCGTCGACCTTTGGACTGAAAGGTCCCAGGTTTGATTCTGGTCAAGGGCATGTACCTTGGTTGCGGGCACATCCACAGTGGGGGACGTGCAAGAGGCACCTGATCGATGTCTCTCTCTCATCGATGTTTCTAGCTCTCTATCCCGCTCCCTTCCTCTCTGTAAAACATCAATAAAATATATTTAAAAATTTTTAAAAATAAAAGTAAATAAAAACTTGTATCATTTTACAGTGTACTACAGGCTTTTAATCAGGCTGATTTGTTAGTAGTTTGGTTTTTAGTATAACTCACTTAACACTTTAGTATTTTTCTGACCTATTTGATTTCACTTAGCCCCATAGTTACATTAACACTATTCCTCTCCTCTCCTCTCTCTCTCTCTCTCTCTCTCACACACACACACACACACACACACACACTCACACACACACATAGCTATGGAGTACAAACCCCTCACTAGTCACTGTACTGAATGCAGGCTATGCTGAGTATTCACAACCATCCTATGGAGCAGGAGCTATTTTAATTATTTCTAATTGTTTTTAAGAAAAAGAACTGGAGCACCAGCCTGTGGACTAAAGGGTCCCTGGTTCGATTCCTAGTCAAGGGCACATGCCCGGATTGAGGCCTCAATCCCCAGTATGGGGTGTGCAGGAGGTAGCTGATTGATGATTCTCTCTCATCATGGATGTTTCTATCTCTTTCTTCCTCTTCCTTCTCTGATATA
>JAAGEH010000265.1:2047051-2117073 GCA_011751065.1 Lasiurus cinereus | reverse complement strand
TATATATTTTTTAAAGGAATTGACTACAAAAGCAAGAGTTCATTTCTGGACTCTTAATACTGGTTAAAAATATTTTTGAATAAAAACTTTATTTTTTTAAAGAGAAGTTTGAGATTCTCAGCAAAATTGAGGGAAAGGTGCAGAGATTTCATTGTATCCTCTGCCCCCAAATTCGTAACCCCCCATTATCAACATAATTTCCCAGATGGCATATTTGTGTTACAATGTCAGGATGAACTGACAGTAACACATCATAATCATTCAATGTCCATAGTTTATCTCGGGATTTTCCGTCTTAGTGTTGTACATTCTATGGGTTTGGGCAAACGTATAATGACCTGTATCCATTATTAGGGCATCCTACAGAGAATTTATATGCAATTCACATAAAAGTCATCATGATCTTGCTTTATAAAGCCACAAGTACCTCTCGATGACCCAAAAAACCTTATTATGTAGGATTGGTGTACATTATTTGATAAATTCAGAATCATTTCACTATTTTCCATCTCCATTAATGTCAAACTAGACCGAGACTCCTCAGGAAATATAAGCTGTGAGTGTGCGAACACTGAAGGAATTAATTGTGATTGATTTCGCTCATAATCTGTGTCTAATGTCTTTACGGTAATGGGCGGTTTGAAACGCCGAGTCGGTGGGAATGGCACACCTAATGACTGCAGGAGTGCATTCACAGTTCATTGTTCCTCCTCCAAGGTCTAAAGGAGTTTCCATGTTATCCATGTTTTCCAACTACACACTTTGTTTAGGGATGATTAAAAATTCACATCTAGCCCTAGCCAGTGTGTCTCAGTGGATAGAGCATCAGCCTGCAGACCTAAGGGTCCTGGGTTCGATTCCAGTCAAGGGCATGTACCTCGGTTGCAGGCTCTTCCTTGGCCTTGGGCCCTCCCTGGTCAGGCTCGTGCAGGAGGCAACCAATCAAGGTGTTTCTCTCACATCGATATTTCTCTCTGTCTCTCCCTCTTTCTTCTACTCTCCCTAAAAATCAATGGATAAATATCCTCTGCCCTAACTGGTTTAGCTCAGTGGATAGAGCATGAGCCTGCACACTGATGGGTCCCAGGTTCGATTCCGGTCAAGGGCAAGTACCTTGGTTGCAGGCACACCCCCAGGAGGGGGTGTGCAGGAGGCAGCTGCTTGATGGTTCTCTCTCATCAATGTTTCTGGCACTCTCTCATTCTCCCCTCCTCTCTATAAAAAAATCAATAAAATATAAAAATAAAAATAAAATAAAATATCCTCAGATGAGTATTAATAAAAATATATAAAAATAAAAAAATTCAGATACAATTGTAAAAAGTAAAACAAAATGATCCTGTGCACCATTCCACCGGGTTTCTCCAATGAATAAACTTACAAAACTGGATTACAGTATCACAACTGTGACATTGACCTGATACAGTGAAGATACAGAACATTCTAGCACCACAAATACCTTTAAGGTTCTCCTTTGATAGCCACACCCACCCACTTCCCTATGGTCCACACTCTTTTTTTCTCCCTAGTAACCTTTTCTCTTCCTATAGAATTTTTCATTTCAAAAACGTTACATTAATGGAATCATAAAGTATATAACCTTCTGGGACTTTTCTTTAATTTTAAATTTATTTTTAAATTATAGTTGGCATACATGCAATATTGTGTTAGTTTTGGGTGTACAACATAATGATTAGACACTTTTATACCCTACCAAGTGATCACCCGATAAGTCATTCCCATTCTGATGCCATGTAGAGTTCGTACAATATTATTGACTATAGAGGCCCAGTGCACAAAATTAGTGCAAGGAGCTTGGCCCTCACAGCCCCAGCTTTATTTAGAAGGCCGTTCAGCTGTCCAGTCTAATTAGCATATTATGCTTTAATAATTATAGATTCTTGAGTCTGTACTTAACATCCCCTGTGACTGTTTCAATTACTGGAAATTTCTAATTCTTAATCTTTTCTCCTTTTTCACCCATCCTCCCAAACCTTACCCCATCTGGCAACCATCAGTCAGTTCTGTGTATCTATGAGTTTGTTTGTTTTTGTTTGTTCATTTATTTTGTCTTCCCTATTCCATATATAAGTGAAATCATATGGTATTTGTCTTTCACAACATGGTGATTCTACTTTATCAACTTCTAAATCATCAAACTTTCTGTAGTGTCTCATAAATAAGGAAAAAGTATAAATGTTTAGCATTTTTTTTTAGTTTGTAGGAAATTAGAGATTTTCGTTGTATTAGTTTGCTCAGTCTACCATGAAGTCACAGCACTTAGTGATTTAAAAAAAATAAATATTTTTATTCATTTCAGAGAGGAAGGGAAAGGGAAAGATAGGTAGAAACATCAATGATGAGAGAGAATCATTGATCGGCTACCTCCTGCACACACACACACACACCCAGGGGAATGAGCCTGTAACCTGGGCATGGGACCTTGACTGGAATCAAACCCCGGGCCATTCAGTCCTCAGGCCGACGCTCTATCCACTGAGCCAAACCAGCCAGGGCCAGACTTGGTGACTTAAGCAGTAAAAATGCATTTTCTGAGAGTTCTGGGGGCTGGCAGTCCAAAATCAAGGTGCTGACTGATTCAGTTTCTCTTGTAGCTTGTACATGACCACTTTTTGGGCAAACTCAAAGGTAGATTAACTCTCCACTCTGCCGGCCTCATTTATATCTCTGATAGAGTAACATCAGGACATGGGGGTTAGAGCCTCAACCTATGAATGTGAGGGAAAAACAATTCAGTTCCTAGCAATCTTCTATTGGCTTCTGTTACCAGTACTGATCAGGACCCGGCCCCGAAGATCATAATGAAATCATGGGTAGTCAATCAGGGTTCATTCAGAAACCTGTGAATATATGAAAGGATCCATTACAGAATGAATGGATGGAGTCAGGAGTGTATCAATGAGCAGAAGGGCTAATGCTAATCTTCCAGATCTTTACCAAGGTCTCAAAGCAATAGTTCTCTACTCAAGGTAATGTGCTCATGGTTTTACACTAAGGGCCCTGGTTAATCTTCACATCAAAATGAGGGGATGTGATCCTCATTTTATAGATGAGAGAACCAACTCAAAGAGGTTATGTGAGTTGCTCAAGGTCTCATGGATACTGAGTATAAAACGCCATGATGTAAATCTAAATAGAGCTAATCCTAGCAGGTGTGGCTCAGTGGATAGAGAGGGGATTGTGGACCAAAGGTTCCCAGGTTCGATTCCCATCAAGGGCACATACCTCAGTTGCAGGCTCCTCCCTGGTCTGGGCCCTGGTCTGGGCACATGCAGGAGGCAACCAATTGATGTGTTTCTCTCCAACATCAATATTTCTCTCTATTTTTCCCAGCTCTAAAAATCAATGAAAAATGTACAAGGGTGAGGATTAAATATAAATCGAGCTGGATTTGAAGCCCACCTTCCTATTCTTCTAGGTCAGATCCTGCAGGAGCTGTGTCCTTAGCAACATATAAACTAAATCATGAATACTGAGTAAAAGTAACTCTAATCCTATATAATAAAAAGCATAGTATGCATATTGTCCTTTTGACTAGGAGTTTGTCTGGGAGTTCAACCAGGGGGCAGTACTGGGGGGGGGGAGGGAGGGAGGCCCTGGGCTGGCAGCAGCGGCCATGGAGAGAGAGTACCTGGCTGGCAGCTGGCAAACCCTAGGGACCCTATCAGGGCATGGATTTTGTGCACTGGGCCTCTAGTTTTAACAATAAGACTTCAAACTTGATTCCTCTGACACCCCTCTGTAGCACAGTCAGTGATTTCAAACGGACAATTGTTTCATTTCCTTGAGGAGCTAAACATCAAATTCCAAGCAAGCTGTGTTTTCAGGCCCAGTGGAGGCCAGAGCAGGACTTTGTGCAGAACCCTCAGAGGAGTTCTGAGAGCCCGGAGCAGGAGGGCAGAAAGCGAGGGCAGGAGCAGGAGGCCGGGGAGGCGCCTCGGGAGTAAACAAGGCAAGGTATTGACTGCTGGCGGCTCAGATTATTTTTCCAAGCATTGAGGCATGAAACTTGGATTTTCCCAGCCTCTGAAAGATAACATTTCTTGCTGAAGAGCTTCCTCAATGTAAAGGTATTAGAGACCGGACTTGTTGTCCACAAATATGAACCTGGAATTTAACCATATTCCAGTTAATCGGTAACGTTTTGTATGGCTTCTATCTAATGTTGAAGATGCATTTTGGTTATATATATATATATATCTTTTGGAGATTGAATTTTCTCTAACCATGAATTTCAGCCCTAGCCGGGTTGGTTCAGTGGATAGAACTTCAGACTATGGAAGAGTCCCAGGTTCGATTCTGGTCAAGGGCATGTACCTCAGTTGCAGACTCAATCCCCAGTTGGGCCCATGTGGGAGGCAACCAATCGATGTGTTTCTCTCACATCAATGTTTCTTTCTCTCTCTCTCTCTCTCTCTCTCTCTCTCTCTCTCTCTCTTTCTCTCTCTCTCTCTTTCTCTCCCTTTTACTCTCTCTAAAAAATCAATGGGAAAATATCCTTAGCTGAGGATGAACAACAAGAAAAAATAATTTCATTGAGCAGGCCAGTATAAGTACATGCTCCATGTTAGTGCGAGGGAGATCCCCAAACACCACCCAGCCTCATGGGGAGTTAACCCTGCTTCATTCCCAAGCAGGAGAGTCCATGCACTTGGGGTACACAGCATTCTCTCAGATTCAGGTCTGAGCATGGGCTGCGGCTAATACTTGAGGAGGAAAGTGTGTTAACAGCAGTGAGCCAGGCTTCCCAGGTGAGGGACCCGTCACTCAGGCAGAAACACCAGAGAAAGCTGAGATGAGCACCCAGAAATGAAGAATGGCTTTAGCCATCCTTGGCCATTCTTTAAGTTGAGGGATCCTACTTCCGTTCACCTGACCATCAGAAAGGGGCCTGGGGTACTGTGAGTGGTACTGGGCCGGGTCACATTATACCAAATGGGAAGAAGGGTCTTTTTGTAAGACCCCTACTCTGAGGTGCGAAGTAACCACCTCTAGGGGGATCCTGGAAATGCGGACCTGTGATTCTGGCACCTCCTCTCTGTAGAACTGTACAAGGACGGACTAGCCTGCGTTTGAGGGAGCTGGGAGCCTTATACCCACAGATACACGCTCATATGCTAAGTGTGTACAGCTTGCCAGCTGATTTGGTATTTGTTGTTGTTTTGCATCTTCACCCAAGAATATTTCCCCATCGATATTGATTGATTGATTGATTGATGTTTGTAGAGACGGTGGAAGGGAGGGGGAGAGACAGAGAGAGAAAAACATCAATGTGAGAAAGACACATCGGTTGGTTGCCTCCAGGATCGAGCCTGCCACCGAGGTACGTGCCCTTGCCCAGAATCGAACCTGAGACCCTCCAGTCTGAGGATCGACACTCTATCCACTGAGCCAAACAGGCTAGGGCTCCTTTGGTATTTTTTTTAAATATATTTTATTGATTATTTACAGAGAGGAAGGGAGAGTGATACATAGTTAGAAACATCGATGAGAGAGACATTGATCAGCCACCTCCTGCACACCACCCACTGGGGATGTGCCCGCAACCAAGGTACATTCCCTTGACTGGAATCGAACCTGGGGCCCTTCAGTCTGCAGGTCAATGCTCTATCCACTGAGCCAAACCAGTCAGGGCTCCTTTGGGATGTTTTGCCTCCTGTCACCCTGTAGGGCAAGCATGTCAAACCGGGGGCCGAGGGCCTCATGCCTCATTTATTTGGCCCGTGTTAGCCTTTGAGATTGACATGCTTGCTATAGGAGGGAACGTTAGGTCTTCTTCCTTCCAGAGTAAGGAAGGTGGTGAAGGTGCCACACACCTGCAGAGTTTGCCCGTGGAACAATTTGGGGGGCCGCTAACGTGACGTGAACTTGAACATTAGGAAAGGCAAAAGAGAAATAGCAAAGTTCCTCGTCATTTTTGTTGACTTTTTTTTTCTTAAACGACCTCATCTAAACCTTAGCCTCAACAGTTACTCTCAATCTCTGCCCGTCTTGTTTATCTAAAACCAGCAGCGGCTAGGCCTGCTCCCATCCATCAATGCACTCCCAGAGTGCTGACAAAGGGCTCCCAATTCTCGTGTTCAACAGCTTCTTCAACATCGATTGCCTCTGGAGACCTTTTAAGAGCTACACTTCCTGACTTCGTGGCTACCAATCTTTGTAAAAAGAGAGAGAAAGAGAGAGAGAGAGTTTAGTTGAAAAATGGAGCTAGAGCTCCCACGTGTAGCATGGCAGGGGGAATGGGTATCACGAGAATGGCCACGTTTATACAGGAAACAAATGTAAGATGTAAATCTTCTGATTCTTAGATGAAAGAGAGAAATTCAACCAGGTCTCAGTAGTATGTATCTTGCTAGTCTAGAATTTATAATAAATAAGGCTGAGGCCAGACTGAAACAAATCTTTGCATAAAATGATTTGCTGGACACATTATCAATGCACACGAAATTTGGTAGGCAAGAATATTTTCTTAAGGGAAAAATTTCAAACACTCAAGAGGCATGTATTTGCATATAATAATGGGGTTATTTTCATATGCAAATGAAATCCTGAAAGCTGACTCTCTTTTCAGAGCCTCCTTAAGTCACTATCTACTAATATATCTGAAAATAGCAGACACTGCTTTGCTTTAAAAAAAAAGTAACTCTGTTGTAATTATTAAAGTAGATAGGTTTTTCTTCATAATTAATCTCAATTAGTATAGTTTTACAATATTTTGCATTGATTATATAATATTCTCTAAGCAAATTAGCAACATAAATCTCTATACAAGAAAAAAAAATCATACTATGTTTT
Source organism: Lasiurus cinereus (assembly GCA_011751065.1). Taxonomy (NCBI): domain Eukaryota; kingdom Metazoa; phylum Chordata; class Mammalia; order Chiroptera; family Vespertilionidae; genus Lasiurus; species Lasiurus cinereus. Next base: position 2,110,257 of record JAAGEH010000265.1, on the reverse strand, counting down.
CAGGACCAAATGTTCCTAATGTGACTTTTTTTTTAAACACCATTAATAAATTATCTATAATAATAAAAGCATCATGTGCTAATTAGACTAGACAGCCAAACAACCTTCAGGACGTCGTTACAGACAAAGCTGGCTGTGAGGGCCGAGCCCCTTGCATAAATTTTGTGCATCGGGCCTCTAGTCTTACCTAATAATAGACAAACATGTAAATTGACCGTACCTCAGCTATGCCCACCAGCCAATCAGGAGTGATATGCAAATTAACCCAATAAAGATGGCGGTTAATTTGCATACACAGGCGCTGAGGTTGTTCCTCCCGACCCCTGGTCTCTCAGGGCCTCTAGGCAATGTGGGATGGCGGGGCCGGAGCAGAAAGAGGTGGCCCCGGGGGCCAGAGTGGAAAGGTGGTGCCAGCACCAGGGAAAGGAAGGCCCATTCTTACACGAGTCTCTATGCATCGGGCCTCCAGTGTTTTCTAATACTGTGCCCCCCGACACAGAAGGCATACCGTGTGTAAGCAAATAAGGAGAGATGAAACCAGCATAGGGTTAACTATTGAAGACCTTGAGTCATCCCAATAACCGGCAAACTCACTCTATCTCCCAATGCCTGGCAATTTTTTTATCAATTTTCACAGTATATTTTCTTGGCACCCTGTGGACCTTGCACCCCTCTTTGAAGAGCCCGATTAAAATAGATTCTTATAACTCCCCTAGAGGAGCTTGCCCTAATTTCTCACAGATAAACCCTCAATAAAGGTAAACAACTAGGTGCCAATTTTCTAATGTAGAAATTCCAAGAATTGAAAATAATAATAGCCAAAACTGGTTTGGCTCAGTGGATAGAGCGTCAGCCTGCGTACTGAAAGGTCCCAGGTTACATTCCGGTCAAGGGTATGTATCTTGGTTGCGGGTGCATCCTCAGTAGGGGGCATGCAGGAGGCAGCTGAATGATGTCTCTCATCGATGTTTCTAACTCTCTGTCCCTCTCCCTTCCTCTCTGTAAAAAAATCAATAAAATATATTTTTAAAAGAAGAACATAATAATAATGTGAAAAACTAAAAAAATATATAAATAATAAAGATAATAAGGTGAGTCATTTCAAGAGAAATAAGATAAATAATAAAGAAATAATAAGCCGAAAACGGTTTGGCTCAGTGGATAGAGCGTCAGTCTGCAGACTGAAAGGGTGTGCAAGAGGCAGTTGATTGATGTCTCTTTCTCATCGATGTTTCTAACTCCTTACCCCTCTCCCTTCCTCTCTGTAAAAAATCAATAAAAATATATTTTAAAAAAAGAAATAATAATATAGAAAAGTCATTAGCTAAAGCATGGTTTTCTTCTCAAAATGTGTATTTCTTGCTGGCATTTTCCTCCAGGTTTTGACAAATATCAAATATCAAGTCAAAAGTTTACTGACTCTCTTAACAAAATCCCGTCCCCCTTCCCCCCTTGGCCCCCCCCCCCGCGCCCACTCTATAAAACATGTCCATACTTTCAGTTAGTCTCCAGAAACTAACTGGAAACTATATCATAGAGACTGAACAAGTTTGATTCTAAAACAATTGACTTTTCCACCATATTGATAATATTTTCAAAATGTTCATAAAATGAACATGGAATGAGAAATGTGTACAACGCCCTTGTCTATTTTTAGTTAGATCAAATTTTAAAGAATGATGTAGGTGATTTCTTAAAAATATTTTTATTGGTTTCAGAGAGGAAGGGAGAGGGAGAGAGAGCGAGAAACATCAATGATGAGAGAGATTCATTGATCGGCTGCTTCCTGCAGGTCCCACACTGGGGATCAAGCCCAAAACCTGGGCATGTGCTCTGACTGGGAATGGAAACCGTGACCTCCTGGTTCATTGGTTATGCTCAACCACTGAGTCACGCCGGCCAGTTTTTAAAATAATTTTAGTGGGACATGAATAGTTTGAGTCTTTTATCTTTTCACCATATTCTCCCAAGGATCAGAAGTCAGAGGTTGCAGTTCTCCATCCTAAAGTTGCCAGTCACACCAGAATTACCGTAATACTAGAGAAGACCAGAACATTGGTCAGATGCTAGCTGAAATGGATCCGAACATCCAGAGGGGGCCAGGGGTAAATTCTTCCTGCCACTGAATTTGGAGGCAGTGCAGTTTCCTCTCCATTGGAGTTCCCAGCATGTGTAACCAAAGCAAAACAGGAGAAATCTGTTCCCCATCAACAGAAGGTTAATTTTTATTCTAATTGATAAGGGGGGTGGGATCGCATTTGACTTCCCTACATTCCTTTCCAAATTAAAGTACAGCAACCCCGCGTCACCACTTTTGGCAGGCTCTCTCCATTGGGCATGAAATAAGTAGGATTTTCTTGTGCAGTGATGCTTTCTCTGCTTTCTTAGTGAGAAATACAAATAGGCCTTTAAAGGAGTAATTGGGTTGTTTTGCTCTTTTCACAAACAGGCAGAGCTTCTGAAGCTTTTGTATTAAGTCCATTGTATATCCTTACACGCGAGTATGTGCTGCAGAGAAAGATCTATTTAATATATAACATACCTGAAACAGACACGCCACAGGTGTCCATGCTTACAGGGAGAGTGACCGGTGACCATCTGAGGTAAAAAAAACAAACAAGTGTGCAGTCATCTGATGTGATAGAAAGCATGTGCTAGTTGGAGGCAGCTGATTGACGTTTCTCTCTCATTGATGTTTCTCTCTCTCTTCCTCACCATTCCTCTCTAAAATCAATACCTATAGCCCTAGCCGGTTTGGCTCGGTGGACTGAGCATTGGTCTGGAAACTGAAGGATCCTGGGTTCGATTCCCATCAAGGGCATGTACCTTGGTTGCAGGTTCCCTGGCCCTGATCCGGGTGCTTGCAGGAGACAATCAATTGATGTATCTCTCCCACATTTATGTTTCTCTCTGTCTCTCCCTCTCCCGCCCACTCTCTCTAAAAATAAAAGGGGAAAAAAATCCTTGGGTGAGGATTAACAAAAAAATAAAATAATATCTATATATATGAAAGCCTAATATGCAAAATGTCCCTGCAGATGTTCGACCAGAGACCAATCTCTGGCTATGACGTGCACTGACCACCAGGGGGTGGCACAGAATGAAGGAAGGCCCTAGCCAGCAGTGTGTATGTGCATGTGCGTGTGCGGGTGCGTGCATGTGAGTGTGTGTGTGTGTGTGTGTGTGTGTGTGTATTTAAGTAATGCTTCTCCATGTTTGCTCCCCGCCCAGAATTTTGGTAAATTCAGGCTTGAGATGGAGCCAAGTTTCAGTGTTTCTTATAAACTTCTGGTTGAGACTGCTAGTCTGATAGGAAGTAAAAAGGAATTTAAACAAATGAAACAGAAAATGCTACAGCCCCCGTGGAGCTGATCATGTAGATGGTGAGACAGATCATAAATAACCCTCTGCCAGGCGGGGGGCGATAGGTGCCACCCCCAGCGAGGCACAGAGTATTGATAATCCATCGTCGTAAGCGTGGTCCTATCAGGAGACATTCCTAGTCATCGACTTTGAAAAAAACTAATGAGGGACTTTGTGCTTCTGGGCTTGAAAAGAGAGAGATTCCACTGAGTTTGGTGAGGGACCTAAAAACAATGGTAACATAAAACTTGATTAGAAGGAACACATTAGGGTCCCAGGAGAGAGGATGAAAGAAAAGGGGCGGAGGGGGAAGGCGGTGCTGACTCTGAGAGTCAGAGCCAGAAAGATGTTACTGTAATTTTTCCTCCTTGCTTTGTGCCTTTTCCTCCCCCTTCGCATTGATTTCTGCTGTAGGCAGGTTTGGCTAACGGCTCTTGAACCGAGAGCGATGGTCATTAGCAAGAAAGGAACTCGGATTCTCCAGTCTCCTTTGCATAGGCCAACCTATTTTGAGAAATCGGCGGGTTCAGCGATCTGAAAAATTCCCACAGAATATGAAAGGGGGGATTGCTAATTGGGAGCTGTCTTTTATTTCCACGGTCTTATTTGAATACACTTTCCTTTTCTTTGTATAAAAAACCGGACATGTAACATATACATTTAAGGTGTGCATCCTATAACTTTGATATTTATATATTATGACATAGTTGCTATTATAATGAAATATATATTAGAGGCCCGGTGCATAATATCTGTGCTCTGTGGGGAGGACCGGGGGGAAGCGGTCCTTCAGCCCGGCCTGCAGCCTCTCGCAGTCCAGAACCCTTGAGGGATGGCCAACCGCTGGCTTAGCCCACCTCCTGTCACCACCGTCGCCAGCTGTGAGCCCAGCTTCTAGCTGAGCAGCGATCTCCCTGTGGGAGCACACTGACTTCTGCATTGAGCATCTACCCCCTGGTGGTCAGTGCATGTCATAGCGACTGGTTGTTCTGCTGTTCGGTCAAATTGCATATTGGGGTTTTATTATATAGGACTAGAAGCCCAGTGCACAAAATTTGTGCATGAGGGTGGGGGGATGGTGTCCTTCAGCCCAGCCTGCTCCCTCTCCAATCTGGGACCCCTTGAGCGATGTCCAACTGCCAGTTTAGGCCTGATCCAGGTAGGATCTGGCCTAAATAGGCAGTCAGACATCCCTCTCACAAACCAGGACTGCTGGCTCCCAACTGCTCGCCTGCCTGCCTCCTGATTGCCCCTAACTGCTTCTGCCTGCCAGCCTGATCACCCCCTAAACACTCCCCTGCCAGCCCAATTGATGCCTAACTGCTTCCCTGCCAGCCTGTTTGCCCCTAACTGCCCTCCCTTGTGGGCCTGATCATTCCCTAACTGCTTTTCCCTGCAGGCCTGGTCACCCCTAACTTCCCTCCTCTGCAGGCCTGGGTTCCCCACAAATGTCCTTCCCTGTAGGCCTGATCACCCCCAACTTTCCTCCTCTGCCAGCCTAGTCACCCCTAACTGCCTTCCCCTCCAGGCTTGATCACCTCCAACTGACCTCCCTTGCAGGCCTGGTCCCTGCCAACTGCCCTCCCATGCTGGCCATCTTGTGGTGGCCATCTTATGTCCACATGGGGGCAGGATCTTTTGACCATATTGGGACAGTCATCTTGTGTGTTGGAGTGATGGTCAATCTGCATATTACCCTTTTATCAGATAGGATAGAGGCCTGCTGCACAGGTGGGGGCCAGCTGGTTTTCCCTGAAGGATGTCCTGGATCAGAGAGGGTGTTCCCTTGGGGCATGTGGTGGCCTGGGTGAGGGGTCTGTGGTGGTTTGCAGGCCGGCCATACTTCCTCCCTCCTCTGCAACCCAAGCAGAGGCCCTGGTATCTGGGATTTATTTATCTTCTACAATTGAAACTTTGTAGCCTAGAGCGGAGCCAAGCCTTCTGCTCGCACAGTCATTGAACCTTTGTACCCTTAAGCGGAGACCTGACAGCCAGAGTGTGTGGAAAGTTTGGCTTCCTCCATCACCAGGGGCAACCCAAGCCTCCCTCCTGCTCTCTCTGTGGCCGTAGCCATCTTGGTTGGGTTAATTTGCACACTCTGCTCGGTGTGACTGGTAGGTGTGGCTTGTGGGTGTAGCGGAGGTACAGTCATTTTGCATATTACTCTTTTATTAGATAGGATATACTCCCTGCCCAGAATCTTGGTAAATGCAGGCTTGAGATGGATTAACCAGTGTGAGAGAGGCACATGGATAGATTTTCACTTGCATGCACCCTGACCAGGGCCAGGATCAAGCATGCAACCGATGTACATGCCCTTGACCGGAATCGAACCTGAGGCCCTTCAGTCAGCAGGTCAACCCTCTATCCACGGAGCCAAACTAGCCTAGGACTTCGAAGGATGTTTATACATTATATACTGACAGTGCAATTCACGTTTTTCTCTCAACCAACTGGAAACACACCCGTCTAACCCAGGCCTTTGGTTGCTGTGACAGTGCAGCTGGCTGGCTTCTCAGCACTGGTTTTCAGAACTAGTTCTTGCCAATTTTCCAGAGGTTTGGAGCTGAGTGGGCATGCCTGGCAAGAACAGAACGACTAATCGTGTCAGTCATATATCTGCCATTAAAGCAATCCTCTACCTTTGTCCGTTGAAAAATAGGGTTCCTTTCTGACCAGGAGACAGAGGGAGTATGCTTCTGGCACCAAACAGGAAGGGGCACAGGTGAACCTACAGGGTTAAGGCACTTAATAGGAAGATATATGTTTGAACGGAGTTGTGCTTTAAAATTACTTCTAATTTATCCACTTGCCAGACAGGCATGGAGGTAAAATGATCAGCTGTAATGTGCAATAAAAAGATATATACTTTTTTAATTGTAGCCACGAGGAGAAAAGCAGCATGGGATAACTTAATCGTGGCTAATTATAATATCACTGAGGTAATTACAATAGATTTTGATTGTCTCATTTTCACACCAGAGGAGGGCACAGCGCTGGTGTTCCTCTTAATACATATTTGTTTTTAGAGAAGAGCTGACAATTACACTAATTGTAGTCACAGCGTGAAACTTGGTTTTTAAAGAAAAATTTGTCCACATGTCACTTGGGAGAAGGGCACCCTCCCTACCCCCCGCCCCCCAGTGTGGTTGGGTGCAAATTAAAGACACATTAATTGCTTTGTTCATTGTGGGAAGAGATTTCTGCCTTGTGGCAAGTATTCCCAGTTTTTTGTTTTATTTTTTTAAAATATATTTTTATTGATTTCAGAGAGGAAGGGAGAGGGAGAGACACATCAGTGATGAGAGAGAATCATTGATCGGCTGTCTCCTGCACGCCCCCTACCGGGATGGAGCCCACAACCCGGGCCTGTGCCCGTGACCAGGATCGAACCCAGGTCAATCAAAGTGGATAGTGCTCTATCCACTGAGCCAAACCCGCTAGGGCTCTCCCCCAGTTTTAAAGGAGCAAAACCCATTTTCAAGTCTTCAAAGGCTGGACAAAGGTCTGGCTGCAGAAACCAGCCACTTGTACAAAGGCTTTGTAAGATGGGCCGTTCTCTCACCTGGAAACCGGTGACCTTCTGATCTGTCACTTGCATTCAGAAAGGTGCGGGATGGTCCTGGTCAGAAAACATCATCAAAAGTAGAGTGTTAGTTAGCCCTGGCTGGTGTTGCTCAGTGGATAGAGCATTGGCCTGTGGATGAAGGGTCTTGGATTTGAGTCCAGTCAAGGGCACATGCCAGGCTTTCGGGCTCCATCCCCGATAGGGAGCGTGCAGGAGGCAGCCGACCAATGATTCTCTCATCATTGATGTTTCTCTCTCTCTCTCACTCCCTCTCTGCAATCAATCCCAAAGCTGGAGTTTGAGATGCATCTGATTCTATTGCTGCAAAACCCCTCCGGTACCGAGGATCTGTGTGTGCAGGGGACGCTTTGGATGAGAAAGTGCCGTAACCATGGGCTTCAGAGAGGCTGCCCTCAGCGGAGGAGAGGAGAGGAAAGGAGAGGAAATCGGAGATGCCAGATGGGCACACATACTCAGACCCGGCTTCCAGTCAGTGGGCTCTTCTCCTTCTCCGGCAGGCGGGGACCACCACCATCCTCCTCTCCTGGGTAAGAGGAACTTGCTTTTCACTCCATTTTAGGAGACCCCTCCGATAAGCTGTAACTCATCCCCCCCTTTCTAACCATCTTGCCAGCATAAAGGGAGGCGTGGGGGAAGGGGCGGTGCTAGGCCAGCTGGGATACAAAAGGAGAAAGGGCAGGACTGGGGTCTGGTGGCCTGCCGGTCACTAACGTTGGAAGAGTGCTGTGTTCAGTGAGCTCCACGATGCTTGATTGTGTCAAAAGCTATGTACAACCATGGCCCATGGGCTCTGTTGGTTGAGCATCGTCCCATGCACTGAAGGGTCAACCAGTTCAATTCCTGGTTGGGGCACATACAGCAGATGTCTCTCTCTCTCTCTCTCTCTCTCTCTCTCTCTCTCTCTCTCTCTCTCTCTCTCATCAATAACCATATCCTCAGGTGAGGATAATAAGTAACTTTTACAAAATAATAACCAGTTTGGCTCAGTGGATAGAGTGTCGGCCTGTGGACTGAAGGGTCCCGGTTCGATACTGGTCAAGGGCACATACCTTGGTTGGGGGCACATCCCCAGTAGGAGGTGAGCAGGAGGCAGCTGATGGATGTCTTTCTCTCATCAATGTTTCTAACTCTATGTCCCTCTCCCTTCCTCTCTGTAAGAAATCAATTAAATATATTTAAAAAATAATAATAATTTAAGGCAGCATCTGATGAGCAGCAAAAAGTGCACGTCGGGTCCTGTGGTGGGGAGGGCCTTTCCCGATGCGCAAGGGAAGCAGCCCGCACCTTTGGCGCCTCCCACGGAAACCAACCAGGCAAACCGCCCCGCAGCACAGCAGCAAACCCAGAACTGGTACATACATAGCCACAGATGGGACGCGTGTGCCATAAAGAGCCGTGGAGGAGGAGGGCCGTCCGGGGAGGAGGCGGTCCGGGGCAGGTTATGAATGGAGAAACTCACACAGCCAGCAACGTGTCCAGTAGCTTCAGCCTCCCCCACAGTCCAACGAAGCGATATTATTCTTGTTAATAGTATCGGCAAAGACTCAAAGCATTATTAAAGCTTAAATTTTATGTGCGGAAATGGGTACTGTCCCTTGGGGCCTACATCACAGAAATAGGACATATAGGAAAAAACACTTCTCTATGGGCCTGGGTTCTATTATTTAAAGACATTGAATGGAGCCCTGGCTGGTGTGGTTCAGTGGATAGAGTATCGGCCTGCGGACTGCAGGGTCCCAGGTTCGATTCCGGTCAAGGACACATGCCCAGATTGTGGGCTCCATGTCCAGTGTGGGACAGGCAGGAGGCAGGCGATCCATGATTCTCTCTCATCATGGATGTTTCTCTCTTTCTTTCTCTCCCTTCCTCTCTACAATCAATAAACAAATAAATATAAGACATGGAGTGGAAAACGATCGCACAGCTGCCTTTAAGAATAATATGTAAAGAACAATGCATTTTTTAACTCCAAATATGGTGCTCAAAGCGGGTGTGAATCCTTGCGAAAAGGCATTTGCTGGATTCAGTAAGTTTGTGGTCCGCTGCTTGGCCTCCCTGCCATTAAGTGCCCTGAAGGGGGAGACCCCTGAGTTCTGGGGGGTTTCTGATTCAAATGTTGGGGAACATAGAAGTGATCACATTTATTACGACCTCTGGTGTCAGTATGTCCAGTTTGTGAAAATTTGGTCACATGTGCGATTAAAGTATAAGATTGTCAGGGTTTGCCCTATAGACACATTTCTATTTTCTTTATTTATTTTAAAAATATATATTATTGATTTTTCACAGAGAGGGAGAGAGAGGGAGAGTTAGAAACATCGATGAGAGAGAAACATCGATCAGCTGCTTCCTGCACACTCCCTACTGGGGATGTGCCTGCAACCAAGATACATGCCTGTGACCAGAATCGAACCTGGGACCTTTCAGTCTGCAGGCTGACACTCTGGTTAGAGCATATAGATTCATTTTTCAAAGGCAGCCTCAGTTCACTGGGAATAGAAAAGCAATAGTGCATGATTTTCTGGACACAGACATAATACCAATCTTCACAAAATGCCAGTGTTAATTATGCCACATTTTCAACCCAGAAAACATGGATTGTACTAAAGCTCTCTACAAACTTCTCTATATGCTTTAGAGACCTTAGCTCAAGGTCTGGAGGGGGGAAGGGAGGATGCAAGTAACAAAAAGAAGAAGTAAGTTCAACTAGACTAAATATTGTCCATTTATTTTCATATTTCAGGAACATGTTCTTTGTTATTCTCCACTGTCAGTAATGGATAAATATATTTACTACCTATCTTAAAATAATTTGGTTTGATTTGAACACATAAAGTTCTTAAATACGACTCTGTCTCTAAATGTCTTATTAAGTATAATTCTACTTCCTAACGTTATTCACTCACAAAGATGAAGGTAGAGAAAACATCATACACTTTTCAAACTCTTAAGCTATTTCAATTGAGAATTGGGTAAATGTATATTCACTGCTGTTTGGTTTTGATCTTCTGAGCCGGATTAACTTCTCAAGTTTGTTACTTTTTTTTTTCTTTTTTCCAATTCATCAGATTGATTTTTCTCTTCTTCCTGCTCTGGGCAGCTGAGAAATTATGCCTCCTTATGAAGATCTGTGGTGTTTTATGAGGAAAAAAATAACTGAATTCTGTCCACTGAGTTAGTCTTGTCCCTAAAATAAATGAAGTGAGGCCGAATATGACCTTTTAAAAGACACAGTGGTTCTTTAAGTCTCAGCGCTGTGTCCAATTCCTGCCAAAAGGAATAATTATACGAGGGAAACTCGGCCTGCTGTCCATGTCGTATGTAATATTTATGCGGGGTAACCCCCTGAGCGGGTAAATAATTCAGGATTTAAAGTACTCGGTGAACAAACAAATACTGAAAATTCCAGATGTTGCCCTAGTCCCTCCGTGGTGAATTATCCAAGCTTGGTTATGCGGCTATAGCTGAGGATAGGAGAATCAATCAAAATGAAAAATAATCTCTTTGTAGTAATATACGTTCTGGGAAGAACTGGTCGTGGGCAAAGTACCTATTTTACTTGACATAGTGCCATGTGTTATTAAAGGTGGTTCGAAGAGATTAGATTTCTTTAACTCGTATAGTATCTTTGGGACTTGAGTAGGGTCTTAAAGAGGCTTAAGGGTCGGGGGGAGGAAAGGCAAGTCCATCTGAACTGGGGAGATTAGTAGGAAGAGAGAGAGATTTCTGAGAGGGAGGGGAAATGATAAATTAGCCGAATCGGAGCGAAGACTTCGGTACAGAGGGGGGTTGGGACTAGACTGGGAGAGGGTGTTGATAAGTAAAGCGTGTTTTTATTTCACCCAGAGGTCATGGAGATTGCTGTGAACAGAATGTGTGTGTGTGTCCGTCCCAGAATTCAGACATGAAATCTAATCCTGACTCTGATGACATTAGGAGGCGTGGCCTTTGGGGAGGGGGACTGACTAGGTTGTGAGGGTGGGGCCCTCGTGAATGGGATTAGCGCCCTTAGAAGAGTGTCCCAGAGAGCTCTCAGGGAGGCCTTCGGAGAACCCAGGAAGTGGGACCTCATTCGAACCTGAATTTGTTAGTGATCTTGGACTTCCAGCCCGAAGAACTCTAGGAAATAAATGTTTGTTCTACTTCTCCTGTGAGGAGAGGGTAAAGGGGGACAGATGGTGATGGAAGGAGACTTGACTTGGGGTGGTGAGCACATAAGGCAGCTTACAGATGACATGTTGTAGAATTGTATGCCTGAAACCTGTATAATTCTATTAACCAACGTCACCCCAGCAGATTCTATTAAAAAAAAAGAAAGAAATGGCTGTTGTCTTAGCCACCCAGTCCACGGTAATTCTGTCTCCATGGTCCCAAGGGACCAACACAGAGATAAGCTGACGAGTCCTGGGAAATCTGCTGAAGGGTGGGTTCTGAGGAGCCTCAGAGAACAGGAGCTTCCCTAAAAATCTTCATTGCTTTTCATTTGCCCCTCAGTTTGGGAGCAGGTAATTGCTAGGAATCTCAGGACACCTATTCTATTCTCCACTCCAGCTAAGACAGAGCAACTCCTGACAGAAACCAGTTACTGTTTCTTTAAATGATTCGATGGAGGGAGAGGAGGACGAGGACGAGGAGAAGGAGGAGGAGAAGGAGGGGGAGGAGGGGGGGGAAGGAGGAGGAGAAGACCTGGTCTTGCCAGGGGATCAGCTGCATTTTATAACACATTTTTGAAAATATATTTTTATTGATTTCAGAGAGAAGGGAGAGGGAGAGAGAGAGAAAGAGAAACATCAATGGTGACAGAGAATCATTGATCAGGTGCCTCCTGCACCCCCGACACTAGGAATGGAGCCCACAACCCGGGCATGTGCCCTGACTGGGAATTGACCCGTGACCTCCTGGTTCATAGGTTGATGTTCAAGCACTGAGCCACGCCAGCAGACCTCTCTCATCTTTTTGGAAACACTTCTTAAGTTTATTGCTCCAAAGGGGCCCATATCAATAGTAGAACAAATCTATACCACATTAAAAATGGCAAAACCATAGCTGTATGAGTAAACTGCTCCTCCTGAACATTTTATTTTATCATTTACACATATATGTTATAGCTCGCTAACCAATAATTTCCCGAGTTTTCTTTTCTTTTTTTAATATATCTTTATTGATTTCAGAGAGGAAAGGAGAGAAAGAGCTAGAAACATCAGTGATGAGAATCATTAATTGGCTGTCTCCTGCACCCCCCACACTGGGGACCAAGCCTGCAACCCAGGCATGTGTTCTTGGCCGGAATCAAACCTGGGACCCTTCAGTCCGCAGGCCGGCGCTCTATCCACTGAGCCGAACAGTCTAGGGCTAAATTATTTTCCAAATGAGACAGAATGCCCTCTTTCCATAAAAACTGGAGGGAAGCTGTAAACCTGAGAGAAAAAGGAGTCCTGGGCTGCCCACAGAGCCGGGGGGTGTCTGCGGGCGGGCATTTCCTCGAGATCTGTGATCGTTCACCGAGATCCTCTCACAGGCACCATCGTCTCCTCGCGATCTGGACCCGGTTGTTGGGAACAACGTAGGTTGGTGAACTTGGACCCGGACTACTGGGATCCTAGAAATCACACCTCACAGCCTGGGCCGACTCCCATCGGTGGAGTCGGGATTGGTGCCTCTGGCCCTGGGAACAGAGACAACGAGGAATGGAGAGGGGGCCAGAAGCATGAAGCCGGCTCCCAGGCTGCCTGAAAGGCCTCGGTCAGCACAGGCATCGGCATCGCGGCCGGCGCACCCGGGTCCTGTATTCAGCAGCCCTTCCCAGGTCTCTCCCTCCTCTCCTCCCCGTGTGGGGCATTATTTTATTTCCTCTCGGTTTGATTAAAGAGGCTGCGCTGTTACCAGAACCAAATTAATAATTCCAGTGTACGAGGAACCAAATTAATCTCTCTTGACCTTTCGGATATGAAGGGTGGCTGTAAAGCAGAGGACTTTGTACAGAGGGGGGTTAAGCATGATGCCAGAGTCCCTGGCAACGTGGAGAGATCCCGCACGCTGTGTTCCTGGCGAAAGGCTTTACACCACCAGGAAATACCATTACAGATATATACGGTGTGTATGTTTACTCCTTAAAATACGTCTTTATGGATGTCAGTGAGAGGAAGGGAGGGGGAGAGAGACATAGAAACATTAATGATGAGAAAGAATCATCAATTGGCTGCCTCTTACATGCCCTCTAATAGGGATCGAGCCCACAACCCAGGCATGTGCCCTGATGGGGAATTGACCCATGATCTCCTGGTTCATGGGCCAATGCTCAACCACTGAGTCACACCAGCCAGGCTACACATATATATTTAAATATGTGTATATACTAGAGACCCAGTGCATGAATTCGTGCCCCAGTGGGGTCCCTTGGCTTGGCCTGTGGGATCAGGCCAAAACTGGCTCTCCGACATCCCCCCTCGGGGTCCTGAGAGGGTGCATACCAGGCCGAAGAACCCAACCAGTGCACCATCAGGGCCAGGGAGGGACGTGGGAGATTGGCCAGCTGGGGAGGGACTGGGGGAGGGCTCCAGGGCATGTCCAGCCCATCTTGCTCAGTCCAAGCTAACCTACCAGTCAGAGCATCTGTCCCCTAGGGGTCAGTGCATGTCATAGCAACCAGTTGACTAATCAACTACAGTGGTACCTCGAGATATGAGTGCCCTAACATATGAGATTTTTGAGATATGAGCCGTTGAGGGAGTGATTTTTGCTTTGAAATATGAGCAACATTTGAGATAGGAGTAATCGTGCGGATCGGCTGGCTGCACACGACCCACCAGTTTACCGAGACTCGAGCGTCTCATAGTTTCCCATGCCTCAAGGTTACAGAATGAATTAAACTCCTATCTCGAGGTACCACTGTATCTGCCCCCTGGTGGTCAGTGCACATCATAGAGAGCGGTTGGGCAATCTTAGCACATTATTAGCTAAGTATAAGCATATATTATGCTCTGATTGGTTGAACAGATGATCGGACAACTGGATACTTAGCATATTAGGCTTTTATTATATAGGATATATATATGCCAGATTCAGAGACAGGGAGAGGGAGACAGAGAGAAACATCATTGATGAAAAAGAATTATTGACTGGCTGCCTCCTGCATGGGATTGAACCCGCAACCCAGGCATGTGCCCTTGACAGGAATCAAACCCAAGACCCTTCAGTCCGCAGGCTGACACTCTATACACTGAACCAAACCAGCTCGGGCAGGCTATATATATTTTTAAAGTCCTTTCCTTAAAGAGGATGGGGTTTGGAAGAGGGAGTGTTCACACACACACACACACACACACACACACACTATACCTACAATGGAAGGTAATATTTTTCTTTTAGGTCCTTGTCACGTGCCAGGAGCCGGAGCCGCTACAGGTTTTACATCCTCAGTTAATTAGCAATTCTTACCAAACCTCCAGGCCCATTTCTCCTTCGAGTCCTGCCTGGCCTCGGCCGCCGGGTTTACGGGAAGAGTCAATGGCTGAGACATTAAAGGCCAACCTCAGAGTCGGAGTGGAGCAGCCGTAGACCTTAGAGAAGTGCTTTCTTCGCCAAGAGCTGGTTGGTTATTGATCCTGGCCTGCGTCCCTGGTCACAGGAGCACTTACCCTCATTTTTCTAGTGTAAATATAAGTAAATCGGAATGGGCGTTGCTGCAAACCCTCGGTAAAATCTGCATTTTGTGGTTTGGCTGGTAATTGTAGTTACTGGAAGGTTCGATACGGGGGGCCTGGTGAGGAGCCAGGCTCCGGCCCGGCCTGCTCCCTGCAGAGGCTCCGGAGCACTTTCTGTGGGGCTATTAGGGCAGCTCCACTCGCCGCTCAGAACACAGCAGCCCCGGGGCTCAGCCCCCAGGCCGCCGCGGGCAGGGGGCCCCTCAGGAGAAAGAGAGGCTGCGCGTTTCCCTTCGGCTTTGCTCTCCCTCCTGTTCCCTGAGGTCAACCAAGCAATTAGGAACCATTTCCCCCATTTTCCGGAAGATCCCAACACATCCACATCTGCGGCAGCCTCAGCATCCCTTTCCCCTCCTTCACCGGCCCTCCCTGTCGGGATTGGACACGAGAGACCCCCCAACACGCACCGCCTTCCCCTCGTGGAAACTCACGTTCTCCCCAAGGCTCCGTCCCGGACACACAGCCCCGGTGCTGCTGGCGGAGGAGGGATCCTGGGGGTGGATGTGGCCTGCCCGTGCCAAATCCCCAGCTCCCTGGCAATGCCAGTGCCAAATCCCCAGCTCCCTGGCAATGCCGGTGGGACAGGCATCGAGGGGCGAAACTGGCGTGAATGAAACCTGGACGAGACCCCGCTGTTCGGCTACCAGGTTGGCAGCGTGAATTGTATCAGATCGGCCCAGGGAGAGCTGGTTCCGACCTGGCGTCATTCTCATTGTGTCTGGAGAACTCTGTCCCTCTCTCTCCCTTGAGTCAGGAGACCGTGGCGGTCGCTGCCACCGGGGAAAATGGAGACGCGGTTCAGTGAATGAGCCGGTGTGGCCGACACCAGTCCGCACACCCCGCTTTGTAGCAGGAGCTTCCAGAGGACAGGGGGGCCGGGAGGTGGAGTTTGCGGATCGTCTCTGGCAGCCAGTGATGGGGATCCACTTTCTGGCTGGCCGGTGGTCACCCGCTGTGTGTGAAGGAGTGATTTGTGCTTTCTGGGGCCGTAGATTTCTTTAACAGCAAGTGCTGCGCTCCGCTAATGGGCCCTTCTGTTCGGGAGCTGTTATCTCTCACTTCGGTTGCTCCCCATCCTTTCGTCCCGGCCGCAATGAATTTATAAGACCCCGAAGGTGTGTTTTCAGCTCCTGCCTCAGTGCCAACCCACAAGCTGTTCCCTGCACCTAGCACACCGTTCCCTGCTCCTTCTCTGCGGGCAATTCTTTCTTTGTTTATTTGTTTTTTCATTCTCACCCCAGAATATTTTCCCACTGGATTTAGAGAGAGTGGAAGAGAGAGGGAAAGATGGAGAGAAATGTGGTTGTGAGAGAAACACACTGATCAGTTGCCTCCTGCAGGCCTGGGCCAGAGAGGAGCCTGAAATTGAGGGCCATGCTCTTGACCAAAATCGAACCCTGGACCCTTTGGTCTGCAGGCGATGCTGTATCCACTGAGCCAAACCAGCTAGGGCTGGCAATTCTTCCTACTTTGGAAACTCTGACCAAGTGTTACTTCCCCGGAAGTACTTTATGATCCTCCTCCACCCTCCATCCCCAACCTGTCCTCATGGAGCAGCGGTTCTCAACCTGTGGGTCGTGAAGAGCTAGCAGGGTCTCCTAAGACCATCAGAAAACACAGATATTTACAGTAAGATTCATAACAGTAGCAAATTACGATTATGAAGTAGCGACAAAAATAATTTTATGGTTGGGGATCGCTACAACATAAAGAACTGTATTAAAGGGTCCCGGCATTAGGAAGGTTGAGAACCACTGTCATGGAGGGACATGTGCTGAAATGAAACAGCACGCCAACATCTCAGCGAGTCCCCCAAATTGTGATTTCTCTGAAAACTTCACACAAAGTGGGTAACCACCGGTCACAATTTGGGGGCCTCACAATTTCTCTGTCTGTAGAAAGCAACTATCAGAGTGTTTGGCATGCAATCATCATACTCGATGAATATTGATTGATAATGAAAGAATGAATGAATGAATGCACTAAGTCTACCTGATTCAGGGTTTTAAGGGTAGAGATGTTAAGGGAGGATCTCAATAGAACATTCAGCAGCTTTCCAAGGGTGTTCTTTCAGGGTCAAGGTCGACACCAGGGCAGGGGTCATCATCCAAGGTCCCGAGGTCAGCCTGGGTGTTGCTTGTCTGGTCTGGCTATTTTTCTGGGTGTGGAGCTGAAATACACAGAGAGGAAAGATCATGTGGTCTAGACCACTTGACCAGTGATGTGCTAGGGGAGGAAAGGTCACTCTGAGTCAAGGCCCCATGCTACAATCATCGTTTGCTAGGCACCCAAGTCTTCCCTCCCCGTGACCTTCTGTACCTGGCCCATCGTCCTTGCTCTGCTCATGTCTGTCTAACTGCTGACCCAGAGCCATCACTCCTCATTGACAGGGCCTGGGAACTAAATGCTCTAGGAAAGAGAAAGAGAGAGAGAGAGAGGGAGAGAGAGAGAGAGAGAGAGAGAGCGCTCATTGCATAGCCATGGACCCGGCCACTTGGCCTGGGAATTCATTTTTCCTGGGAAGTAGTCTGTGGAATCAGGAAGGTGTACTACTACCCAGTTTCCAGAGTAGCTTCCATTGGCAGTCAGCATCTGAGAATTCATCACCAGGAACATCACGATGAGGCAGAGAACTAGAAAAATGGGGGCCTGTGGCACACTCATTGGGAAGATGTGTCCATAAGAGATGTACACTGAGTGGCCAGATGATGATGATATCTGAACACAACAATCTGGCCACTTAGTGTCAATCCTATAGAATAAAAGGCTAATATGCAAATTGCCCCGTCCAAAAGGAGTTCAACCAGCAGGCAGGCCAGCCAACCACCCATGTCCCCTCCCCCTGGCCAGGCTGGCCAGACCCCACCCATGCACAAATTCATGCACCATGCCTCTTATACACACACACACACACACACACACACACACACACACACACACTGAATGGCCAGATTATTATGCGTTCAGAGATCATAATCATCTGGCCACTCAGCATATGTGAAGATCACATGATTGTTGAAATGAAATCCACAAAAAGCGACTGGAACTAATAAGTGAGTTGGGCAAAGCCACAGAATACAAGACGAAGATACAAAAAAACAATTGTATTTCTACACATAGCAGCCAAAACTTGAAGACTGGAATAAGAAACAAGGTTTATAACATCATAGGGATAAATGAGGAAAAAAATTGAAAAAGATCAGTAAGACCCGAAAACCTCAACATATTGCTGAGAGAAACGAAAAGAGACCTAAATAAAAGAAACATATACCGTGTTTGTGGGCCAAAGACTCAAGATTCAGATATTAATTTTCCCCAAGTTGATCTTTAAAAAAAAGTTTTATTGAGCTATAATCCATGTACCATGTAATTCGTCCATTTAAAGTACATAATTCATGATATCCAATAGAGTCAACCACAATCTAATTTTAAAATACTTTGCAACCAAAAGAAACCCTAAACTTTTTAACAATGGCTCCTTTCCCCTCCCCGTCCCCCTCCAGCCTTAAACCCATCAGCCCTAGACAATCACTTTTTGTCTCTAAAGATTTGTCTATTCGGGTCAAATGTCCTAGGAATTGAATCATATAATACATGGGCCTTTGTGAATGGCTTCTGGCACTTAACATGCTTTCAAGGTTTATTCACCTTGTGGTACATATCGCCGCTTCCTCCCCTTTTATGGCCACATAATATCCATGTATGAGTAGGCCTCATTTTACATACTGCCTCATTTAACTTATCTTCCTACATGGATCGTGGTTTAAACATAATCTAAATGAAAATGCCATTTTTTTCATAGAAATTGACCAGTGATTCTAAAATTCATAGAGTGCAAAAGACCTATAATAGCCAAACCAAATTCTGGTGGCCAAATACATTAAATACAGTACAACCGCTTTGGAAAACAATAGGGTGGTTTATTCAAAAGGCAAACCTATACCCTATGACACAGACTTCCTTTTCTTTTTTTAAAAAAATATCTATTTTATTGATTTTTAGAGAGAGAGGAAGGGAGAGGGATAGAGAGATAGAAACAGCATGGGTCAACTGCCTCCTGCATGTCCCCACTGGGGATCAAGCCTACAATCCCTGGCATGTGCCCTGACTGGGAATCGAACCAGTAACCTCCTGGTTCCTGGGTCACCACTCAACTGCTGGGCCACACTGGCCGGTAGACTTTCCATTTTTACTTATTTGCACAGGATAACCAATAACACGTGTTTATACAAAGATTTGTTCATGAATGCTTATGGCACTTTTTGGGGGGTAATAACTGAAAATTATGACTGAATAATCCTAAATATTCTTCAATAGATGAACACATAAAGAAATTATGATCTATTATACCATGTAATGCTGTTTAGCAAACAAAAGTTGACAGAAGCAACTAGAGGAATGAATCTCAAAATAATATGTTGTGTGATTCCATATCTACAAAGTTTTAGAAGAGGAAAATGCATGTATAGTGACAGAAAGGCCAATATTCCACTGATCAGAGCAAGGAAAGGTTCATTGATAGAGAAAGCCTAGATGGACAAGATGGGAGAACTAATTCTCAAATCCATTTTTTAATATATATATATTTTATTGATTTTTTACAGAGAGGAAGGGAGAGGGATAGAGAATTAGAAACATCGATGAGAGAGAACCATTGATCAGCTGCCTCCTGCATACCTCTTACTGGGAATGTGCCTACAACCAAGGTACATGCTCTATCCACTGAGCCAAACCGGTTAGGGCCTCAAATCCATTTTAAGGGAGCTCAAAACTCGGGCGTCTTCTATGCCCAGGGAGAGATGCTGGGGAGGAAGAGGTGGACACTGGGAAAATGTCCTCAGGTGGGGATTAAGAACAACAACAAACTTACAACAGCAGCTTAGATGTTCATCCACAAGAGAAAAGTTCAATCCATGACGCTATCCCCCGTCCACTGGCTCCATACCGGCACCCCAACAATACGATCCAGACATGACTTATCGACAGAAAACAATGCTCACAGCACACAGCAGAATAAAAAGCAATTTTGCAGATGGAATAACGGTATTGTTGGCCTCACATAGTGTATGTGTACATATGCACACAGGTGAGTGTTATTTTTTGATATACAGGTTGATATACAGATGATATACAGGTTTTATCACCTCTGAGCTCTTTTGCAAAAAGCATGCTGGCATGACCCAATGGTTGAATGTCAACCTATTAACCAGGAGGTCACAGTTCGATTCCAGGTCTGGGCACATGCCTGCATTGCAGGCTCGATCCCAAGTAGGGGGCGTGCAGGAGGCAGCTGATCAATGATTCTCTCTCATCATTGATGTTCCTCTCTCTTTCTCTCTCTCTCTCTCTTTCCCCCCCCCCCTCTCTCTCTCTCTCTCTCACCTTCCTAAGAATCTCGCCTTGATCTTTAATGAAAGCACAGAGGGAAAGCGGGTGTGACTCAGGAATCTAGCAGAAAAGGAACAGGGCAATCAATGTGCTGAGGATGTGACATAAAAACCAACCTAGCTGGTCCCGTCTGAGCGAATGGCGCTCTAGCCTTCTTACGTCCCTGTAGATACTTGCAGCACATTTGTTGGGGATGCATTTACTCCTAAGAAACAGATGGAACCTTATATATTAATTGTGTTATGTTCCTCGGCCTCTTCAGAAAGGAAGACGGTTAGATGGGAGGAAAATGAGCTGGTGAGTCGTTTTCTGGGCTGGTGGGGTGGACAGCATTTTGAAGATGATTGAATCCTATCTCACTGTGGCCTGGTCCTCTGCCACCTCCCCGCCCCCACCACCCTCACCCCATCCTCCCTCCACAGCCCCCTGGTTCCGAATGTCTGAGGGGACATTGCTTGGGAGTGGGACACAGTTTCCGGTAGCAGCCATGGCTGTGCCGCTCTGAGCTCAGAGGGAGTAGCCACGCTGGGCCGCAGGGGCTGGAGGGCGTTAGGTGGCAGACCCACAGCACTCAGAGGCCTGGCGCTCACCCGGCCCGGGAAGTCGCGGTGTGTTTTCGCTTCCTCTTCTCGCCCCAGCACCCACGGCGCCTCCCTGCCTGGTGTGCCTGCTCCAGACTACAGCCCAGACCTCTTCGCTTCCAGGGCATGAGATGTACAGGCCTGCCCGCCCACCAATGGCATTTTCTATCAGAAGTGTCCTGAGCCCGGCCAGCATGGCTCAGTGGCTGAGCATCGACCTATGAGCTGGGAGATCAGGGTTTGATTCCTGGTCAAGGGCACATGCCTGGGTTGTGGGCTGGATCCCCAGTTGGGGGGCATGCAGGAGGCAGCAGATCCATGAATCTCTCTCATCATGGCTGTTTCTCTCTCCCTTTCCCTTCCTCTCTGAAATCAATAAAACTATATATTTTTTCAAGTGGCGTGAGAAAATTTGGACACTGTGAATTGTGTAGCGCAGTGGTCGGCAAACTCATTAGTCCACAGAGCCAAATATCCACAGGTCAAAGATGGAAATTTCTGGAGAGAGCCACACTTTTTAAACTTAAACTTCTTTTAATGCCACTTCTTCAAAATAGACTCTTTCCAGCCGTGGTATTTGGTGGAAGAGCCACACTCAAGGGGCCAAAGAGCCGCGGTTTGCCGACCACTGGGGTGGGGGAAAGACTTCTTTAATAGTCAGTGGCCTGTGGCCAGCTTCCGCGGCTGAGATGAAGGGGCGGAAATCTCCCGGGTTTTCTGCGAGGGTCGCCCTGCCTGTGTGAAGCGCCCGAACACCGCTGGCCTGCGAGGAGCCGCTGCCCACCTGCACTTTGTGGCTGTCAGCCCTCCCCCCAGTGCCCCTGTGGCGAGAGCCCCACCCCGCAGCCTGGGGGACGCATTCCCCACTTCTCCGGGCTCCCTCGGCGGCCCATCTGCCGAGGCTGCGGTCAGAGGCAAGGCTCAGGCTCCCTTTAATGAGCCACCACCCATCTATCAACCCTTCCAGAACCTTTTAATCCTCCTCCTGGGCGCAGGTCCCCTGAGCACGCGGGCCTCTGGTTAGCGGCCTCACCGGCCGCGGTCGCGGGCGGCCCACCTGCAATCATCCAGCTTCCCACCGACGGCCCTTAATAGCTCGGAGAATAGCCCTGTATAAGGCAGCACTGGCCTCGCGGTGGTGGTTTCATTAGGCAGATCCTGCGATGGCAGGACTGGCTTCGGGTTAAGTGCAGCCTTCCCACACTGCTGGTCAGTTTCAGGGCCTGAGTTCTGGCCTCTGTTTTTCCTTTTCTTTTTTCTTTTCTTTTCTTTTATATTTTTATTGACTTCAAGAGGAGGGGACAGGGAGAGAGAGGGGAACATCACTGACGAAAGAGAATCATGGATCGGCTGCCTCCTGCACGCCCCACACAGGGGATCAAGCCCGCAGCTCAGGCATGTGCCCTTGACCACAACTGAACCCAGGACCCTTTGGTCTGCAGGTCGATGCTCTCTATCCACTGAACCACACCAGCTAAGGCCAGCCTCTCGTTCTTAACTGTTCCACGTTGCCATCTGAGAGAGCTGGTCAGAGTGCCTTGCTTGCAGGAAATACTTTGTTTATAAATACATGTTAAACCACTGAGCCCAGCCAGTGTGGTTCAGCAGTTAGGTGTCAACCTATGAACCAGGAGGTCACGGTTCCATTGCTAGTCAGGGCACATGCCCAGGTAACAGGGTAGATCCCCCGTAGGGGGTGTGCAGGAGGCAACCGATCCATGATTCTCTCTCATCACTGATGTTTCTATCTCCTCTCCCTCTCCCTTCCTCTCTGCAATCAATGAAGATACATTTAAATATCACTGGCTTCCATTTGATGCATGAGGGCTACCACTATCCACCTAACCGCAGCAAGACCCCCGTTGATCCATTGAAAAAACACTTATTATTGAGTGTCTACTACATCGCAGGCGATGGATCTGCCCCCATGAAAAAATACAAGTGACTTCCTGACTTCCCACCTGCCATTCCAGTTAATTTTAGTTTGAGGAAAATGAAGGCTGGACAGGAAAACAGAACAAAGCAACAGATGAGTGTGTAACCCACTGGCCTGTGGCTGTCAGTGTAAGAAAGTCAAACAGGAAATGGGAAGTGGTAGAACAGGTTCAGACTCTGTGGTCCCGGAAACCTTTTTTAAAAAATATATTTTATTGATTGTTTACAGAGAGGAAGGGAGAGGGATAGAGAGCCAGAAACATCGATGAGAGAGAAACATCGATCAGCAGCCTCCTACACACCCCCCACTGAGGATGTGTCCGTAACCAAGGTATATGCCCTTGACCGGAATCGAACCTGGGACCCTTCAGTCCGCAGGCTCACGCTCTATCCACTGAGCCAAACTGGTTTCGGCCTGCTCCACCCATACTGTACTAATGGGAGCCCCACGCATAGGTGGGGATGGAGGCGAGGCTTGAGTCCATGCATTAGGGTGTCATGCCACTTGGGTGGATATCTTCAGGTCTTGAATCCGAGTTGCATGTCTCCAGGCTAGAAAGCAGGAGGCATTTCCTGCTACACGCAATTCTTTCCCTTTGCACGTAAATTCTTTGCATAGTAGCTTCCTTGCGCTTTTGGATGGTAAGTCATTCATAAAAAAATCTTCCCTGAGGGTCCTACATTCCATAGTACGTTAGGTGTATTCACGCTATCCTATATAATAAAATCCTAATATACAAATTGTCCCCTCCACCAGGAGTTGGACCAGGAGTTTGACCAGGGGGCGGGGCCAACCAGTCAACTGCCTGCCTCTCCTCCCTGCTCCGGTCCCACCCTGGCCAGCAGTGGTGGCTGGCAGCCTGGGGAAGGGACCCCACTCAGCAGAATTTCATGCGCTGGGCCTCTAGCACGTTTAATGACATCACATTGATGCCAGCACCAGGAAAGGAACATGATTATTACAGATGTCTTCCAGCCCACTCTTTTTTCTTTTTTAAACTGTGTTTTTTTTTATTGATTTCAGAGAGAAAGGGAGAGGGAGAGAGAGATAAAAGCCTCAATGATGAGAGCAGCACCAATTGGCTGCCTCCTGCACACCCCACACTGAGAATAGAGCCCACAACCCAGGCATGTGCCCTGAAGAGGGAATCGACCCTTGACTTCCTGGTTCATAGGTCGATGGCGATGCTCAACCACTGAGCCACGCCGGCCAGGCCACTGTCTCTTATCATCAGGAAAAAAAGTGTGCAAATACAAAACTGCAAACACCAAAAAGATATTAATTTTACTCTAAAAAAAAATGCTAACTTTCTCTTAAGGTACCAATGCACTTTGTATTATAATTTATTAAAGATGCCTAACTTTGAAATCAATAGTAAGTGACTATGGGCTAATGTTTGATTGATAAATCCCTCGTTAAAATGAATGTCAATCTAC
This sequence comes from Lasiurus cinereus, assembly GCA_011751065.1. Classification (NCBI taxonomy): domain Eukaryota; kingdom Metazoa; phylum Chordata; class Mammalia; order Chiroptera; family Vespertilionidae; genus Lasiurus; species Lasiurus cinereus. Next base: position 2,086,261 of record JAAGEH010000265.1, on the reverse strand, counting down.
CTAGGAACCAGGAGGTCATGGTTCGATTCCTGATCAGGGCACATGCCTGGGTTGCAGGCTCGATCCCCAGTGGGCGGGGGGGGGGGGGGGCGTGCAGGAGGCAGCCGATCCATGATTCCCTCTCATCATTGATGTTTCTATCTCTCTCTCCCTTTCCCTTCCTCTCTGAAATCAATAATATATATATATTTTTAAAATCAGTGTCAATCTAAGCTTCCAAATGGTAGCAATGAATAAAACTCTAATGGGTATCAATGTAGCCGATGCCCCTCTATACGTAGTCAATTTGGTAGAGATCTTGCCCTTGATTAGTGTCTGCCTATCTGAGGGGGCTTTTGGGGGTAGGGGCATCTCTGTGCCGATACCCCAAAGCAGACCCAAGGCTTGAGGGCCCTTGCCACTTAGTTCAGCCCTCAGGTGACATCCCGAGCACAGACCACCGGAGTTGGACGACACTGTCAGCGGGCAGACCCCAGGGTCCCCCGCGGGGGGGGGAGCCCGCAGCTGCACTTAAAAGCCAGCCGGTCAGAGAGCTCGGAGTTCTAGACACACTGGCTCCAGCCCCATCTGCAGAAGCCTAAGTGCCATGGCTGCGCAGAAAGCGGCTCCCAACTGTGTCCACCCAGAGCGTCCCCTGGGCTGTGCAGCAGGGCAGAGGCAAACAGCTGGAGCCCGGTGGGGAGCCGGCATCCCCACTCCCACAGGTCCCGTCTTCAAAGAAAAGCCGATAGCTCGCATCCCATCCCGGGGAGCACGGGTCCCCCCTCACGAGAGGCGCGGGGATATTGATTCGTTTGCACCGAAAGCAGTTGGACTAAGCGATTCTTTTTAAAACGCCCCTCAGGTTCCTTTCCCCTCGACACGCCACGTGAGCAGGCACCCAGGGACGGCAGCAAGCAGCAAAGGAACACAACAACAAACACACCGAGATCTATCGGGGATCTAAACGCCCCAAAGAAAGCGAGAGGGAAAAAAGTCAATATCTATTTTTGCTGTTTTCACATAAAGCACGCATCAAATTTACTTGAGCTCGGAAACGCCAGGCGAATCAAAGAGCCGCCCCATGGCTAAAGAGAATTCAATGCAAGACCCCGACTCCTCCTCCATGGGGAGGGCTGGCTGAGTCGGAGATTAAAACGGCTGCAGATAAACACCTCGACGAGCAGACTTTCATCTGCACTCCTTGCAGCGCCCGGGGTCCTCCGGGGGCCCCAGAAATGTCCAGAGGCCAGACGCCCCTTCTAGGCCACCAGCACGGTCCCCTGCCTTTCTAGGGGGCTTAGGGCCCAGGTCCCTGTGCTCCATTCCCAGCGATGTGATAAACACATGGGGGTGGAGAACGCTTAAGGGGACTGGTTTTCGCCTCGCTGTCTCCACTGCCTATTCGGTCCTCCCTCCCTCGCCCTGAAGCACTGGTCTGGTTAGTGTCTGGGGGGTTTCGCTCTTTCCAGAACGTCCTGTAGTTGAAGTCATGTAGTAAGTAGCCTCTAGACCAGTGGTTCTCAACCTGTGGGTTGTGACCCCTTGGGCGGTTGAAAGACACTTTCCCAGGGGTCACCTAAGACCATCAGAAAACACAGGTATTTACATTATAATTCATAACAATAGCAAAATTACAGTTATGAAGTATGGTTGGGGGTCACCACAACATGAGGAACTGCATTAAAGGGTCGAGGCATTAGAAAGGTTGAGAACCACTGCTCTAGACCATGGCTTTCCTCACTGGGCATGTGTCGAAGTTGCTTCCGTGGCTCTTCACGGCTGGCTAGCTCACTTCCTCTTAGTGCTGAGGAATGGTCCACATCTGGATGGACCCCCGTTTACCGCGGGAGGACGTCTTGGCTGCTTCTGAACACCCCTGTGCAGCTTTTGGTGGGGCATTACTTTTCTTATTTAGTTATTTACTTCCCAGAGCACCCGCGGGGTCCCTCGGCCTGGCCTGCGGGAACAGTCTGAAACAGGCTCTCCAACATCCCCCGAGGGATCCCAGATTTCGAGAGGGTGCAGGCCTGACCAAGGGACCCCACGGGTGCACCATCGGGCTGGGGAGGGATGCAGGAGGTTGACCAGCCAGGGAGGGACCACCGGAGGGTTCCAGGGCATGCCCAGCCCATCTCGCTCAGTCCTGATACGCTGGACCCCAACAGCAAGCTGACCTACTGGTCAGAGTATCTGCTCCCCAGTGGTCAGTTCACGACATAGCAAGGAGTTGAGCAGCCTTAGCATATCATTAGCATATTATACTTTGATTGATTGAAGGTTGACAGGACGACTGGACACTTAGCATAGTAGGATTTTATTATATACGGTTTTTATTGGTTTCCAGGAGGAAGGGAGAAAGAGAGAGAGATAGAAACTTCAATGATGGGAGAGAATTATTGATTGGCTGCTTCCTGCATGCCACCTCCCTCCCCCTCCCACCGCCCCATGGGGATCTAACCTGCAAACTGGCCATGTGCACTTGACCAGGAATCAAACCTGGGACCCTTCCATCTGTAGGCCAAAGCTCTATCCACTGAGCCATACCAGCCAGGACTGGGCATGACTTGTCAACTCCTTTGGGTGGACACCAGGGAATGTGATGGGTAGACCATGGGTAAGAGTATGGGTAGTTTGCCAAGACCGGTTTGGCTCAGTGGATAGAGTGTCGGCCTGCGGACTGAAGGGTCCCAGGTTCAATTCTGGTCCGGGGCATGTACCTTGCTTGTGGGCACATCTCCAGTGTGGGGCGTGCAGGAGGCAGCTGATCAATGTCTCTCTCTCATTGATGTTTCTGACTTTCTATCACTCTCCCTTCCTCTCTGTAAAAAATCAATAAAATATATTTCAAAAAAAAAAAGAGTATGGGTAGTTTTGTAAGGACCTGCCAGATTGTCTTCCGAAGGGGCTGCAGCTTTCTGCATGCCCACCGGCGAGGCATGGGCTTCCCTGTTGCTCCACATCCTCGCCAGCACTTGGTGTTGTCTGTGACCCGGGTTTTGGCCCTTCTCACAGGCCCGCAGCTGCCTCTCATTCATTGCGTTTTGCTCGCATGTTCCCTGAGGACCGCGGAGGGCAGCGTGTCTCCCAGGCTAACCTGCGTCCCGCTCTCTTCTCTGGCGCGCTTCCCGCTCAGGCCCCGGCTACATTCACCGGGCCGGCCGGCCGGCTTACTGTGGACTGCAGGAGCCCTGGGTCCATTTCAAAGGACCGTCCGGCCCCGGAGGGGTCTTTTGCGAGTCTTTCCTCCCGGGCGGTGGCTGGGCGTCTCATTCTCCGACACTGCCTTCCCCGGAGCAGAAGTTTTAATTTTAATGAGGCCGGCTTATCAATTATTTCTCGCGGGCTCTGCGCCTTTGCTGTTGCCGCTGAAAAATTCATCGCCGGCCCGAGGTCGTCTGAGTTCCCTCCCATGTCGTTTTCCAGGCGGTTTACGGCGGTGCCTTTTTACATTCCCTCTGTGATCCTCAGCAAGTCAGTTCTCGCAAAGGGTCACCACGACCAGGTTCCCCCAGCTCCCCAGGGACGAGCGTGAGACACGGGGCTCCTTGGAAGACGGTGAATGTGCACGCGCGTTGCTCCCTCCCTCCCTCCCTCCCTCCACCCCTCCCTCCCTCCCTCCCTCCATCCCTCCCTCCCTCCACGGGCGCTTTCGGAACTCCCATTGGCTACCTGAGGGTGCTCGCATGAAAGCAACCGTTTTCGTGTCCTTCTTGAATATGAATGGCCAGCGCGGATCAGAGGTGACGGCTAGGCCAGACAGGGAGAGGCGGTGCAGAGGTCCCCTTAGACGAAAGGAGGACCAGCGAGGTCAGGATCAGCCCTCATTAGTGGTCGCTGGGTCAGGGTCTGTGAGGCTCCTGCCAGGGAAGGAGACAGCAAACAGACAGGGGCCAGCCTCCGCAGGATCCAGCAGGCAAGCCGAGAATATTACCGACATCCCTGGCCAGGCCTCCCCTCCACAAACTGGCCCTAAGCTCCTTCCACCATAACTCATCACTGACTCTTCTGCGCAGCCCCTCTCCGGTCCCTGCTCTGTCACTGCAGATGTCGCCGGCCTGCTAATGACCCGCCTCCTGCCGCCCACCACCCCTTCCACTAACTGTCAGCGGAATCCACACAGCCCCCCGGGGCCCAGCATGGCACAGGCACAGGCTTTATGCCAAGCCTATAAAACTCACAGCCCCTGGGCTGCATGTGGCCCCCAACAAATATATTTGTGGCCCAACCAGATAATGGTATGTAAGAAACGTTTTCACAAAAATTTTGCAACTTAATTTTTACAATATCCTGTTACACATAATCCTATCTAATAAAAGGCTAATATGAAAACCAACCAAATGGACAAACAACGGGTTGCTATGACGACATACACTGACCACCAGGGGGAAGATGCCCAATGCGGGAGCTGCCTGCTGAGGGTCAGTGCGCCAGAAGCCAGGCTCACGGCAGGCGAGCGCAGCGGAGGTGGCAGGAGCCTGTCCCGCCTCCACAGTAGCACCAGGGATGTTCTCTTGCGAGAGGTTGCAGGCCGGGCTGAGGGACACCCTCTCCTCCAGTGCATGAAATTCATGCACCAGGCCTCTAGTTATTAATAACGAACTACAATGTTCACTAATAACTGATTATTATCATCATGCTGCATTCATTTCCCTTACATGCCTTACGTGCAGGAGAATATTTTAGCAGCCAATGGCCATGTCTTTAGTCTTGGACTGACTTGTTTGGAGTGCACAACAGGAAATATGTTGCTTTCAGAGAACAAGAAAAATAGGTTTATTTGAGTTAGGCTTATTCATTTGTGCAGTTACTCAGTGTCTGGTGAATTAATGTTCAAGAAAAAACATTAATTTTTATTAAATGTTCTATGATTTTATGTTAACGATGACCCATTCATTTCAGCCCTTTGCATGTCTCTATTGAAATAAATACACGTTTCTATAAAATGGAAGCTTTTGTTTTTTGCTGCCACATACACTTACACCTTGGCTATGTGGCCTGTGTTGGCCTGTGAGTTTGACATGCTTGCTGTATACCCTTGCTGAAGGAGTAAGCAAATGATCGAAGAACCAGTGAACAGAACCTAGAAACATTAATAATGAGAGAGAATCATGGATCGGCCACCTCCTGCATGCCCCATACTGGGGATTGAGCCTGCTTCTGGGCATGTACCCTTGACAGGAATTAAACCCAGACCCCTTAGTCTTTATGCCGATGCTCTATCCACTGAGCCAAACCAGCTAGGGCTGCAGAATTTTTAAAAGTAGGATGCCATATCAGGATGTATTACTAGAAGCACAGTGTCTGGACGCAAGGAGGGTATTTATTGTATGTTCACCAGTGGTGAATGGGTGGTGAATGGTGACCAGTTCTGGGCAGCCTATTTGCAGAGGCATGTGAGTCAGAGAGGACATAAACGAAGATGGAGGGAGGAGACAGGCGCCAGCCCTCCCTTGCAGATGGCGATGGAGAAGGGTGCGTGCTAGGTCTAGGGACACAGGGAAGGTCACCCAAGTCTTTCCAAGTCCTGGAGGACTTCCCAAAGAAGGTGCCTTCCCAGCGGAGACCTGAGAGAGGAGGAGGAGGAAATGAGGAAAGGCATTGGGGCAAGAGGACGGATGGCAGAGAGGAGGAGGAGGAAATGAGGAAAGGCATTGGGGCAAGAGGACGGATGGCAGAGAGGAGGAGGAGGAAAGGCTGAGCAGTGAAAGCCACATATTCCAGAAGAGTGCCCTCAACACATTTACTCCGCTCCCGCACCCCCAGGACGCTTGGCAATTTCAGGAACATTTTTCCTTGTCTCTGCTGGAGGGGTGAGGGTGGGAGAGAAGGCAGAGATGTTGCTAAGTAATTTGTGGTGCACAGAACAGCCCCACAAACAAGATTTATCCAGCAGATGGTCTCCCAGCGTGCCTCAGTGGTTGAACATTTACCTATGAACCAGGAGGTCACAGTTCAATTCCCCGTCAGGGCACGTGCCCCAGTTGTAGGCTCAATCCCCAGTAGGGGGAGTGCAGGAGGCAGCCGATCCATGATTCTCTCTCATCATTGATGCTTTTTTCTCTCTCTCCCTCTCCCTTCCTCTCAATAAAAATATATTTTTTTAAAAAGGAGAGAATTATCCAGCACAGATGGTGGTAGTGCCCAGGCAGGGAGCCCTGGCCTAGAGCAAGACCTGGGGCAGGATCCGTTCCGGAACGGTTTTCTGCCCATTCGTTCTCCGTCCTGAAAACACGTAGGCAAAGAGTTTCATGGACCAGTGTGGGGTGTTGGGATGTCGGTCTCGCTCAGTATTCTAAAAACTTTTATGGCTGAAACCGATTTGGCTCGGTGGATAGAGCGTCAGCCTGCGGACTGAAGGGTCCCAGGTTCGATTCCGGTCAGGGGCATGTACCTTGGTTGCGGGCACATCTCCAGTAGGGGGCGTGCGGAAGGCGACTGATGGATGTCTCTCTCTCATCGATGTGTCTAACTCTCTATCCCTCTCCCTTCCTCTCTGTAAAAAATCAATAAAATATATTTAAAAAAACACAAACTTTTTGTGCTTTGTGGGTGAAGAGCCAGGGCCCAACCGAGAACTCATGGGTGGAAAGGGAAGGGAAGCCCGCATGCATGAGCTGGAACACGCAATAGCAACCTCACCCTTCTTTCGCTTGGGCTGTCTGGCGTGGCTTCCGCCCCATGCCACTCATGCCCCAGGCCACTTCCCATGCTTTCACTGCAAGAAACAGAAGCAAGAAAGACGGGAGCCTGGCTGGTGTGGCTCAGTGGTTAAGCATCAACCTTATGCACCAAGAGCTTGCCGGTTTGAGTCCAGCTCAGGGCACAGGGCCAGTTGTGGACTCAATCCCCAGTGGGGGGCCTGCAGGAGGCAGCCGATCACTGATTCCCTCTCATCACTGGTGTTTTCCTCTCCCTCTCCCTCTCCCTTCCTCTCTCTTTCAAATCAATAGAAACACATTTTAAAGAGAGAGAAAGGCTGGAGATACCAATATCACTGATCAATGGAATGTCACTGGGCAGCAAGCGAAGCAGGTCAAAACAGGATTCTCCAAGTGAGACAAGAAGGGCCGAAGCCCCCTCCCACCCCCACTTCTGCTTGACTTGACTCTGGGGCTGATCCTGCTCTGTCACCTGCATTCAGACGCTGTTAAGTGGTGGCTGGCTTATTCCTCGGCTCTCGGCAGCATTAGCGGGAGAATAACAGCGAGTCCCAAGGGACCTAAGCCCATAAGGACGTGAGCGGCGACGCTGGTCTGCGGGCTAAGATGCGACACAAAATCCCCCTTCCTCCTTCCCTATCTCGACAGCCCATGCAGCCTTCCACAAAGGGGCGGATCACTTTGGGGAGATCTGCTTACCCAGGGGGGCTCTCTGAAGCCCAGACCCCAGGTCAGCTGACATTTGCAGCGGACACAGAGGAATTCGGTGAGGGCTGGCGGGCCTGGGAGACCCTGACTTTACGCTGGCACGTTTATAAAAGGAGAGGTGACCCCTGCCAGCCCTCCCGACCTTAACCCTGATGATGGGATTTCCCCAAATGTAAGAGGAATCTGAAATTTTCAAAAATACACTGAGGGGCCAGATGATGATGATCTCTGAACACATAATAATTTGGCCGCTCAGTGTCTATCCTATAGAATAAAAGGCTAATATGCAAATTGTCCCCTGGACCAGGAGTTTGACCAGCAGGCAGGCCAGCCAACTGTCCATGTCCTCCCCTCCCCCTGGCCAGGCTGGCCAGACCCCACCCATGCATGAATTCATGCATTGGGCCTCTAATACACACACACACACACACACACACACACACACATATACACACACACTGAGTGGACTGAGTGGCTAGGTTATTTTGTGTTCAGAGATCATAATAATCTGGCCACTCATTGTATATATTTTTATTGATTTCAGAGAGGAAGGGAGAGGGAGAGAGAGAAAAACATCAGTGAGAGAGAGAATCATGGATCAGCTGTCTCCTGCATGCCCCCTACTGGGGATCAAGCCTACAACATGGGCATGTGCCCTGACCGGAAATCACACCATGTCCTCCTGGTTCATAGGTCGATGCTCAACCATGGAGCCACGCTGGGTGGGCAGGGAATCTGAAATCTTGAGGAGGTGACAGAGAGAGCCCACGTTGTATGTCATATCCCAGAGCTTAATGAGAACAACGTAAGACAAACACGTGGGTATTGTCCCCCACATGCCACCTCCAGCTTCATTTTGATAAGAGTGACCCATGCCCATGTTATCATTGAGGGGTTAACGATTCCCAGATCCTCCTTCTCCAAGTGTGTGCTCATTTGTGGACCGATATTTCCACTGTGGCTCATGCCTCATTAAAACAGCTGAGCTACAAAATGCAGGGATGCTCGAAATAAGGAAGGAAGGGAGGAGGAAGTAAAGAAGGAGCTTTAAATTTCTGCACACATTTTATGAGCTAGAAAGAAGGATTTTAATAAAGTATTATTAAAAATATTACAGTTGGGCCCTGGCCAGTTGGGCTCAGTGGATAGAGCATCAGTCTGCGGACTGAGGGTCCCAGGTTTGATTCCATTCAAGGGCACATGCCTGGGTTGTGAGCTTGATCTCCAGTAGTGGGGGTGCAGAAGGCAGCCGATCCATGATTCTCTCTCATTGATGTTTCTGTCTCTCTCTCCCTCTCCCTTCCTCTCTGAATTCAATAAAAATATGTTAAAAAATATTATAGTCGGCACCCAGCCAGTGAGGTCATGGTTTGATTCCCAGCCAGGGTACAGGCCCGGGTTGTGGGCTCCATCCCCAGTGGAGGAGGTGCAGGAAGCATCTGATCAATAATGCTCTCTCATCATTGATGCTTCTCTCTCTCTCCCTCTCCCTTCCTCTCTGAAATCAAAATATTTTCTAAAAACTTATGAGAGAGAAGTTATTCTTTAAAAGGCTTGTGCACACCCATCCGAAAATGGGCAGCTCGTCATTCTGTGGCCGAACGAGCAGAGGATGGAATGTCTCATGTGTTCACCAAACCCTAAACTACAAGAAGAATGGTCAGTAATAAGGATGCTGTGGAACATTCCCGGTCATAGGATGTGCTCCTTTGTCTCCGCTGCTAATGAGTTTCAGGTGGGAGAATGTGACTCAGCTCTGGGTCATCTTTAAAAGCGAGCATCCTTCCCCGAATGAACGGCTCATCTAGACTTAAACAGCCCCGCCAGGCCCGGCCTCTTGCAGGAGAACAATGTGGCCGGGGGGCGAGGTGGGGAGCGGGCTGATGACTTTATATGCCGTGTCCCCGCGCGGTGACCCACAAATCGCCTTTGATATGCCAGGCGGGAGAAAGAGCTTGAAAGGGATCCGGAGGAGAGGCGCCAGATGAAGCCATCATGTGACAAGAAAGGAGGAGGAGGGAAAGGGAAGATCACGGTAGCAGCGAGAGATGCGGGCGCGGCTGATGGAGATGTTGGAGGCGCCCGGTGGCCCGCGTGGCCAGGGTAGCGACCACCAAGACGGCGGCCAGCGCGCCGGGCCAGGCCGGGAAGCCATCTTCGATCAATTAAAGAAATCTCCATGGAAATTAGCATGAAGCATGTTCTAATCTACCCTTTTCACAGCCGACAAGGGTCACTGGTTTAGCTTCCCGCTCACTCTGTTCCCTCCCGCCACTCTGGGTTCTCAGCCCGTCCTTATCGCCTCCCTCTGATTCCTCTTCTGATTGGTTTCAGAGAGGAAGGGAGAGGGAGCAGGGGAGACAAAGGGAAACATCAATGGTGAGAGAGAGTCCGAGGCAGGGGCATGTGTCCTCACCGGGAATCGAACCGTGACCTCCTGGTTCAGAGGTCCATGCTCAACTGCTGAGCCGAGCCAGCAGGCCTCCCTCCGATTCTTAACCCTTTTAGACCGTCTTCCCTGAAAAGGGCTATTATTATTGTTGCTGCTGCCGTTGTTGTTGTTAGTGCCACTAATGATGCTGCTCCAGATGCCACGACTGCATTGCTCTCCAGCCACCGGGACACTGATTCCTGTGGATGCCACCGCTCGCTACAGCACAGGGGCCGAGGGCACCTCGGGGAGCAGCCAGCCCCACTGATCCCTGAGCCCAGCAGTCCCACCTTCTCCCCATCCAGCTGCTGGTGTCCTGACAGCGTCCCATGCACCCAGAGGGGTGGGGGTTGTCACCGTCCAACAGGATGCAGCACCCCTGCCCTTGACCCTGCCCCTAACATGTGGGGGTGCAGGAAGGGGCACTGGGGCCCTGCAGGGTATGTTTGCGCCCATGTGCCCGTGCCCATGTGCCCTTAGGCAGGCCACTTAGCCTCTCTGAGCTGCCCTTCACTCAGCAAATGCAACTACTACATCCTCACAAGGCAGTGCAGAGCATTATGGGATACATTGAGAAGGAAAATGCATGGGCCCTGGCCTGTTTGGCTCAGTAGGTAGAGCGTTGGCCTGTGGACTTAAGGGTCCCCGGTTTGATTCCAATCATGGGCACGTACCTTGGTTGCAGGATCTCTGGCCCTGGTTGGGGTATGTACCCGAGGCAACTAATCGATGTGTCTCTCTCATGTCGATGTTGCTCTCTGTCTCTCCCTCTCCCTTCCACTCTCTCTAAGAAAATCAATGGAGCCAAAACCAGTTTGGCTCAGTGGATAGTGTCGGCCTACGGACTGAAGGGTCCCAGGTTCGATTCTGGTCAAGGGCATGTACCTTGGTTGCGGGCACATCCCCAGTAGAAGGTGCGCAGGAGGCAGCTGATCGATGTTTCTCTCTCATCGATGTTCCTAGTTCTCTCTCTGCCTTCCCCTCTGTAAAATAATCAATAAAATGTATTTTAAAACAAAAAGAAATCAATGGAAAAGTATCTTCCAGTAATGATTAATCCTCTCCCCCTCTAAAAAAAAAAGAAATAAAAGAAAATGCATGGGCCATGTAGATGCCCAGAAAACAATTCCTGCCGTTATAAATGACACCTCACACCCTGCGCCATTTTTAATTTGTATATAAACTATAAATAGGTAAAATTCACTGATTTAGTCTCTTATTCCTCGAGCATCTCTCAGCGGAGCCTTTGGGCGTCTGGACTCAACTTTGGTGAAATAAACCTGAGAATGGGGGGAAAGGTGCATGTCCTCCATGCCCTGTGTGCGGGGTGTTTGCAGACACGGCCTCACTACCCCCTACCGAGGCTCATCCCGGTGAGTTCGCTGCTGTCATTACTGCCTCCGCACGGCCAGCTCCTCCAGTTGTCCCTGCCTCACACAGGAGCGCTGGCTGCTAGCAGATGCCTCTGGTGTGCGCGGGCTGCCCCCAGAACTGGGCACATCTCATCTGTTTATCGGCTCAGAACTCAGAAAGTGAGGCGTCGCACCCATGTTGCAGGTGGGAACCCTGATGAGAACGTGAAGGAGCTCACCCCCATTGGCACCGGATTTGGGTGTTCTGTCTTTCCTTACTCTTTGTTCTGGTACTGGTCTTTTAGAAAGAGAACTCTCAGCCCTGGCTCGTGTGGCTCAGTGGATAGAGTGCCCGCCTGCGGACTCCATGGTCCCGGGTTTGATTCCGGTCAAAGGCACATGCCCAAGTTTCGGGCTTGATCCCCAGTGCGGGGCGTGCAGGAGGCAACTGATTAATAACTCTCATCATTGGTGTTTCTATCTCTCTTCCTCTCTGAATTCAATAAAAAAATAAATAAGCCAGCTTCTAACTTGACTATTTTCTCCATATTGTCTCCTTCTCGGTTTTGTAAATATAATTCTTCTCTAATGATTGCCTCTTTTTGTGTGTGTTCTGTGGGGGGGGGGGCGGAGGAGTGCTTAATTTGCACTTCTGCTTCTGACTCCATCAGAGGACACGGCGATCATTGATTTTTTAGTCTTTCTTCTTTTCTAATATGTGCTTTCAAGACTCATTTCCTTCTGGGCACTGTTTTAGTTGCCTCCCATATGTCTTGAAAAGTTGCATTTTCATTATCATTCAGCAGAAAATATTTTCTAATATCCATCACGAATATTCTTTGACCTGTGGTCTCTGTAGAAATGTATTGATAAATTTCAAGTCTTACAGCTTTTCCGCTTTTCTTTTGCTATTGATTTTTCATGTAATTATATTGTGGTTAGAGAATATACTCTCTGTGATTTTGAGCCTTAGAAAAAAATTCAAGACTTACTTTATGGCTCAGAAGATGGCCCTAAATTGTTGAGTGCAGATCTGGATGTATGCAAATAAGGTCAAGTTCAAGCATCATGTGATTGAAATAATCTACACTCTTACTGATTTTATCTCTTCTATAAGTTGCTGAATAAGGTGGTTAAAAATCACTGCCATTGGCCCTAGCAGTTTTAGCTCAGTGGATGGAGAGTCAGCCTGCAGACTGAAGGGTGGATTCCGGTCAAGGGCACGTACCTCGGTTACAGGCTCCTCCCCGGCCCAGGCCCTGGTCGGGGCTCATGCAGGAGGCAACAATCCATGTTTTCCTCTCACATTGATCTTTCTCTCTGTCTTCCCCTCTCGCTTCCACTCTCCCTAAAAATCAATGGGAAAATATCCTCAGGTGAGGATTTAAACATAATAATTTTAAAAAATCACTCACATTGTAAAGAACCTATTTCTCCTGTCAGTTTGACAGTTTCTCTCTCTCTCTCTCTCCTCTTTTTTTTTCTTTTGAGGCTATAGTTTTAGGTGGAAGTGATGAAGCTTACACCACACCTAAGCTTTTGTGAGGGCTGATCTAATTCTGCGAGTGCTCCTCCGTGGAAATAGCATGAGCCATATACATCATTCATTGCAAATGGTCCGACAGCACACTTTTAACGTACAAAGAAAAGGGGGAGGTCATTTTGTTATTACTGCATCCAAAATATGATTTCCACAACGTATCATTGGTGTAAAAATTTTAATGAAATATTTAACATTCTGTGTGTGTGTGTGTGTGTGTGTGTGTGTGTGTGTGTGTGTGTGTGTTTGCACGCACTGAGACCTCAATATGTGGTATGTATTTTACCCTCATAATAGATCTCAGTTTAGACTGGGTACAGTTTATATGCTCGAAAGCCACTGAATAGCTGGGACTATATTGGGTGCTGATGAATGTCTTTACTCCTAAGTCATTGCTTTTTGTGGTCCTACCTGGAGTTTTGGGGTGTTTGTCATCTTTTTCCTTGGAGGTTCCTGACTTCCAGTTTTCTATTCTCACTTTAACGGCACTTCCATGATCTCCGTTTGGCTTCCTAGACTTCGGACCACTGCTTTGTGTTGGACGTTTTTAGCTTTTTGGTTCAGAATCTGATGTCTTGGTTAGAAATATGGAGCAGAATTTCACACTCACCTACATATACACTGAGTGGCCAGATGATTATGATCTCTGAATGCATAATAATCTGGCCACTAGTGTGTATGTGTATATATGAATTCGTACATGGGTGGGGTCCGGCCAGCCTGCCTGCTGATCTAACTCCCAGTAGAGGGGACAATTTGTTATATAGGATGTATACTGAGTGGCCTGATGATTATGCATTCAGAGATCATAATAATCTAGCCACTCAGTGTGCGGGGGTGTGTGTGTGTCTGTGTGTGTGTGTGTGTGTGTGTGTGTGTGTGTGTGTGTGTATGAGGCCCAGTGCATGAATTTGTGCTCGGGTGGTATCTGGCCAGCCTGGCCAGGGGGAGGGGACATGGGCGGTTGGCAGGCCTGCCTGCTGGTCAAACTCCCGGTCGAGGGGACAATTTGCATATCTGCCTTTTATTATATAGGATATACACTGAGTGGCCAGATTATTATGCGTTCAGAGATGAGCATCATCTGGCCACTCATGTATACTCATTCCTTCCTGGCACCTGGGTCTCTGCAGTCGTTGCTGCCTGGGGAGTATGGACCTCCAAGATCCTGCCTTCCCTGCCCCGTGAGATTGCCAGGCTCAGCGAGAGTCCTGGCCCCGTCCTGCCACTCCCCACTTCACTGGGCAGTCTCGTGGACCATGGCACTGACTCATTGGCCAGTCACTGGAGTGGTGACATCACAGAGTGTCAGGCTCACCACTGTGCACTCCCTCTTTCCCTGGGTGCTGGCCAGGAAGTGTCCTGGTTGCTCTTCCAACTTCAACACGTTGTTAGTGGTTTTTGGGAGGATCCGTCAGTCACTCTTCTGGTTACTTTTGGAGTCTGCACCCCGAGGCATTCCTTCACCACACCTCAGGGTTTATTCTACACCATTAATTTCATATATATATATATATATATATATATATATATATATATATATACAAATTTCAGAGAGAGAGAGAGAGAGAGAGAGAGAGATCATTGATAAGAGAGAATCAATCGGCTGCCTCTTGCATGCCCCTTACTGGGGACTGAGCCCACAATTCTCGGGATTCTGCCCCGATTGGGAATCGAACCGTGAGCTCCTGGTTCACTGAGCCATGCCAGCTGACAATGCTGTTAATTTTTAAAATCAATTCAAATATGTCATGGTTAATAGAGTGATAGTTTTACACTGTGTATAGGTACGTAGCAGGGATTACTTGGGTCAACGTGAGAAATTGTCATGTTACCCATTTTTTTCCTTAAAAAAAGACAGAGGCCCCTGGTATGAACTCTACAGATATCTGAGTCCATGCCACAGAACCAATATTTATCAAAACACACACTGTCACACACAGGAATGGTGTCACACTCAGTGACTCACTGGTCAGATGGGAGCTGGTTAATCTCAGGGCTGGACTCCATCCCAACACGCAGAATTCCTAAAGGAAATCTCAGGAAAAGAATCAGAAGAACATGGTCTCTACAATAAACACACCTTCTAGAAAATTCTTGTAAGTAAGAAAAAAAATTGCAATCTTTTTAGGACTGATGTCTGATTTGCTTTCCTAATAGAACAAAAACAGTGTTCTTCTGATAGCTGTGTCCCTATGTGACAGATACTCCAATTGATAGTTTAGTTTCTTTGGAGAATGGAGACATTTATTAAATCAGTTAGGACAGTGGTCGGTAAACCTCAGCTCTCTAGCTACATGCAGCTCTTTGGCCCCTTGAGTATGGCTCTTCCACAAAACGACTCTATTTTGAAGAAGTGGCATTAGAAGAAGTTTATGTTTAAAAAATGTGGCTCTCCAAAGAAATGTCCATCATCATACTGTTGATATTTAGCTCTATTGACCAATGAGTTTGCCAACTACTGGGTTAAGATGTCTTAGGAGCAAGTACTGAAAACCTGACAAAAGTGGTTCAGGTTGTAATGATTGTTCAGATGTCACAAAGTGAACAGGGCCGGCATAGGGCAGCGCAGCGAGAATTCACTGGCTTAGCAACGTCATCACCAGCCACTTTCTCTTTGTCCTTCTGCTCTGCAGACCTGGACATGCTGGCCTTTGTCCTCATGATTCTTTTTCATGTTGTTGTTTTTTTTTACTTTGTATAATATCATTTTATTGGTTTCAGGGAGAAAGGGAGATGGAGAGAGAGAGGAAAACATCAATGATGAGAGAGAATCATTGATCAACTGCCTCCTGCATGCCCCCTACTGGGGATTGAGCCCACAACCCGGGCATGTGCCCGGACCTTGAATGGAACCGTGACCTGCTGGTTCATAGGTTGATGCTCAACCAGTGAGCCAGGCCAGCCAAACAATTCAGCGCAGTTTTCTGACATCCCTTGCCCAACAGCTCCTTCTAGAACGCTGTCTTAACAGGACAAAGACCAACTATTTATGTGAACCTGACCCACAGGAAGACATGTCCCAAGGACCCGGCTGTACCGTGTGGGATAGAATTAGCATGCCAGCAGCATGCATGTCACACAACGGAAGATTCAACTTCATAAGGGCCTTATTAGCAGTCAGACACGGCGCGTGTCCTCAGCAGACGTGTGCTGTCTACGCCGGCGCCCGAGATGCTATCTTAATGAAGAGAGGAAGGGCTCGTTTTGAATGTGTAAAGTTGACTGCGTTGAATAATGACACTGACGATAGAGAGGGAAAAAGACAGAGCTCTCAAATGTCTCATGTTCCTTTCTCCCGTACAGAAACATCATTTCTCTCCTCCGGACACCAACCATTGTCCTGCCTATGCAAGAAGTAGATAACAACATTAATTTCCCCCACGCCTGTGCGAGGCGTGCATGGCCATGTTTATTTATAACCAGGCTGGCTCCCTCGGGAGGGGGGCTGAGTCAGGGAGGGGAACCCGGGTCTGTCTGTTCAGTGTCACTTGCGGAAAGGCTCTGGGTGACCGCTATCAGCAACCTAGCTGTGAATGCCAGCATTCAAGTGCCCTGCATCCTTGTGGACGTTGAATAAAGAGGAGCTTCTCATTGAGGGGAAGAATACGGTTACAGGAAAAATAGGGTCTGGCCATCAGCATCTCATCAATACCAATAGTGAAGATCAGGGTCAAGACTGGAAGAGCCCTAACCAGTTTGGTTCAGTGGATAGAGTGTAGGCCTGCGGACTCAAGGGTCCCAGGTTAGATTTCCGTCAAGGGCATGTACCCTGGTTGCAAGCACATCCCCAATAGGGGGTGTGCAGGAGGCAGCTGATCGATGCTTCTCTCTCATTGATGTTTCTAACTCTCTATCCTTCTCCCTTCCTCTCTGTAAAAAATTAATAAAAATATATTTAAAAAATAAAAAAAGACTGAAAGAAAGGCCCAGCCGGTGTGGCTCAGTTGGTTAAGCATCAACCCATGCACTGAGAGGTTGCTGGTTCAATTCCCAGTCAAGGCACATGCCTGGATTTGGGGCTCAATCCCAGGTAGAGGCTGTGCAGGAGGCAGCTGATTGATGTTCCTTCCTCATTCTTTCTTCTCTTCCTCCTCCTCCTCCTCCTTCTTTTTCTACTTCTTCTACTTCTCTCTCTCTCTCAAAAATCAATAAAGCTTGTCTTTAAAAAAAAAAAAGAATGGGAATAAGAATGGAAAAAAGTGATGATGACAGCAATAAATTGATATTTTATTAGATATCTATATATATAAAAGGCTAATATGGAAAGTGTCCCCTCGGACATTTGACCAGGAGAACGAGAGTTCGATCACTTGCTGTGTCATGCATTGACCACCAGGGAGCAGTGTGGAACATAGCAAGTGACCAGCAGGAATAGCTGGGTACTGAGGGAATGAAGGAAGGAGGAGGTGGGGAGGCAGGGAACCTGATTGGCCCTGATTGCCAGACAGGCCTAGAGATGCTACCCGTGCACAAATTTTGTGCACCAGGCCTTTAGTAAATATATATAAGACTGTACATATATGGAACAATGCATATATGTAACTATAAATTCATGCACATGTGCAAAACTATGAAAGTGTTGGCAGAATGTAAGTAGTGCTTGAAATTCACATCAAATATCTATTTCAGTGAAGAAAGGTGTTAGTATCCAATCAGCAGACACCTGGCTGGTCCTTCTAGGATATAATGCATTTTTATATTGTAGTATCACTCCTGGTGGACAGTCAATTGGACATCTGTTAGTTGGAGTAGCATGAATGGTCTTGGTAGAGAGGAAGTCTGTTTTTTAATTGATGGAGAGAGAGGACAGGAGAGAGAGAGAAACATCGATTTGTTGTTGTACTTATTTATGCATGCACTGGGTGATTCTTGTATGCGTCCTGACTGGGAAATCCAACCCACAGCCTTGGCGTATGGGGTCGATGCTCTTATCAGCTGAGCTGCCCGATCAAGGCAGGAACTCCATGTTTTCAAACCACCTGGAGCATCTAAACTTGTTCCATGGCCACTAGAAATATGTCCCTTGAGCAAGGATGCTTTGAGGAAACCATTATCGATTATTCAAAGCCTCATCTGCAGTGGGTGTGACCTGGGCATTTCAGAATGACCTCACCATCTTTGATGTTACTGAATGGCATATGCCTCCCCACTAGACCCTCTTGTTACAGATTTACAAACCTGCCCTTCCAATGCCCTGACCACATGGACCAACCCTTAGGCAGAACAGTAGATGGCTGGGAAATTCATCTTGGTTGTCTAGGACCTTGTATTTTGGGGGGAATTTATCTTCAAACTCTGGGCTGCATGTGCCCTGCTTGTGTAAAAGGGAATGATAGGACACTGACAATAGGGTGGTAAAGACCTGGGGTGGGGAGCTGGGTGGGCTAGAAGAGGTCAGTTGCGGGGAGTAGAGGGGAAATAGGTAATACTTTCAACATTAAAGATCAAAAAATAATAAAATAGTCCTAGCCGGTTTGACTCAGTGGATAGAGCCTTGGCCCATGGACTGAAGGGTCCTGGGTTCAATTCCCATCAAGGACAGTTATCTTCATTGCAGGCTTTTCCTGGCCCCGGCCTGGTTGGGGCTTGTGGAGAAGGCAACCAATCAATGTGTTTCTCTCACATCGATGTTTCTCTCCATCTTTCCCCCTCTCTTCCACTTTCCCTAAAAATCAATGGAAAGATATCCTTGGGTGATGGTTTAAAAACTAATAACTAATAATAATCCACTTAATAAAAGAGTAGTATGCGAATTGACCGTACCTTCATGATGCCCACCAGCCAATCAGAAATGAGTAGGCAAATAAACCCAACAAAGATGGCGGATTAATTGGCATATACTGGTGCCAAGCGGCAGGCATCCCACACTATCCCAGCTGCTCGGGGCCAGCGTCGGGAGGCAGAAGGGCAGCTCCAGGCCAGAGAGGAGGTGGTGCCAGCAGCCAGGGGAAGGAAGGCACATTCTTACACGAATCTTCATTCGTGCATCGGGCCACTAGTAAAATAAATAAAAGGTAGCAATAGAGTAACTTATGTGGAGAATATACATAGACGATAGAGTCCCTGGGGCAATGGGGTAACTGTGGACAGCACCCCGAAGGTAGTGCCTGAGCAGTGCCACATAAAGAGGGGAGGTCTGACTCTAAAAGAATACCACACCAAGCATCCCTCTCTAAAATGATGTGGCTTCCAGTAAGCCCTCCGGTTGGGAATCCGTGAAGAAATAGGCCTCGAGGACCCATTCCCCGAGCACACAGAGCTGGAGAAGAACCTCAGTTTTTTCCGAGAATTTACTCTGCAACGAGGAAACCACAAATCAATAACAAAAACAGAAGGAAGATAAAGCCTGTCTCTAAAGCAACCGCACATCTTCCAGCGGAAGCAGAATCAGGAAGAACAGATGGTGACCACAGCCACCAGAAGACTCGGTCAGCCGCCGGCATGGGTGCATGGGAATTTTAGGACCACCAGGAGGACAGGCCCGGAGAGAAGTTACATATATGCACGCTATCCGGTGAGGATAGAGTGTAGGTGCAGGGCTTGATACAATGTGGTAGGAGATCAGGCCAGAAGAGTTTCAGACGATGTTGTAGAAGGCCTTGAATGTCATCTTTAAAAATTGATATTAGGGAGAGAGAGAGAGAGAGAGAGATCAATTTGTTGTTCCACTTATTTATTGGTTGATTCTTTATGTGCCCTGACCAGATCCAGTCCTCAATCTTGGAGTATGGGGCCGACCCTCTAACAAACTGAGCTCCCAGTCAGGGTTTGCATGTATTCTAATGCAATTCAACGTGACTGCTTAGACGGCCAGCCCCTAAAGACTGTGGTGAACTGGGGAAATGGCAGCTGACTAGATTGTCAGGAGCTAACCAGGGCAGCCATGCAAATGACGGATTTGAAGATCTGGTGAATAATGAACAGTTAATAGGATCCTTAAGGAATCTGGGGTCATTCTTGTGAACGATTAGATAAGGACTTCCGGGTAGGTGTGTGGTTGGTTTTCTCATTTCATGTCCCCAAGTTTTCATTTGGTTCAGAAACCTATTCAAATTCAAACATCTGAAGAGTTGTTGGTTTTTATATTTTTGTATTTTTTTTCAAAACTATAATGATTTCAGATACACACATATAAGATTTTCTCAAGAAGACTGAGAAAGATATTAAACAAGTGATATAATCTGCTTCCTTGATATTGGATTCAGAAAGACTTAAAATTAGGCTTCCCAGTAATGAAAATTCACATTGGAAGAAGGATTTGATTTTTGAAAAGGGGAGAGCTGAGTGCAAAGAGCATGAACTGCAAGAAAATAGTGAAAATACCAAAATAGTAATCCTATATAGTAAAAGCGTAGTATGCAAATCGCCCTCTTGCCCAGAGTTCATCTGGGAGTTTGACCAGGGGGTGGGGCCAGCTTGGGGAAGGGAGGGGGGGCCCAGCCAGCAGCCAGAAGGCTCTAGGGACCCTACCAGTGCATGAATTTCATGCACTAAGTCTCCAGTAATAATAATAAAAAATAAGACAGATACACAGAAAGGGTTTAATGAATAGGAATATCTTAGCTATTAGACTTTGTCATCTTTACAGTGTACTTAATAGATTGGAAAGATCTAAAAAAAAAAAAAATTCCCCTGCATTGAGTACAAGAAGTCATAACGGAGCCTTGTTATCCACCAAGCCACGTTAATTAGACGTGACTTTGAGAAGTCTCTCCACGTGCAGGTGAGCAGGGAGCTTCACGGGTACGGAAACCAGCCAGCCAAGAGCAACCAACGGAGCACATCAGTAGGCAAAGTCTTCCCCCTGGAGACTCGTTACTGGATGATTGAAAAAGAATGTCTAGACATCAAATGGGTTTTGGACAGTTTAAGGTACTAAAGTAGTTTCCTGGGGAAAAATTTATATTAGAGACAGATCATAGAGCTCTACAATGGTGGGACAGAATAAAAGATGAGCAATTCCCAGCTCCTGAGAGATCATACGTCCCTGCCGCCACGGGTATTGGCGTCTCCCCCAATGGTCTCATGAATAAAATATGGCAGAGTGTTTGTGGAAGATGTTTTCTAGGTAGTGAAATTGCACTAGGAAATGATCGTTACTATTTACACCAGGTAAGTCTCAGCAATCACATCTCAATAAAATCGAATTCTCACCGAAATGCTAGCCAACTGAATTCAACAACACATTAAAAGGAGCATCTTACACTTTGATCACGTGGGACTTATTCTTGGGGTACAAGGATGGTTCAACATTATGCAAATCTGGAGATGCAATGTACCACTTTCAGAGAATGGGAGACAGAAATCCTGCCCTAACCAATTTGGCTCAGTGGATAGAGCGTCTGCCTGTGGACTCAAGGGTCCCAGGTTCGATTCTGGTCAGGGGCATGTATCTTGGTTGTGGGCACATCCCCAATAGGGGATGTGCAGGAGGCAACTGATCGATGTTTCTCTCTCATCGATGTTTCTAACTCTCTATCCTTCTCCCTTCCTCTCTGTAAAAAAAATCAATAAAATATATTTTTTAAAAAGAAATTTATCATCCCCACAGAGGCTCAAAACACATGTGACAAGATGAGAGGCGAGAATAAGCAAGCCCCTTCCAGAAGAGGGAGATCTGAGACAAAGTTCTGAAGCCAGAAAGAGCTTGGTGGGTCGGAGGAACCTAAGAGCTCGCCGTGGCTGAGGCAGAGGGACAGTGGAAGTGGACTCAGACATGAAAGGAGCAGATCAGAAGACCGTGTGAAACTAGACACAGGATGGAGTGTAGACCTCCTAAAAGCTATGAAAATCACCTTGGCAGGTGTTGCTTAGTGGATAGAGCACTAGCCTGCAGACTGAAGGGTCCCAGGTTCCATTCTGGTCAAGGGTTGTGGTCTGGATCCCCAGTAGGGACATGCAGGGGGCAGCCAATCAATGATTCTCTCTCATTATTGATGTTACTGTCTCCCTCTCCCTTCCTCCCTGAAGAGAAATATGTTAACAACAACAAGAAACAACAATGAAAATCACCCCAAGTTTTTTTCCTTTTTAATTTGTTTTTATTTTTGACCAGAATCGAACCTAGGACCTTTCAGTCCGCAGGCTGATGCTCCATCCACTGAGCCAAACTGGTTAGGCCTCACCCCAAGTCTCTATGTCCAGGAGTGGCAAGGAGAATTTAGATCTTGAGGATCATTTACTTCTGCTCTGGGAAGAGTAAGGTTGCAGGAAAGTAACTGAGAATATGAAGCCACAGGTAGGGAACTCGGCGAGTCCGCCCTTCCTGCCAATGTCCGTGCATTTAGTTCACTGAACGCCCTGTATCTGCCATGCAGGCTCAGTGAAGCTGTGGCAGTTAGCCCGGTTTTCAGCTCTAGAGGTGGAAGCAGAGAGACATCCGGTCACCTGCCTAAGGGGACACAGCTTGTTAGGGCGAGAAGAGAGAATTGGGATCTGTGTCCACATTATGCCAAGGTCAATGCCATTGGAGTCGCGGCCTCTCTGATACCTATGATGTCTAGAGTAGCGGTCACCAACCTTTAGGTCCTCATGGGCCACCAATGGTCCGTGGACCCCCAGTTGGCCACTGCTGGTCTAGAGTTCCATAGTGAGCACCGGGGATGCCAGGGTTGGCCCCAGGCTGAGTGTGACATCTTTGCACTAATAAGAGTTGACTCCCAGCCTGACCAGTGTGGCTCCATGGTTGAGTGTTGACCTGAGAACTAGAAGGTCACGATTCAAATCCTGGTCAAGGGCACATGCCCGGGTTATGGGCTCAATCCCCAGATGGGGGCGTGCAGGAGGCAGCTATCCGTGAATCTCTCTCATCACTGATGTTTCTATCTCTCTCTCTTGCTCTCCCTTCCTCTTTGAAATCAAAATAGTTGGCTCCCAGCTTCTCTGGGAGGATCAAGTTGAGACAGGAGGAAACCAAGCTATCTCCTTAGTCTTTAAGAAAAACTTCTAAATAAAAGACAAATCCCACAAGTCTGTATAGTCCGACTGCCTTCAAACTTGCCAGCCCTCTGTTCTCATTTGTATTTTTCTTTCCTTGAGTTGAAACCGCCTTCGCTCGGAGAGGATAGCGTTCTAACAGGTTCATCAGGCAAACGCAGCTTCCCAGAATCGGGTCAGGCTTTCTTGTCTGAGACTTGCTGCCTCGGTTGACTGCAACCCTCTACCCCGCACACCATCAGGGTGGTTTTCTGCCATGAGGGGCAGTTGCCAAATCTCCCCTCTGCTTCAGCTCAGAAGAAACCAAACACCAAGCCAGGCAAGTGCCCACCGAGCCATCCTCCTCATCACCTCTCCCTGCCGATCTGAGGGCTGTGGACCCCAGTGCTGGCCTGTGTGCAATGCTCTCTGATCGGTATTTCCATTCTGTGTCTCTCTCTGACGTGTGTGTGTGTGTGTGTGTGTGTGTGTGTGTGTGTGTGTGTGTGTTTTCCTTACTCATGTGACCCCAAGTAAATGAGAACTAGCTTTGAGCAGATCTATCCAAACATAGTCTAGCCCTGGCCAGTTTGGCTCAGTGGACAGAGCATCAGCCTTGGGGCTGAAGGGCCTGAGATTTGATTTTGGTCAAGGACACAAGCCGAGTTGTGGGCTCGATCCCCAGGTGGGGGGCGTGCAGAAGGCAGCCGATCCATAACTCTCTCTCATCATTGATGTTTCTATCTCTCTCTCCCTCTCTATTCCTCTTTGAAATCAATCAAAATAGATGTTTACAGAATAGTCTCCCAGTTTCTATTTCTCCAGCAAGAGTAGGCAGCTGGGCGAGAAGGCAGCTGCCCTTTGCTCTATTCCTTAGCATTTATTCACCATTCGCCTTGCCATGACGCCAAGTCCAGAGATCATGGACTTTCAGTTTTCCTGAACAGAAACAGCACTGAGCTCCCACAAGCGTCTGTTTATCATCCCTATTACATTTCAGATTTTTAAATACATACATATATATATATATATATATATATATATATATATATATATTATTGATATTTACAGAGAGGAAGGGAGAGGGATAAAGAGTTAGAAACATCAATGAGAGAGAGACATCTATCAGCTGCCTCCTGCACTGGGGTTGTGCCCGCAACCAAGGTACATGCCCTTGAGCCCACAGACCGAGGCTCCATCCACTGAGCCAAACCAGGTAGGGCTATTTCAGATTGCTAACACTCCTTCTCAATATTTCAGAGTATTTCTGAAAAGGGCTGGCCTTTTTCTCTTTGGTTCTCCCGTCAGTGACATTCAAATGCACCTTGCAGTCCATGTTGACATTCAAGTGCACCTTACAGTCCATGTTGGCAACTTTTGGAGATTTAATGTCGTTCTTGTTCTTGAAATGCATTAAAAGAAACTCACCCATCTGACCCATGTTCTTGTCAGTCCAGTGCCCATCATCTAAGTCAGTGGTTCTCAACCTTCTTCATGCTGCGACCCTCTCATACAGCTCCTCATGCTGTGATGACCCCCAACCCTAAAGTTATTTTTGTTACTACTTCATCACTGTCATTTTGCTACTGTGATGAATCGTCATGTAAATATCTGTGTTTTCTGATGGTTTTAGGATCTACAACAGCAGTTCTCAACCTGTGGGTCAAGACAGGTTGAGAACCGCTGCTATAGAGCTTAAGACCATCAGAAAACAACATGATGATTCATTAACAGTAGCAAAATGACAGTGATGAGGTAGCAACGACAATAACTGTATGGTTGGGGGTCACCACAGTATGAGGAACTGTATGAGAGGGTCGCGGCATTAGGAAGGTTGAGAACCACTGAATGATACTAATAGCCACATCCTAGGTGACAGGAAGAGTAGTTAGTATCCAATGGAGCCACCTACCTATGGGTCTAAAAGGCCACTGCGTGACCCCCTGGTGAGTTCGGAGAGCAGTGGCAGAAATGGGAAAATGAGGAGGCAGGAGTAAAACCTTCAGCACAAAATATCCCTCTGTCTACACCAACCCCGAAAGCAGAACCTCCTGCCCTAGCCCGGTGGCTCAGTGGATAGAACATCAGCCTGCAGACTGAAGGGTCTCAAGTTCAATTCCAGTCAAGGGCACATTCCTGTGTTGCAGGCTTGGGTACTGGTCAGGGTGTGTAGGGGAGGCAACTAATTGATGCGTCTCTCTCACATTGGCATTTTTCTCTCTATCTATCTCTAAAATCAGTGGAAAAAATATCCTCGAGCCCTAGCCGATGTGGCTCAGTGAATAGAGCATCAGCCTGTGGACTGCAGTGTTCCAGGTTCTACTCTGGCAAAGGACACATGCCTGGGTTGTGGGCTCGATCCCCAGTGTGGGACGTGCAGGAGGCAGTCAATCCATGATTCTCTCTCATTGATGTTTCTCTCTCTCTCCCTCTTTCTTACTCTCGGAAATCAATACAAATATATTTTTAATAACAGAAAAAGAAAAAATATCCTCGAGTGAGGATAAAAAAAAAATGATCTGTGAACTGAAACCCATTTGGCTCAGTGGATAGAGCATCAGCCTGTGAACTGAAGGGTCACAGGTTCGATTCCAGTCAAGGGCATGTACCTTGGTTGCAGGCACATCCCCAGTAGGGGGCGTGCAGGAGGCAGCTGGTCAATGTTTCTCTCTCATCAATGTTTATAACTCTCTATCCTTCTCCCTTCCTCTCTGTAAAAAATCAATAAAATATATATTTAAAAAATTCTTAAAAAAAAAAAAAGATCTCTGAGACGCAGGACACAGGAGGGAGCACGGAGCTGCCTGTAGGAGTTGTCAGATGCTAACCTGAGGTGGCCGAGGCGGAGGCAGACATGATATCAAAGAGGCTGATGGGGCTGTTGCTTGGAGACCCACGCTGGGAAGAAGTGTTACATATTCTCCCCGGGATGGGGTTGTTCCTCTGGAAGTTTTCTTCCATTTTATGAAGCTGTTTCCCTCTTCTGAATGTCAAGATGCCTTCACAAGCCAAAGAATGGCTTCTCCACACACTTCTGATCAGGTCCGATGCTCTTCTAGAGTGCCCTAGCACCAATATAAGCGTCTCAGGACATTGCTGGCTGCCTCAGCTTTGGTAAACAGTTTGAGATAATAGCTGTCTTCCAGAAATGCTGCACACGAGTCACTGTAGTTTAATTTAATCACAGATCTCATTGCTCTCCGTGACTGTAGAGGGAGCTGCCGGCTTCAATCTGATTCCTCTTCCATTGGCGGGGGTCAAAGTCATCCCATCTTCCCAATATTGCACCCTCCAGTCTCAGTAACACTTCTGGTCTGTTTTAAACATGTAGTTTTACTGATTTCAGAGAGGAAAGGAGAGAGAAAGAGACAGAGAGAGAGAGAGAGACAGACAGATAGACAGACTGCAAGGTGTATGCCCCACACTGGGGATTGAGCCTCCAACCCCGGCATGAGCCCTGACTAGGAATTGAACTTCAAACCATGACCTCCTGGTTCATGGGCTGATGCTCAACCACTGAGCCCCGCCGGCAGGGCAGTTAATGGTTATGATCTCACTGGCCACCCCACGAGTTCTGTTTCTCTGGGGTCTCTTTCCCCTTAGACAGCTCCTTTGGGATTTTGGTTTCCCCAGCAGAACTCAGGAGACAATAGCTGGATGAGGTGCCAGTCCTTTCTCTATCTGCTGCGATGCTGCCCAGACCCTCTGCCAGGAAGCAGCTTGAAAAGCAAATGGCAGGGGGCGTGTGGAACAGCATGAGCAGAGAGCGGAGAGGTGCTGGGAGTCTGTCGGAGCGCCCCGTGGGCACGGGAAGCAAGCTCCAGAGAGAGTAGGAAGACTGGTACGAAGAGAACTGAGCTCTTCAGGTCGCTGAGAGTGATGGGGATAAAGGACCCGCCTGCGCAGGGGCCTCAGAGACCCCCGGAGAGGTTTGCATGTCTCGAGTGGAAGGGAGACCGGGCAGGTCCCACTACTTTACAGGAGGGCCTTCCGAACTGGCAGAGGGGACGTGGTTTCTCAGCTCTGAGCCTGGGTTCCTTGGGGGACAGCAGGAGAGCTGAGAGGAGAGTCCAGCTCTTGTCTCGGGGGCCCCATGGCCAAAGCCATGACAGTGGTGTCTGCTAAGGAGGAGGAATGTCACTGGGTTTGAAGTTGTTGATATAATTTGGAGATAAGAAGGCATATTCTGTATTCAACATCTTTTTGGATTTTGCTGGCAAAGAGAAATAATATATATATATTTAGAAGCCTAAGCAACCATTTGGCCATTTGACAGGTAGTCATGACACACACTGACCACCAGGGGCAGACACTCCGACTGGTAGGTTAGCTTGCTGCTGAGGGTCCGGCTGATGGGGACTGGGCGAGATGGAACATACATGCCCTGAGCCCTCCCCGGCCCTGATCATGCACCAGTGTGAGGGACCCCACCAGTGCATGAATCCATGCACTGGGCCTCTAGCCTCCTCAATAGAAGTCCATGAACTTTATTAATGGGGGTATTTATGCAAGATTGCATGGATTATGGTACAGTGTGTAAATAAACATCTAAATGCAGGAGGTGAACTCTTACCAGCAGTGAAGGGAATTCCTTTGTGAGAGTCTTTGAAAAAGGATGTGTGAGAATACATAATGATGTAGAGAATAGTCAAATAATTACTATATGGTGAAAATAGGTTATAAAAGAATATTGTAATATGATTTCAAATCTGCCAGAATGTAGATTGGACATATGCACTCATACACACACTTACCTGGAGTTATTTATTAGCAATAGGTTTAAGAAAAGATATCCAGGTTTGTGGGCTTCTCTCTGTGCTGGGATTTTGCACCTTGGATCTGGGTTATTATCATCACTAGAGGCCTGGTGCACGGAATTCGTGCAAGAGCAGGCCATCCTGCCCCCCGGCTACTGGCGCCAGCTTCTCTCTGGCACCCGGGACCCAGGCTTCCCTGCAGCCACCGTCAGGCACCCGGGACCTGGGGCCTGGGCCTCCCTTGCAGCCCCAGCTTCATCAGGAAGGTCATCTGGAAGGACTTCTGGTCTAATTAGCATATTATGCTTTTATTATTACAGATTGTTATTAAGCATAATATGACATGTATATTTTATGGATCCATGAGCTACCTATCCCCAGGAAGAGGTGGCTTAAAAATACTGTCAGTTTCCCAACTCACTTCTTGGATGGTTTTTCTGGATATTTTGAGGCTCGTTTATTAAAATATTCCTTCAACCACATCACTTCCTTCCCCCAGAGACCTGGAGATACAAAAAATAAAAATAAAAGAAATACCCATGTAAACATTAAAATCCTTCAGAATGACCATTATCATCATCAAGAGCTGTCTGAGAGGGAAATACAGCACGTGGGCACAGACATAGATCTGAGTTTCCTCTCAGCCACAACACTAAGAGAAGTGTGATTTGCTAGAGAATGCTTCTCTCGTTCCCTGCACACAGGACTCAAGAAATGGCATCTGTTCCCACCCCATACACTTACACACACTCTCACACACACTCACACACACATACCCCCCCACACACACTCACACACACTCACACATACACACTCACACACTCACACACTCACTCATGCACTCATACACTCACACACTCACACTCATACACTCACACTGACACACACTCATACACACTTACAAACACATACACATTCACACTCATACACTCACATACACTCATATACACTTACACACACACACACACACACATTCAGACACACTCTCACACTCACTCACTGCCTGATTCTCTGGATAGAGTCAAACATCA
Organism: Lasiurus cinereus; assembly: GCA_011751065.1. Lineage (NCBI taxonomy): Eukaryota > Metazoa > Chordata > Mammalia > Chiroptera > Vespertilionidae > Lasiurus > Lasiurus cinereus. Next base: position 2,057,883 of record JAAGEH010000265.1, on the reverse strand, counting down.
TATGACTTCACCAAGGAGAGGGTTCAGAATGAAAATATAAATTCATTTCTTTCCCAAGAAGATATGCCTTTAACTCTGGTTTTGTTTAATAAAATTCAAAATAGTGCCCAACTGTGTGGCTCAGTGGTTGAGCATTGACCTATGAACCAGGAGGTCATGGTTCAATTCTAGGTCAGTGCACATGCCCAGGTTGTGGGCTCCATCCCCAGTAAGGGGGCATGCAAGAGGTAGCTGATCCATGATTCTCTCTCATCATTGATGTTTCTATTTCTCTCTACCGCTCTAAAATCAATTAAAAAAAAAAACCTCAAAATAGTTACAGGGCAGGACGATTTTTCTGAGAAAGAATCCACATACTCAGGGCTGTGTGTGTGCACATGTGTTCGCACACGTGCATTCATAGGAGAGACAGTAGGTCATCGTTACCCCATCATGTGGAAAGGGATGCTCTTAGGATGGTCATGGCCACGGTCAAGCTGTCTCTCACCTTGGATGGTTCCCCTGATGAATGAGAGTCCACATTTATCATAAGTGATACCACATCGATTCTTCTGCTCCCCCCCCCATTAATTCGATCTTCACTTAAAATTCTAAAACATCGTTCCAAATGTTTAGAAACCGAAGACAGTGCCATTGTGCCCATTTTCAAGATGCAAAAACTGAGGCTTGGTGGCCAAGTGACTTCCCTTGCTCAGGAGCCACTGTAATTGTCCAGATGACATGGGAACCAAGCCAGTGCAAGACCCCTGAGACCTGGATCATGGCCATTGATTTGGCCTGAAATACCCATGAGAACCTGGGACTTTATTTGAACTTTCTCGGTCTTAGTTTTCTCCTGACTGGGAGAAGACAGGACTACAGAATCACCCATATTGAAAACTTTGCTTTTCTATGATTTTTTGCTGTTGGTTATCCTTTCTAAGTTCCTTATTTTATTTGTTTTCTGATACAGCGTGTTAACCTCAATCCTACTTTTTAAAAAATACTTTTTTATTGATTTCAGAGAAGAAGGGGAGAGGGAGAAAGAGATAAATACACCCATGATGAGAGAGAATCATTGATTGGTTGCCTCTTGCACGCCCCCTACTGGGGATGGAATCCACAACGCAGGAATGTGCCCTGACCAGGAATCCAACCATGACCTTCTGGTTCCTAGGTTGAGCAGTGTGAGTCAGGCTCAACCCTACTTTTGTAAATGTTAGCTCATATTATCGCATGGCGTTTTCTTCTATTAATTAATTTAATTCAATATTTCAAATAATGCGACGAGGAGAAGCGTTTCCTTTGGGCTAAAAATATCATGTTAATAACAATGAACACAGTCCAACACGCGGCTGCCCCAAACTGTGCACACCGCAGCGTGGACGCATTAAAGGGAAATACAGCAGTAACTACGAGGACTGAGTTAAAACGGCTGGGTATGCGGCCAAGACTGGGCGATAAGCCCCGTTCTGCTGTGTGCTTTTTTCTGCGTGATCCCACGCGGGTGGCCTACAGGAGCCATATTTCGAATCACAGGAAATTACAGCTTAGCAAGTGCGCTCTCGGCAGGAGCTCCGATAACATTTCTCCACACTGGATGCAGCCGCAGGCGGAAGCGACTGTCGATGCGGCCAGAGGGAGGCTCTGCGCACGCTGGCCAGGCAGCCAGGGTCCGGGCCTCCTGCCCCGGCTCCACGCCACGGAGGGTGACAGAGCTTCTGCACGTGAAACCCGGGAGGCCTGTCAGGGGCGCTGCTCCCGCAGCTCCAGAGCTCCGCACCTCCACCCAGCTTCCCTCCGGAACCTCCCGGGTCTGTCTGGAACTTGTCTTTCAGGGGGATAGAGAGGGGACATGCACTGAGCGGCCGGATGATGATGATCTCTGAACGCATAATAACCTGGCCACTCAGTGTCTATCCTCTAGAATATTGTCCCCTCGGCCAGGAGTTTGACCAGCAGGCAGGCCGGCCAACTGCCCATGTCCCCTCCCAATGGCCAGGCTGGCTGGACCCCACCCATGCACAAATCCGTGAACCGGATATCTAAGATACACACACACACACACACAAACACACACACGGAGTGGCCAGATTATTATGCGTTCAGAGATCATCATCATCTGGCCACTCAGTGTATTTCTGTAGTGCAGTGGTCGGCAAACTCATTAGTCAACAGAGCGGCAAACCACATCTCACGAGCCGTATGTGGCTCACAAACTGCAGTTTGCCGACCACTGCTGTAGGGGATTAATCAAACCACCTGTCAGCCCTGGCCGGCGGTGTGGCACTGTTGATGGGGCGTCGCCCTAGGCACCAAAAGGTTATGGGTTTGATTCCAGGTTGGGGCATGTGTGGGAGGCAACCGATTGGTATTTCTTTTTCTCTTCCTTTCTCTCTCTCTCTCTCTCTCTCTCTCTCTCTCTCTCTCTCTCTCTCTCCCCCCTCGGCTAAGGATAAGAAACAAAAAAGAGAAAAGCCACCTTTTAACCCTAAAATCTTCTTTTCCTAAATATTTCAAGGTTTAAACTTTTTAAAAAATATATATTTTATTTATTTTAGAGAGAAAGGGAGAAGGAGAGAGAGAGAGCAAGAGAGAAACATCAATGATGAGAGAGAACCATAGATCTGTTGCTTCCTGCACCTCCCACACTGAGGATCTAGCCTGCAATCCATGCATGTGCCCTGACCGGGAATCGAACCCTGACCTTCTGGTTCATAGGTCAATGCTCAACCACTGAACGACACAGGCCGGGCCAGGTTTAAACTTTTTGATATTTACCCACTGCATTTATTCTATTTCAACTATTTTGGTCACTTATTTAAAAATGTGTTATTTTCCTGGACCAAATGGCTATTAGGACTTTTTAAAAATTATTTTTAAATTTTTTATACTGTTCTGAAATCCGTTTGTTTTTTTAAAACCCTCACCTGGGGATATTTTTCCATGGATTTTTAGAGACAGTGGAAGAGGGAAAGTTAAGAGAGAAACATCGATGTGAGTGAAACACATTGATTGGTTGCCTCCTGCACAGGCCCCGAACAGGGCCCGGGCCAGGGAGGAGCCAACAACCGAGGTACGTGCCCTTGACTGGAACTGAACCCAGAATCTGCAGGCCGACACTCTGTCCACTGAGCTAAGGCTGATATGACACACACCAGATGAATCATCTACCTATTCACACTGAAGCGCCCTGATGATATATTATCTTTTACATGAAATAAAAAGCCTTTTGAACATTTTCTGTCAGATGTAATTTAGGCCTCATCAGCATTCGGATCTTTGTTGCCAATTAGAGGACAGTCGCTTTGCAGTGTGAAAAGAAAAAAAAAATTCCAGGGACAGACCTCAAGAGAGAGAGAGACAGAGAGAGGAATATGACACACCTCCCGTCTCCAGCCTTGATTTTCCACGATCACCTCAAACTCTTCCTGGCACAGAGCTTGGATGTCACCCGTCACCCCCAGATCATGCAATCGGGGGTGGCACTGCCTGCCTGACTTACTCCGTAAGACGTGCTCCCCAGAATCGGAGTGGCACATTCCTTTCCAGGGACTTGGAAGTGAAAGAGGCAGAAAGATGATTTAAGACCCCCCTCCCAGCCCCCCGCCCCTCCTGCCATCATGTTTTACTTTTGAGAACTGCCAGACTTCCGTTCCATGGGGACCTTCTCCACAGCCAGGCATCTCGGGGAGACAGTGACTGGGGCAGCTGGATTCCCCCAAATTCTCCCGTAGGCAGAGCAGGCTCCATGCTCAGCCAGCGACTTTGAAAATGCCTCTGGAGGTGCCATGATCACGGGGCCCTTCCACCTTCATCTCGTTCCCAAGCCTTGATGTGGCATCTGGAGCCAGAGGGAGCGGGCAGAACCATGTGTCTTCACTGTCTCAGCGCTCCCCTCAGGAATCGGGGGGACGTTGAATCCATCTCTCCGCCGCCGGGGTGGGCTGGCTGGGGTTTCTGTGGGTTCCTGCAGAAGGAACCGGCGGGGACCCTCGCCCTCCTTGGCACGGGGGCGAGAGAGGCGCTTTCTGTTCCCGATTACAAACACGTCAGTGACCCGCACCTGCCCATCCTGGCAGGAGGGGTTTTAGTCTCTCCCAGGTCCCCGTGTTTCTGATTAAAAAGGGACATAGAGGGACACATGGGTTTCAAAAATATCCGATTTTATTTTTTTGGAAGTTAGCTTAGGGATTTTTACGTTCTTAAAAGTATAACATACTGGAGATTCTGTCTCTATGACTCTGATAGTTTTACCATTGGAATTTAGAGACAGGAGAAAATTAACTTGACACTGAATTGGAAGCTTTGAGTTCCCTGTAGAAATAAGGTATGAAAGCCCACATTTCTGTAAACTGCCCATCAATTGTTTCTCTGTTTTACATCATATTTTCCATGTCGCGAAGTCTCTAAATGGAAAGATCATATAAAATGCAAAATCAAAATGGTCCTCAGAAAATAAAATACCTCGTTTTATCCTGAGGAGTTCAAATTTACTTTGTATAGAATAGAGTTTAAAAACTACTGAAACACTTTTTTGAATTATATAACTTTCTGATCAAAGTTACCACATTTAAAAAATTAGCCATCATAAAGATAAACACGGTGTGATCTTTTCTGAGTCTTTTTTTGAAAAATACACCACTTGCCAAAAAAAAAAAATATATTGCAAAGATGATTGTCTGTGTTTGAACAAAGCAGTAAAAGCTATTCAACTGCCCATTCACACATAAATGCGTTTTCTTTCCAAAGGGATAGCCCCTCTTTAAGGGGAGATTTTTAACCTTGTGACCCATAAAATCCCATGCAGGCGACGTTATTTTTATTTTCTGACATTCATTCTTGATGGCGTTTTTTTTTTCTCCTGGGCTTCATTGTCTTATTCAACCGAAGGCATCGCTTCAGCCGCTCAGTGAAATACCTTGGTGAGCAGGAGGCGATGGTTGAAAATAATATCCGCGTGAGCATTTGGCAGTGAATTACAGAGGCCGAGAGAGCGCTCTTTTGTGCGGGTGTGAGTTCCCTTTCGCATGTGCTGAACCAGTCAGGCAGACCCCCGAGTGTTCGCGTGGTGGGGGCCTGCGGGACGCTGGCGAACATGAGAAGGGTCTTCGCTTACCATGTGGCGAGGTGGAGAGAAAGAAGGGATCAGGTCGAGACCCCAGGATTTCAGCCCGGAGACCACAGGCGCTGGGACTTGGGGACCGAGCTGCACGACCTGGACCGGGCTGGGGCAGCTGGCTGTGAAAGACCGAAGTGGCAGTGGTGGTGGGTTGGCTGCCCTGACCACTTGGGGTGAGTTCCTTGTCTGATGCACCGACTTCAGCCCGTTTTCTTTTTCACCCTGCGGGCCCGTGGAAGTCTGTGTCTGCAGGACCCACACCCTGACAGGCAGGCCTGCGAACCCAGAAAAATAAACGCCTGCGCTGATGCCTTCTGTGTTTTTCCCCAGGACTTAGTGGGCAGATTGTTTAAAATCTCTAGCCGTTCCCACAGTTGCCGCAGGAAGGCTCAGAGCAAAGGGGGTGCGGCGAGAGTTAACAGGGGATCCGGACCGTTTGCTTCTTCGGATCTTGCCAACAGCTGCACCGGCCACATTGAACACCAAAGACAAAAAAAAAAAATTAAAGATATTTTTTGGGGGGCGGCAAAGATGTATACCTAGATGGCTTATTCTTCCGGATTTTAACATTTCATGTTAACCCATGTTTTATAACACACAGTGTCATGGGACGATGAGGACGTATGTATATGCTCGGTGAATTCAGAGGATCCTCGCAAAGACTAGAAATGAGCGATAGGCTTGATCCCATCCCTCTGAAAAGCCTGTGAACTCGCAAGCAGCCCCTCGCAGCGGCGACAAGCGAGCCACAGTGACTGCTGGTGAGGCAGCGTCTTGCAAACAGCGCTGCTTCTCTTTGAAACAGACGCGACCACCGAAGTCCAAGCCGAGCTCCGAGTGGGGCTTCTCGGACCCGTCCTCTGCCACACTGAGGGTCAATTGTGCAGCCCGGCGACAAAGCCATCCCCAGCAGTAAAGGGGGCCTTTGTCTTTAAGTGATGAGGAATGTGTGTGGGGGGGGGATCCCACAGCCCGGCCTGCAGATTCCCGGGCGTAAGACAGAGGGCAGTGCAACCAAGCAAGACGCCCCCTCTCCCGGCTCCCTGCGGGCTCACTCCTATTATCCACTTGTAAATTAACCTGTCAATTTATCAATCAACACCATCTCCTGTCCTCCCCTGGTCCACAGCCCAGCCTCGTGGTGGATTTGCCTGGTGAATAACTGGGGGCCCCTGTTTGTTCGTCTTGTGAATGAGTTTATTATCACCTTGATGGTGGCTCGGAATCACTAATGCTGCCGAGGCGCTGATAAGAAAGGAGTACATGCCCACATTAACGGGGTGGAAACTATTTGAGAGATAAAAGATGCAGGGACGGTGATAGCAACGCATTTAAATTGTGGGGGGCGGGGGAATGCCTAAAAATTGTGTGTGTGTGTGCATGTGTGTGTGTATGTGTGCATCTGTGTGTTGAGGTCCCCCTACTTAAAGTAAAAAGAGAGAGAGATGGTTCCACTTTCATATTATTGGTTAGGGGGTGGGGGGATGGACAGCAGGGTGGCCCCAAGTTCTTTGGGGACAAGTGCTTTATTTAGAGGCGCAAACTTCAAAGGACACCAAGGCTCCATGCTGAAGGACCAGCTGGCCAGGTTTACTTTGTGGATGCTGCGTAGAGACCTTAAAATTAAGGGAGAAAAAATCTAAACTTGTGTGTGTGCGCGTGTGTATTTATCTGATCTTTGAGTGATACGCACAACGAGGGGAAAAGCTAGCAAGTACATGAGGCGGCTTGGTCAGCTTAACACATTAATGATCAGCGAATATTAAAGTGCTAATGACTTTGCTTCTCCTGTTGTCCCTGAAAGGGTTACTTAGTTGATATGTAAAACTACATGTAAGTCATTTGAAGTTAGGAAATCCTCCAACAAACACAGATTATTAACAGACATGTTTCATTACAAAATTACATATATTGTCTGCACTTTCACATAGCAGTTTTTCTAAATGTGGTCATTCTTTGGTATTTTAAAATATATTAATATGAATTCACATGTGTATAAAATATACAGTATCCTGTTATGATGATTAAGACTTATGTTATGCATTAATTCAGATTATCCTTGCAGGGGCTATAAAATTAGAGGCTTTAGCACGTACATAACTTTTCTTTACAGCAATTTTCACAGTTTGTGGCAAATATGAATATAAGACTAAACTTTTCAGGTTCACATACATGTGTGTTTTTTTAAAAAAAAGTACTTTTGATATTTTAATGTATATTTCACTTAAAGCACAAAACTATTCTTGCATTTTTTTTCCAATTTGGTTTGTACTTTTGTTGGAAAAGTTTCTCCGTGTGTTTCTAAATACAAACAGTCTCCTTACTTTTATAGAAAATAAGAAGTTCTATGTAATATCATTGTCATATGTCACAGCTATACCATGTATAAGTGATTTTAAAATAGGAAGACTTCCCAATAATGTTATTTAGGCAGAACCTCATGAAAAATATTATGAGGCATGACATGTGGTTCAAGTTCTCAAATGTATACATCAGAAACAACAACAACAACAAAAAACCCACAGCTATTAGCTGTTGAATGGGAAAGACTTTGGCATAATTAAGGCGCTGCCTGAAAAGGGAATATTCCCTGAACATTATTATCCCAAATATGTCATCAGTCAAAATGGGATTTAAAAGAAATGAAACTATTTGTTAGAATGCAATTTAGAGACCCTGACAGGTTGTCCATTTGTCCCATTTATAATTAAGATAGTGTTTAAATCTGAAATGAATTCCACATGTGTACGTTCAGCAGGCGAGAGCGGGACAATAAGAACGGACTGGCGTCTCGTTTTATCGAAATTGTGTAATAAGCGATAAGGTAAGAACGAGGGCTCCTATCCTCCCAGCAAAAAAATGGAACAGAGCGACCTCAATTGCCCCAATTCATGCTACTTCTTCCCTCTTTTCTCCTTTTTAAAGTCTCTTCATTCTCCCTCTGTTCCCATGATTAGCTTACACATAAGGGCATGATTAGAAAATCACAAAGCGGGCCGGGGACCCTCGGGAGGCGCGGGTGCCGGCTGCTGGGACGGCCGGCTGGAAGGCATTCTCCGTGGTTTGGGGGAGTCTCAGAATAGCTCTCCAGCCAGGGAGGGGCAATGACCTGCTCTTTCAATGAGCTTGGCGGTTCTGAGGGAGAAACGGGGGTGGGGGGAGGGTTACAACATCTGGCAATTTGTGTGACCGAGCTTAGCTGAGGTTTTAACGATGTAAGCAGATTATTCCCGAAGAAGAACAAAAACACAAAAACACACACAACAACAAATTCCGGCAGACTCACGGGCCTGCTTCAAAGCCATCGGCCGTGCGTGGAGCCCGGAGACGCCTCGGCCTGGCGTCTCCCTTACGCTGTGCCCAGCAGTTGTGTGTGAGGTCTGCCCCGGGCAGTGCAGGCGGCTGTTCCGGTGGTCCACAGCTGCTTGCCGCCACACTGCCTCCTTTCTTCCCTCCCGCACAGGGGCCACGCTGCTGCCGGGGCGGTTTCTCCCTCAGAACTCGGGGAGCCCTGCCCACCCTCGGGAGCCCTCGCTGGCCTGAGGGTCGAGCCACGCCGAAGAGCAACAGGCGAGCTTCGGCAGCTGGGAAGAAAGGAAGGCGTGTGAGCCTGGCGGTGCGGACCGGCAGGAGAAGGACCCCCGCCCCATCCAGGATTCCAGGCAAAAATAATAATAATAAGTAAAGGAGCGGGCGAAGGGGCCGCTGGAGATATTCTCCCACAGGCATCATATTAAAATCACATCCAAAATGGTGTTTCCGCCCTAGCTGGTTTGGCTCAGTGAATAGAGGATTGGCCTGTGGACCAAAGGGTCTCGGGTTCGATTCAGGTCAAGGGCATGTACTTCATTTGCAGGCTCTTCTCTGGCCCAGGCCCTGGTTGGCACTCTTACAGGAGGCAGCCAACCAATGTGTTTCTCTCACAAGGATATTTCTCTCTGCCTTCCCCCTCTCTTTCCCTCTCCCTAAAAATCAGTGGAAAAATATCCTCAGGTGAGGATTAAAAAACAAACAAACAACAACAACAACAACAAAAACAAGCACACAAAATAAAACCCCCCACAAAAAACAAAATTGTGTTTCCTACTCTCAAAAATGATTTGGGGACCATCCCATATAATAAAACCCTAATATGCAAATCGACCAAACAGCAGAACTCCTGGTCGCTATAATGCGCACTGAACACCAGGAGGCAGATGTTCAATGCAGGAGCTGCCACCCCCCACCCCCCGTGGTCATGCACTCTCTCAGGGGGAGTGCTGCTCAGCTGGAAGAAAGGAGGGAGGGGGGAAGGAGAAAGAAAGGAAGGAGGGAAGGAGGGAGGAAGGGAGGGAGGAGGGAGGGAGGGAGGGAGGGAGGAAGGAGGGAGGGAAGGAAGGAAGGAAGGAGGGAAGGAAGGAAGGAAGGAAGGAAGGAAGGAAGGAAGGAAGGAAGGGAGGGAGGGAGGGAGGGAGGGAGGAAGGAGCAAGCACGGTGGCGGTGGTGGGAAAGAAAGAAGGAAGAAAGGAAGGAAAGAAGGAAGGGGCAAGCACAGTGGTGGTGGCGGGAGCCTCTCTGGCCTCTGCTACAGGTGGGCAGTAAGGAGCAAGGGGTCCCAGGCTGCAAAAGCCCCAGACTGGGAGAGGGATGTCTGACTGCCAGCTTAGGTCTGATCTGGGATCGGGCCTAAGCCAGCAGGTAAACATCCTCTGAGAGGTCCCAGATTCCAGGAGGGCACAGGCTGGGCTGAGGGACAACCCCCACCAGTGCACAAATTTTGTGCACCAGGCCTCTAGTCTAATATATTCATGTTGCCCCCTATAGAAAAAAGTACAAATGTGATTCATAGTACAATGCTTGTAAAGCACTCAGAAACTTTTTTTCTTTCTAAATTAGAATAAGTCCATGGAGAAACATGAAGTTGAATATTCAGGTTTATGGCACTCAACTCTGGCTAAAATATACAACTGTGACTTGAAGTGTTATCTCAAGCTGTTTGCACAGAGCACAGAAGATGGGCTTACAGACTGTCTCCCACCTGGAGCGGGGGATCTGGGCCCCAGCAGGCCTGCCACCCCAACAGGAGCTGGTGTGTGCACAGACTCTCTCTGTGGTTAGCATGGTGCCATTACGGAATAAAGAAAGCTATGGCATTGCTCATCCGTTTCCATGCCTCTCGGGTCTGCAATCCTGAATGGCAGTGCAGGGACTTAGGTCATTATTTCTTCAGTCAAAGGGCTTTACAGAGAGCAAAATGTAGTGTCCTAAAATAAGAAAAGGAAGGAGGGAAGGGGTAGAAGAAAGGAGGGAAGGAGGGAACAAGGAAAGAAGAAAGGAAAAGAGGGAGGAGGAGAGAGAGAGCAAAAAGGGAAATAGAGAGGAAGGAAGGAAGGAAGGAAGGAAGGAAGGAAGGAAGGAAGGAAGGAAAGAAGGAAGAAAGGAAGGAGTAGAAGAAAAGAGGGAGGAAGAGAGGGAGCAAGGAAGGAAGGAAAGAGGGAAGCAGGAAGAAGGGAAGGAGGGAGGGGGAAGGACGGGAGAGAGGAAGGAAGGAAGGAAGGAAGGAAGGAAGGAAGGAAGGAAGGAAGGAAATAAGGAAAAGAGGAAGGGGGAGGGAGGGAGCAAAAAGGGAAAGAGGAAGGAAGGATGGATGGATGGATTAGAAGAAAGGAGGGAGGAAGAGAAGGAGCAAGGAAGGAAGGAAAGAGGGAGAAAGAAGGGAAGGATGGAGGATGGGAGGAAGGAAGAAAAAAGG
>JAAGEH010000265.1:1899097-2026616 GCA_011751065.1 Lasiurus cinereus | reverse complement strand
CTCTCTCTCTCTCTCTCTCTCTCTCTCTCTCTCTCTCTCTCTCTCTCCCCTCCACCCCTCTTTGTCTTCCTATAGGCCACCGAGAGCCATGTTCATCTGTGCCCTGGCCACCAAACTCAGCTCAGTAAATGCCAGCAGAACACCAGGTTCCCATCGTGGGTTTTTTAAGGACAATAGAAGATGATGTCAACGTGTTTGCACAAACTTCACGGTCTACTCAGTAGAGCGTGTCTCTGTGCTAGCGTCACTCTCCGGGGGCGGGGGCAGTGGGGGAAGCGGGGGGGGGGTGGTTAAATGAAGTCAACATCCCTCATCCTCTCTATCATCACATCTCCATTTCAATCCACCACAGTTCAACTCCCAGCTCCGCGGCCCACGTGTCTAGTGCCTGCTCTCTGGGACCACAGGGGCCCAAAGATGAGAGTGTTCACAGCGGTTGTCAAATTGATGGGGACCAGATAGAAGAAATACCGCAGACATGGTCATAGAAAGATACCCCAACGCTGGCCTGTGGTACTAATACTTTTTAAATATTTGTTATTATTGATTTCAGAGGCGGGAAGAGAGAGAGAGAGAAACATCCATGCTGAGAGAGAAATCATGGATCAGCTGCCTCCAGCACACCCCCCTACTGGGAATGGAGCCTGAAAACCGGGCATGTGCCCTTGACCAGAATCAGACCTGGGACCCTTCAGTCTGTAGGCCGATGCTCCATCCACTGAGACACACCAGCTAGGACTGATACTAATATTTAAAGCTAATATGCCCATCATAGGATTGTCCTCTTGGGGAAAAACTATGGAGGCGAAGTTATTTTTAGAGGCTTTTTTAACTGGAGAGAGGGGGGAGAGAGAGAGAGAGAGAGAGAATATTCAGCTAAAGGGCTTATCTGGGTCATATTTATCGTCTGGATGAACCAAACCAATAAGAATAGAATCAAAAGGCCGCCAGCATCCCCCTCCACCCCTGGCGTTGGCCTAGAAGAGTTAGGTGGGAATAGAAGCAGCCGTGAGAGCCCGGTCCAGGGTCTGCCCCATAGGAAGGGTCGCACAACCCCTCCTGAGCCTGATGGATTTGCTGCGTGGACGCCTTCCAAGATTCCCTCCCTTTAATGCCGGAGGCAGGAGGGATGTAAAAGCCTCTGAGTAAAATGTAAGCCACATAACAAAATGCTTTCTTCCCACAAATCTTTGTTTTCCTGTCGCGAGGGAACCGGGGCTTTAACTCAAACCACAAATTGTAACCCAAGGTGGGGAAATTGTCCAGGAAGCAAGTGGAGGATCTCAAATCAGTTGGAACAAAGAGGGAGGGGGAGGGGAGGGAGGGCGGTGGAGATTAATCTTATTAGGATCGTATATCATGAGGGTGTCAGGTGTGAAAGCAAACGAATGGTCTGTGTTTATCTGAGCTAAACCGTGTGGGTTCACCCCAACACTCACTTCCCGGAGCGCTTCGGTTTGCTGCTGTTGTTTTTTTTTTCAACCTGTAATAAATTGGCCGAGTCTTTATGGGGCGTTGATAATAAAGCACATTGAGGTTCGGTTAGAGATTCCTTGCTGGTGTTTTGATGCCACCACTCCCCCACTTTCTGTGTCTCTCCCTCCCGCCCTCCTTCTCTCTCTCTCCCCCCATTTCCCTCTCCTTTTTTATCACAGCTGATTCGCAAAGCCCTTTGGAAAGATGAAGTAGGTAGAAATCAAAATAAATGGATTCTATTAAAACAGGCAATGCATCAACTCCTTGATAAAGTGATTAATAAACAGCTTAGGATGGTGATTGATTAAACTCTTTAATCAAAGTGCTAAACTGACTTAATACGGAGAGTTCCACCTCGCTCCGAGCCACACCTCCCCGCCCGAGGCTGGCCGCTGTGTATGTAGCTTTCTGAAGTGGATGCCGGGTCGGAGCTGCTGAGAGCCGGGCGCTGGAAGGCGCAGCGATTATAAAACATGGCAGACCGCCGGCGCCGCTGAGATGTGGCGCTGAATTATCGCAGCCTCCGCCAGGCAGCAAGGCCTCTTCCAGAATATCGGCCCCTTCGCCCACTGGCTCTCTGCCTGGCAAAATTCTGATGGGTTAAGAGGAGACTTGCTTATTCCCTGAAGGTAGTTCTTTTTCTTTTTTTAAAAAAATATATTTTCATTGATGGCAGAGAGGAAAGGGGAGAGGGAGAGAGAGAGAAACATCAATGATGAGAGAGAATCATGGATAGGCTGCCTCCTGCACGCCCCACATTGAGCATTGGGCCTGCAACGCAGGCATGTGCCCTGACCGGGGAATCGAACTCTGACCTCCTGGTTCATAGGTCAGTGTTCACCCACTGAGCCACGTCGGCTGGGCTGCCTGAAGGTGGTTTGATATTCGTTAGAAGTGGCTCTGTGTCACCCAATATATGTAATTCTTCGCAACGGGGACCATTTTTGACAAAAGTAATCATTGCTCACCAATGTGATAAGCCACTTGACTCCTGACAGAGTGTGACACCAAAGGGGACCTTTTCAAAACCTGGACCCAAAGGCTAAATAAGACATTTGAAGAGCTGAGCTTGGCCTGGCCAGTGTGGCTCAGTGGTTGAGTCTTGACCTAGGAACCAGGAGGTCATGGTTCGATTCCCGGCCAGGGCACATGCCCGGGTTGTGAGCTCCATTCCCAGTGAGGGGCGTGCAGGAGGCAGCCGATCCATGATTCTCTCTCATTATTGATATTTCTGTTGCTTTCCCTTCCTCTCTGAAAGCCATAAAAATATTTATTTTTTTTTTTTTAAAAAGAAAGAGTTGAGCTTGCCCTGGCCAAGTAGCTCAATTGGTTAGAGCATCGTCTCAATATCTCCATACACCAAGGTTGTGGGTTTGATTCCCAGTTAGGGCACATATAAGAATCAAGGAATGGCCGAGACCGGTTTGGCTCAGTGGATAGAACATTGGCTTGCGGACTGAAAGGTCCCGAGTTCGATTCCGGTTGGGAGCATGTACCTTGCTTGCGGGCACATCTCCACAGTGGGGCGTGCAGGAGGCGGCTGATCGATGTCTCTCTCTCATCGATGTTTCTGACTTTCTACTCTCTCTCTTCCTCTCTGTAAAAAATCAATAAAATATATTTTTTGAAAAAAGAATCAAGAAATGAACGCACACATAAGTGGAACAACAACTCTCTCTATATATATATCTCCCTTCTTCTCTCAAGTCAAGCAATCAATAAAATAGCATTAAGTACATTGTGTTACACGGTTGTGCATTCTGTCGCCAGGATTCTTATCAGCTCTCAAAACTGAAACTTTGTACCCAGTCAACCATGAACTCCCATTTCGCCCTCCTCCCTGCCTGTGGCCACCACTACCTTCTTCCTCTCTCTGTGAATCTGACTACTTCAAAGCCCTCATAAAAATGGCAGCGTAAGGAAGGCCCCGTGTCAGAAAGGCTCAGCCTGCAGAATTTACATGTTCACAGAAGCCAGGAGCTTTGCAAAAGCTGAAGAAACGGCAAACAGCTGGACCTGGAATCTCCGCTCCCCCACGGGAGCAGGCCTCACGTGAGGAAATCTCCATCGCTCGATCAGAGCCGGGAGTGAAGGGCAGGGGGACCGGGGCTCAGGGAAAGGGCTGCAGCCTGCCTGGCAGTGTCTCAGAAGGAGAGTCGATAAAACTCTAAAATCAATCTGCTGATGATGTGCTAGAGAGCATCACAGAATTGGCTGGGGTTGCCACGGGGATCTGGGACTGACCCCCAGCCCTGGCCCTGGCCCTCCCTCCCCACTGGCCCCAGGAGTTTGAATCGGAGAGAATTCTTTGTGGAAAGGCGGCCGTTCTTTGTGGGAAAGGCGATAGAAATTCTGTCTGTACTGATTTGATTTAAAAATCTAGAGACCTGGTGCATGAAATGGGTGCACTGGTAGGGTTCCTAGTGGCTGCTGGCCACGGGCCCGGGCCTCCCTCCCTTCCTCCAGCTGGTCCTGCCCTCTGGTCAAACTCCAGGTCGAAGGGACAATTTGCATATGACACTGTTATTATATAGGACTAGAGCCCCGATGCACGAAATTCGTGCAAAAGTAGGCCTTTCTTCTCCCGGCTCCCGGCACCAGCTTTCCTCTGGCACCTGGGACCGAGGCTTTTCTCGAAGCCCCAGCTTCGTCCAGAAGGACATCCAATCTAATTAGCAGATTATGCTTTTATTATGATAGGTACACATGATGGAAAAAAATTTACAAAACAGAAAAAAACCTTAGAAACATCAGAAATGGCCTAGACCAGTGGTTCCCAATATGGGGCACATGCCCTCCCGGGGGCAATTTGATGTTTAAGGGGGGCAATTCAAGAATGAGTTATTAACAGTGAATTTTTTGCATTTCCTATGGTCCCTATAAATACATATTGTGACATATTTATGCATTTCAGTTTTCTGTTACATGTTTTGAAACTTGATCTGCTATTTTTTCATGTCACTTCATATTATTATTATTTTTTAATCATTTCTTCCTCAGTCCTTCCACTGCCCTTTTGTTCTTTTATTTCTCTCTCTCATGGAGGCCATGAGTTCTTTGGAAGCTTGTTTAGACCAAGTTCATGGTCTTTGAGGCTTCCTCCGTGTGAATAGGAGCTCACTTTTTGAATAATAAGAATTATATGTCTCGGGGCGGGGGTTGGGGAGAGGAACC
This sequence comes from Lasiurus cinereus, assembly GCA_011751065.1. Taxonomy (NCBI): domain Eukaryota; kingdom Metazoa; phylum Chordata; class Mammalia; order Chiroptera; family Vespertilionidae; genus Lasiurus; species Lasiurus cinereus. The sequence goes on along the minus strand of JAAGEH010000265.1, from coordinate 2,021,966 downwards.
ATCAGGATGTTAGAGATGCTTAGGTGGGGCATGGCCAAAGAAAGGTTGGGGGCCGCTGACCTAGACATCACCCCAAATAACAATGAAGTGCCATCTATTTGTTTTCTGTGCATCTTGGCCTGACAGGGACAATTGTGTTGATATATATGTTGGTTTGTTTCTCTGTTAATGAAATAACAGTATTATTGCCTCACGTTGATGGCATCTCTCTGTGAACATCCCTTTAATCACTACGTAAGTTCCCTTGTAACGCTGTTTATTAAAAACCCTCCTATTATTGGAGCTTTGAATTGTTTCCAATATTGAACTGAGGATCTATCTACATGAAATGTTGAGGAATGTTCTGCATTATTTCCTTAAATACTGTGAAATACACTGAGTGGCCCTATTATGATGATCTCTGGCCACTCAATGTGTGTGTGTGTGTGTGTGTTTGTGTGTGTGTATATGTGTGTGTGTGTATGTGTGTGTGTATATATATATACACACACACATATACACACACACACACATGAATTTGTGCATGGGTGGGGTCTGGCCAGCCTGGCCACGGGGAGGGGACATGGGTGGTTGGCTGGCCTGCCTGCTGGTCAAACTCCTGGTCGAGGGGACAATTTGCATATTAGCCTTTTATTATATAGAATATACACTGAGTGGCCAAATTATTATGCGTTCAGAGATCATAATAATCTGGCTTCAGTGTATGAGTAACCATGCCCACCTCTCAGAGCTGAATTGAGGATTGTGGGGTATATGCCAAAGGTACCTACCATGTCCTTATTCATCCTGAAATCTGATGATAGGTAATAAAAATTCTTTTAATATTGATAGGATAAGAGAAAAATTAGTAAAAATGAGAAATCAGGAGATAATTCACTCTAGTTGGTATGCATGACTAAGTTGTCATTTTCAGAGAGGGAAGGGAGAGAGAATCATTGATCAGCAGCCTCCTGCATGCCTCTTACTGGGGATCAAGCCCACAACCTGGGCATGTGCCCTGACCTCCTGGTTCATAGGTCGATGCTCAGCCACTGAGCCAAGCCTGCTAGGCAGTCTCTCAGTTCTTTTGAATTGAAGCTTAAATATTTGCCTGTGTTGTAAAGGACTGATAGACATTTTCTAGTAGAAAAGAATATTGTCTGTTTCATTGAAACACAATAGCAACTACAAACAAATGGGTCCTTAAAGTTCCCGGTGATCCCAAAGCTCAGAGGGAAAGAGCACTTCTGAAAAGAAGGAACCATTTAGAATTGTTTAGTCCCAGCTGGTGTTGCCCAGTGGATAGAGCATCGGCCTTCAGACTGAAGGGTCCTGGGTTTGATTCCAGTCAAGGGCACATGCTCAGGTTGAGAGCTCAAATCCCAGTTAGGGCCATGCAGGAGGCAGCCAGTCAATGATTCTCTCTTGTCATTGATGTTTCTATCTCTCTCTCTCCCTCTCCCTTCCTCTCTGAAATCAATAAAAGTATATTGGCGGGCAGGGGTGGGATTGTTTAGCCAAAGAGCGCTTGAGATGGTGTCTGCTCTTTGGCCGAGGTTGTTAGAACAAGAATCACCTTTACTGGAAATAAATCACATCATTTTCTTCCCAGATGTCTCATTTCAGCTGTTTAATCTGAGAGAAATGACAGATTTAAGAGCAGAGAACAAACTCCTGGCTCATCAGATTTGGAATATGAAAGATATGTCATCTCTGTTTCAGTTGTTTCCATCTGATAATCCGTTGTGTACACTGTAATTTCAGGGTAATTTGAAGCATAGAAAATAGAAACTCTTACAGGTAGGTGTGCCTTGGAGTGGCATACAGATGGCAGCAGGCTAAGGAATTTGTTTAGAAATAATGTGGCTTTTGTAGTGTCAGGCTTAATAACTGGCCCAAAATATGTGTGTGTGTGTGTTTTCTCAGAGTTTCCAAAGGAAAAGGTCATGCAATTTCCACGACTGGCCGAGTAATGTACTCTATTTGGTCAGGACAGAAACGAGGTAAGGCAGGGACAAAAATTGTTTAGAAAACCATGCATGCTTTCAACTAAGAATACCTGAAAGTAAGAAAAATAGAAATCTTTATTTTGCTGAACTCTATTTCAGTTCTATGCCCTGTAAATGCAAATGGGGTGTGCACACGGTCAGAGAAATATTAGGACTAAAATACATTGAATTTAATAAAGAACTCACCCGAATGCTTCCCAGAGAACAATGAATCCATGTCTATGATTAGAAAACCTAAGAACACATTTAAAAACATATAATGCCAGCCCTAGCTTGTTTTGCTCAGTGGATAGAGTGTTGACCTGTGGACTGAAGGGTCCCAGGTTCGATTCTCCTCCCTGGCCCAGGCCCTGGTCAGGGCTCATGCAGGCAACCAATCAATGTGTCTCTCTCACATCAATGTTTCTCTCTCTGTGTCTCTCCCCCTCCCTTCTACTCTTTCTAAAAATCAATGGGTGAGGATTAAAAATATTTAAAAAAAGAACACACAGAATGCCATAAAATGATTACCACCCCCATAGTGATGTATTTTGGATGTAATGTTTATAAGTAAATTGGCAAAACACTGAAGTGTATGTTGTTTTAACTGATGTCTCCAATGGATATGGGATGATTTCCACCCAACTGAGTCACACAACCACCGGGGTTCAATGAAGTCTAGGTATTGGCACACAGGGAAAGTGTAAAGTGGGGAGCACAGTGGGAAGAGACTGGCATCAAGGAAGGAGCCCTACACCCAAGAAACAAAATTTAAAAAAATAATAATGAAGGACTTGCCCCAGCCGGTTTGGCTCAGTGCCTAGAGCGTCGGCCAGTGGACCAAAGCATCCCGGACTGGATTCAGAGTAAGGGCATCTACCTGACCTGTCCAATGTGGAAGTAAATATTCAACTTGAAGAAGGAATGGTACAAGACTCAGGCTACGTTTGTGAACTGCTTCCATGATGTGGAAGCTTTGACAAGATTTTTACTGTCCGTTGATAGGCATTTTGAAGAACACGCGGTTTTCTTTCAAAGATGCTCTCTCAAAGGCTTCGGTCTTAATTCCCAGCTTTTGCAGCTCCGCTTTCATCTGTAGATTACTGCCGCTGAATGAGAAGCTCGCGCACAGCAGCAATGGCTCCGAGCACCTTGATTTGTCTTCTGAGTTATTTAAAAGTCAGCTTGGTGGCATTACAAACCTATCACAGTTCACCATTTCAAAGCGAGTGGTGCAGGGGGGGTTTCCTTCCCGTCTCATGAAGTCACTCTCCAGCCAGGAGTTCAAATACCGCCTGCATCCATCTTGAAAGAAAGCCTACTAATTACTGCGATCCAAGCAAACTGTGAATTCACCTCTCAAAATAGCCCTTTTGGTGGCTGTATCAGTGCAGATGAAAAGCTCCTGGAGCCTGTCTGCGCTCGGGAGTCATCGTAGGGCTGGATATTTTCACATACCTCTCCAGGCTCCAAAACAATGAGCCCTCTCCAGCTGATTTCTCTCATGACGGAATGCAAATTGCCTAGAAAAGTCCTCAGGGGTGTGAGAAGACACTTAGCGAGCAGACCTTGCCCATGTGCTCATAGAGATTCCCCAGCCTCAGACTCCATTGGAGAGGCATTGAAGGCCACAGCACGGAGGTGCAAACTGTTCAGTGTGGCAGGGAGGATTACAGCCCGAAGTCGAAATGTTGGTGGAGATATGTAGATTACTCGACTGCTCCCATGAGCTATGTATATATCCAATCTAATAAAAGAGTAATATGCAGCCGAGACCCGTTTGGCTCAGTGGATAGAGCGTCAGCCTGCGGACTGAAAGGTCCCAGGTTCGATTCCAGCCGGGGGCATGTACCTTGCTTGTGGGCACAACTCCAGTAGGAGGCATGCAGGAGGCAGCTGATCGCTGTCTCTCTCTCTCATCGATGTTTCTGACTTTCTATCCCTCTCCCTTCCTCTCTGTAAAAAATCAATAAAATATATTTTTTAAAAAAAAGAGTAATATGCAGGTTGACCATCACTCGAATACACAAGATGACTGCCAAGATGTGGTCAAAAGATCCTGCCCCCATGTGGACACAAGATGGTCACCACAAGATGGCCAGCAAGAGAGGGCAGTTGGAAGGGACCAGGCCTGCAAGGGAGGGCAGTTGGGAGTGATCAAGCCTGCAGGGGAGGGCAGTTAGGGGCAAACAGGCTGGCAGTGGAGCAGTTGGGCATTAATCAGGCTGTCAGGGGAGTGTTTAGAGGGTTATCAGGCTGGCAGGCAGAAGCAGTTAGGGGGAATCGGGAAGGCAGGCAGGTGAGTAGTTGGGAGCCAGCAGTCCTGGATTGTGAGAGGGATGTCTGAATGCCTATTTAGGCCCGATCCTACCTGGATCGGGCCTAAACAGGCAGTCGGACATCCCTCAAGGGGTCCCAGATTTGAGAGGGAGCAGGCTGGGCTGAAGGACACCCCACCTCCTTGCATGAATTTCATACACCAGGCCTCTAGTGGATGTATGTGTGTGTGTGGATAGATAGATAGATAGATAGATAGATAGATAGATAGATAGATAGATAGATAGATTTCAGAGAGGAAGGGAGAGGAAGAGAGAGCTAGAAACGTCTGTGATGAGAGAATCATGGGTTGGGGGCCTCCTGCACAGGTCGGCTGCCTCCTGCACACAGCCTCCTAGGGATGGAGCCAGGCACATGCTCTTGACCAAAATCAAACCCTTCGGTCTGCAGGCTGAAGCTCTATCTACTGAGCCAAACCAGCCAGGGCTCCCACTAGCTTTTGATGCGGTACATTACCTGCCTCTTGCCAAGAAAAGGCAAACCTTCAGAACAGAAAAAAACTAAACACAATACAAGGGAGGTGTGGAAGAATGCTGGGGATCATTCCTCTAGGCTGTACCCTTCAGGGGAATGTCACAGGCCACACGCTCAATTCGGCCCAGTCCTCATGGAAGATCACACATTTCCCCTATAATAGATCCACTTATGGAAAGAGGTAACACAGGTCCATGGGGCTAATGAACTTGGAGAATCCACACCCACTTTTACCCAGGAAGTCACTGCTGCCCCTGGTGCATGAGTAGCCAAAGGAGAAAACATTTTTATTTTTATAATTTTTTTATTGATTTCAGAGAGGAAGGGAGTGGGAGAGAGACATGGAAACATCACTGATGAGAGAAAATCATAGATCAGTGGCCTCCTGCATGCCCCATGCTGGGGACCGAGGCCACGACCCGGGCATGTGCCCTGACCAGGAATTGAACCATGACCTCCTGATTCATAGGCCAATGCTCAACCACTGAGCCATGCCAGCTGGCCCAGGAAAACATTTTTATAAAAGGATGATGTTTTATGGAAAAGTGCTCATGCCCCATTTGTGTAGGAGGAGGGAAGGGTCTGCAAAGGCATTAGAGTAAAATTTGAATTGAAAACACAACGGAGATAGTAGCGTCTTGAAATAAAGTTGGCTGAGGCATTTGAGAGAGGAAATCTTGGAACCAATCATTTCACTTGTGACCATTCTCACTTTTTCTGTGATGCCTAGGTCTGAGATATGATAGGCCAGTGGTTGGCAAACTCATTAGTCAACAGAGCAGCAAACCGCGGCTCGCAAACTGCATGTGACTCTCGAGCCGTGGTTTGCCGACCACTGTGATAGGCAATCCAAGTCTACTTTGATATATATTTATTAAATACATTTATAAATAATATAAAGTAATTAATATTTGTTCTTTATTTTATGTATTTCTTCCATCATCACTTATCCTCCTACACCATCTTTCACCTCCACCCACACCTCGCTCCCCCACCCCCAGGCAATGGCCACACTGTTTTCCATGTTCATAAGTTCATTCTATTTTTTTCCCTTTTTGCTCACTCCTTCCACCTCCCTATCCCCTCCTCTGGCTGTCAGCCTCTATCTGTGAATCTGTCTCTATTTAGCTTGTCAATTCAGTTTGTTCATTAGACTACACATATAAGCAAAATCACAGGATAATTGTCTTTCTCACGCAGCATAATGTTCTCCAGGTCCATCCATGCTGCCACAAAGGGTAAAGTTTTTTTTTCTTTTTGATGGTTTAGTAGTATTCCATTGTGTCAATGTACCTCGGCTCTTTTATCCACTCATCTATGGAAGGGAACTCGGCCTGCTTCCAGATCTTGGCTATCTATCTATATACATAAAAGGCTAGGAACCTTCCAACTGGTAGCTAAGATGTGCACTGATCACCAGGGGGCAGACACTCAACACAGGAATTGCCAAGTTGCAGTGACTTGGCAGCAGTGGTTCTCGGGTGACACACCCTGGAACCAGAGAGGAGGGAGCCCGATTGAGGGGTGCATCACCCGAGAATTGCCCTCTCATAATCCAGGACCCCTCAGGGGGTGTTGGTGAGCCTGTTTTTGCCTGATCTCTGCAGGCCAGGCTAAGAGGGATCCTGCTTGCTCTGCAGCCATTCTTCGAGCCCCAGTGCCACCCAGGTGCTGCCAGCCAGGGAGGGATCATGGGTGGTTGGCTTCAGGGTGTGTCCAGCCCATCTCACCCAGTCCCGCCCTGCCGGCCACCTTCTAATTGATTTCCTTTCAATGTGCACGAATCCGTGCACCGGGGCACTACTACATATATAAAAGCCTAAGTGACCAGTTGCTATGACACGAACTGATCACCAGGGAGCAGATGCTCAACACAGAAGCTTCCCCTGGTGATCAGTGCACTCCTAGAGCCAACCTCCTGCAGCCAGCCAAACTCCCACCATCCCTTCCCCTGGTCGGGACTGGGTGACCCGGCCCCAATCAGTCCTGATCACAGGCCAGGCCACAGGGCCCCACCCACGCACCAATTCGTGCACCAGACCTCTAGTTATAAATAACACTACAAGGAACATAGGGGTGCATATATTCTTTCAGATTGATGCTTCGGGTTTCTTCAGATATAATCCCCAAAGTGGAATCACTGGGTCATAATGCAGTTCCGCTTTTAGTTTTTGAGGACCCACCGCACTGTTCTCCACAGTGGCTGCACCGGTCTGCATTCCCACCAGCAGTGCACGAGGGTTCCCCCTTCCCCACAATCCCCCAGCACTTGTCATTTGTCGATTTACTGTACCTCATCATGGTTTTGATGTGCATTCCTCTGATGGAAATGCTTTATAAGCATAAACAACAACAACAAAGAAAGGTCTGGTTTAGACAAAACACAAATTCTGCTTTTCTGAGGGAAATATTCTGTGTAATTATATCTCACCCGGAGATTCCACTTGTTTTCAAAGGGCCCTTTCTCAAAGTTGAATTTGCGGCGTGCCACCTTACCCTGAAACTCCAGTCCCTTGTCTTACAGAGAAGCAATTAAGGGCCAATCACTTTTAATGCATCATGAATAATCTTCACCCTGGCCCTGAAGTTGATTCATATAATCACCCCCGCCAAAGGCATCGAAACGAAGCTCACTTTACAAACACGCAAACAAAGCTCACTTTACAAACACGTTGCCCACCACCAAGATCAGATGACATTTTCCTAACAGATTTCTCAATGGAGCCCTCATGGCACCCTTTCCAGCAGCGGTCCCCAACCTTGCGGACCTCACGGACCCCCAGAAGGACCGTGATGATGTCAATGGATGTGGAAACAACTAGCCCCCGGAAGTGGTGGCGATGTGTCTTATCACCTAGGTAACACTCAGACGCACAGCCACTACCCAGGCCTCGCGGGGACTTGGTCCTTAAAACTGTAACTTCATCAAGACCTGCGGACGCATGTCCGTTTACTCCCCCCCTCTGCCACGAAGGGTCTGAGGCGGTTTACAAACACGCCTCGAGCAAGGGAATTAAACGTGAGTCAGGCCATCCGAGCTCAGGTGGAAAAGTCTTACCTTGGCCTTAGACGTCGGAAGGCCAGGCTGACATATCAGAAGGTGGGGCTTTAAAGCGATGCTGTCCAACTTCTTGCCAGCGTCTACCTAGAAGCACTGCACCCGTCAGTTTTCCTAATCGTTGCGTTCCCTGCCCCCCTACCCCGGCCTCAGTCAATCCCCCCCTTTTTTTTTAAATCTTCACCTGAGGATATTTTTCCATTGATTTTTAGAGAGAGTGGAAGAGAGGAGAGACAGAGAGAAACATGGATGTGAGAGAAACATCAATTGGTTGCCTCCTGCATGCATCCCAACTAGGGTCCCTGAAGTTCGTGCCCTTGACTGGACAATACCTTTGCGACCCTTTGCTCCACAGGCCGACGCTCTATCCACTGAGCCAAACCGGCCAGGACAATTATGGAAATTTCTAAAAGATGAGCTTTGAATTGATTTTCTTTCTTTCTTGTTTTTTTTTTATTTTTTGGCACTTTGAAATATGACTTTAAATTATTAAAATGAGCTTGAGGTGCTTTTCAAAACCAATGAAATAGCCCTAGCTGGTTTGGCTCAGTAGATAGAGTGTTGGCCTGCAGACTGAAGAGTCCTGGGTTCAAATCCAGTCAAGGGCACGTGCCTAGGTTTCGGGCTCCATCCCCAGTAGGGGGCGTGCAGGAGGCGACCAGTCAATGATTTTCTCTCATCATTGATGTTTCTATCTCTCTCCCTCTCCCTTCTTCCCTGAAATCAACAAAAAATATATCTTTAAAAAGCTACCAGTGAAATAATAATTTTTTACACAAAAGCGAACGTAAGAATTAGGGCAACGGCTTTGGACTGCCGCCCCTGCCTTTCCGCGGCTGGGACTTGGCGTTCTTTCCTGAAAACTGCGTTCCAGTCAGAAAGGCAGCGCCTATCCTGGTGCCGCGGCTCTTCGCCCTGCAGCCGCCAGTAACGCCACTGGACAGAGAAAGCCGCCCGCAGCAACCGCCGTTTTCTCAGACCAACACGGCGCAGGCACAGAGTGCAGATCTGAGCTGTCAAACAAGCCTCTGCGATTCATGTCTCAAATTGGGATTCTTCCTGGTATGACAGTCGGAGGGGTAGGGGTGCCCACCTCTTTGTTTGCAGGTGTAATCTCCCTCTTCTCCACCATCCTTCTCTCCCTGAACTCCTCACTTCTCCAGTGATTCGCACGCCCTGGGTCCCTCTCTCCCACCCCAACAGTGAGCCTCACCAGCTCCGTCCTGTCCTGCTCTTTCTTCCAGGCCGTGGATCTCCCCACACCCTGGGTTGGAAGCGCTAAGGTGGCCAGGTGGACCAGGACTGCCTGCAAGACAACCCCATCCCTTACGATGCCAGAAAGACATCGCCTGCGTGCCCACGATAAAGGCTTCTCATGTATCAGTCGCTGAACGTGTCTTTTAAGCAGAACGGTTTCATGTATGTTTAAAAATGGGGGAGCCATTATGGCCTTATAGAAGGCTCCAAATGATCTCCAAAGGACAATAATCAGATGCTAAAATATTGGAAATGAGCATGGCCAGTTGCGCTCAGTGGTTAGCATCGACAAATGAAACAGGAGGTCACAATTTGATTTCCGGCTGAGTCCCCCAAAAGGGGCATGCAGAAGGCATCCGATCCATGATTCCCTCTCTCATCATTGATGTTTCTCTTTCTCCCTCTCCCTTCCTCTCTATCTAAAAATCAGTAAAAATGTTTATATATATATATATATATATATATATATATATATATATATATGTATGTGTATATATATATATGATATGATAAAATAAATAAATTTGGAGAGGTATGCCAGGTAGTAGAGTGTCAGATTGACCTGGATTTTATTTGGGGCTTTGTCACTTTCTAACCTGGAATCCTAGGGAAATTGATGTCTCTGAGCCTCAGTTTTCCCATCTGCACAATGGAGGCGATAATACAATCATGTACCGAGTAATGACATTTTCGTCAGTGGCAGACTGCAAGACTACTGTCATACCATCCTACCTAATAAAAGGCTAATATGCAAATTGACCCTACCAGAACGACTGGTTGCTATAATGCTCACTACCACCAGGGGGCAGATGCTCAACGCTGGAGCTGCCCCTGGTGGTCAGCGCACTCCCACAGGGGGAGCGCTGCTCAGCCACAAGCTGGACTGACGGCTGCGAGTGAATGCGGAGGATGTCTGACTGCCAGCTTGGGCCCTATTCCCTGGGACATCCCCTGAGGGGTCCCAGACTACGAGAGGGCACAGGCCAGACTGACTGGACTCCTTAGCCCCAGACCCCAAGTGCACGAATTTTCATGCACCGGGCCTCTAGGACCATTATAATGGAGCTGAAAATTCCTGTTGCCTAGTGACATGGAGCCAGTACAGTGTGGCCAGAGTGTTCCGCTCAGTAACATGGCATCTATGCTTGTAGCAGAGGAGCAATAGGCTAACCATCTACCCCGGGGTTCGTGGAATGCATTCTGTGATGCTTGCACAATGACGACATCGCCCATCATGCATTTCTCGGGACGTGTTCCTGCAGGTGTGCCAGGCACAGCTGTTCCTGTGTGTGAGAACAGTTCCCTAAGGCCCCGTATCTGGTTCTCTGAGTCTTCCTGGCTCCTGCCCTCTTCCTTCCTCAGCGTGACACGGGCCCCATCCTCCTGGTCCTCTGCTCATCTGAACAGAAAAGAACCAATGAGCACAGAGAGGGAAACTTGGTATTTGAGAGACTTTGTTCATTTACTTTACTTATTTTACTTCATTTTTAACAATGTATGTGTATTGATTCCAGAGAGGAAGGGAAAGGGGAGAGAGAGATAGAAACATCAGTGATGAGAGAGAATCATTGATTGGCTGCCTCCTATACGCACTCTACCGGGGATCGAGCCTGCAACCCAGGCATGTGCCCTTGACTGGAATCAAACCTGGGACTCTTCAGTCCACAGGCTGATGCTCTATCCACTGAGCCAAACCTGCTAGGGCTTTAGTTAGTGAGTGAGTGAGTTAGTTAGTTAGTTAGTTAATCCTCATCCAAGGAGATTTTTCCATTGATTTTTAGGGAGAGTGGAAAAGAGAGGGAAAGAAAGAGAAACATCCATGTGGGAGAAACACATCGATTGGTTGCCTCCTGCACAAGCCCCAACCAGGCCCAGGCTAAGGAGGAACCTGCAACTGAGGTACGTGCTCTTGACAGAAATCGAACCCAGGACCCTTGGATCCTTGGGCTGATGCTCTATCCACTGAGCCACACCGGCCAGGCTGGAGAGACATTTGTAAGGAAGTCAGAGCATCCATTTTGCAGAATTGGATTCAAACAGTGGGCAGTGCACCCCCTCTGCCTGCCAGCTGCCTGGTCACCGTGCCTGGCTGATGCCTCACCCTAAAGCGGTGTCCACCCTATCCGAAACTAGGCGCCTCTCCAGGGGTTTCAAATCGAGGCCGCCCACCCACCCACCCACACTGGTCTGAAGTGAGGGCGTTAGTTTAAACACGGGCGTGGGGGGTGGGGAGGGTGAAAGGCAATGAGTTGAACACATTCAATGCAGTTCAAGTTCTTATCACACCACAGACACACGTGCTCCAAATCCAATGCATTTGGTGAGGAAGACGCTCGAAGCACCGCCCAGTGATCATCCCGATGGACAGGCACCAGGAAGCCCTGGCCGGTGTGGCTCAGTGGATAGAGTGTCGGCCTATGGACCGAAGAGTCCCAGGTTCAATTCCGGTCCAGGGCCCGTACCTCAGTTGCGGATGCGTGCAGGAGGCAATCAATCAGTGTGTTTCTCACATATCTATGTTTCTCTCTGTCGTTCCCTCTCTCTCTTCCACTCTCTCTAAAAATTAATGGAAATACATCCTCGGGTGAGGATTTACACACAAACAAGACGCACCAGGAAGCGAATGTTCCAGGGCATTCTGCACTGAGGAGGAAACGGGGAAGATAATGTCCCGATCCTGTAGCTCAGCACACCTTTCCCCCAAGCAGCGCTGTCTGCAACAAGGCTGCGGGCCTGCAGCCGTCCTCAGTCAGGCCTGGCCGGACTGTCTGGCCGCGGGTTCGGTTCCCCTTGTGCCCAAGGCCTCTCCCCACAGGAATTCCAGCTCCCCCTTTGTTCCCCCGGCCACTGGTCCCCACAGGGCTTGACAATGAGTGATGCTCAGAACCCCTGCTCTCTCGCACCCTGCGGCTGACCTGTCACTCCTCGCGGGCGACCTTTGACCCGGCCACTGACAGTTTGATTTATTGTCCGGTGTTTATGATTTATGAGTATCTCCTCCGAATAATTAACGGACAACAGGTGGCGGCATAATAATTTTGATTACCCAGCGGTTCATGAAGCCGCCACAAAGGTGACTTCATTTTCTGAATGAGCGGAGGGCAACAATTAGAAATGGGGCAGAGCATGCCTCCCCGCTCAGCTCCCGGCCCTTTGTGCTCGCACAGAGGGCTGGCTGGGGAGGCCCGCATTCCTGACACGGCGGGACCGGGGCCGGGACCGCATTCTGGGGCCCTCCGTGGCCCCCTTTCACCGCCGAACGGGCAGAGAGCTGCTGCTTTCTTTGGCGAGGCCTTGATTAATTGAGTGATGTCAAACCTGTCAGCGCGTCATCTTTCCGCATCCCGTTTTGACAATGGCCGCTGCCCGGGAGGGACCGCTGGGCGCAGGAAGTTTGGGAAAGCGGTGAACTTTGCGGAAGGCCCGAGAAGCCCGCCAGCCAGCCGGGCTCCGGAAGGGTTCCTCCTAACGACGCCAGCAAGATGCCAAAAGGCCCCCCACTCCCCGGCACAGAGCTGGTTTTTATTAAAGCCTGCAGTTCGGGGTCTATGGGTTTTTAAGTGCGATACTATGATGGCCCTCGTTTGTTTTTTAAAAAATATATATTTTTTATTGATTTCAGAGAGGATGAAAGGGGATAGAGAGAGAAATATTAATGATGAGAGCATTAATCGGCTGCCTCCTGCACGCCCCCTCCTGGGGATCGAGCCCACAACCCCGGCATGTGTCCTTGACCGGAATGGAACCCGGGACCAGTCAGTCCGCAGGCCAGTGCTCTGTCCACTGAGCCACACTGGGTTTTTATTTCCTTGTCTGTCTTCAGTTTTCTGTGACATTTTTCTCCGGCAGATGCCAACTCACTTTTATGCAAGTCAAGGGCGGCGTGCTCACCAGGGATTTATTTGGACACCTTTATGTTCCACACACTGACGTGTTCTCCCCAAATACACCTGCAGTGCCATTTGGTAAGCACCGACCTTTAAGAATGCCAAATGCCTCCCTAGCCGGTGTTGCTCAGTGGATAGAGTGGACTGAAGGGTCCCGGGTTCCATTCCGGTCAGGGCACATACCCGGATTGCAGACTCCATCCCCAGCATGGGGCATGCAGGAGGCAGCCGATCCATGATTGTCTCTCATCGTTGATGTTTCTATTTCTCTCTCTCCTTTTCCCTTCCTCTCTGAAATCAATTAAGAAATATATTTTAAAAAAGAGAGAGAGAGAGAGTGCCTAATGCCATTTTTGTGACCCTAAATAAAAATCAACTCAGGGTGCTTGCCCCTCAGAGCAGTGCTGCCAATGGCCCCGGAGGCCCCGGCCTGTGCGTGGGGCTCGCCCTGCCTCCCACCCGAGCGCTGGGTGGCTGCCTCCGTGCCTGCGAAATGCAGTTCGCACGGGACCACGCGAGGGATATGACAGGCTTATCATTTTAATTGACTTGGTGACATATAAAAGCATGCCTGCAATCCTGCTTTACATTATAGTTTAATAACAGCTTAACACACGTCTATGAAATATTCATTCCTGTTACATTCACGTTTCCAAGTATCTGATGCAGAGCCGGCCGGGAGATAAAGGCGACTTTCTGGAATATTAACGGCGCTTCGGGGGCGGGGCGGCCTTTGCTGGGAAGGAAACGCGGCGCCCAGGAGCCGCCAGGTGTTGGCTTCTGTTTTTAATTCGTGAAGATTCCTGGACCCACACAATGGAGTCTGAGGGCGATTTCACCGAAGATTTTTTTTTCCTTTTTGCATCTGCAGGCTGGACATTTCTGCTCCCTGAGCCACAGCGAACACCAGCGTATTTCTGAAGAAACAGAACAGAAGTCTCAGCGTGACATCCTGAAGCTTGAAAGGAGTGCAGAGCTAAGACCTGCTCACTCAGCGAACTCCCCAGCCCGCCAAACCCCACGCCACCCCCTGTGTCCCCGCCCCCACCCCCACAACCATCTCCCAGATCCCCACCGCCGCCCTCCCTGCCTCGGGGCGAGAGTTTACTTTGCAAACATGATCCATGAGCGAATCATGAGGTAATTTGGGTACTCTGTTCCCCATCAATTTTTAAATTAATTATCTGGAAGCAAGCAGCGGTTAATTTTGGCCATAGACTTTCTGATGAGAAGGCCTGACCCCTTTTGCCTCGTGGCGTCTGCTACACAATCCCGATGACATCCAGGGTCACCCCCTTGACACCTGATCAACACCAGTCACACGCCCGCCGCCGATCTCCCACATTCAGCAGTTCTTTTGTTGCGACGGGCCGGCGGTCACCCACTTCTCCCAGGAGCCGGCCCCGCCGCCAGCCCACCTCTGCACAGACACCCAACTTCCCTCCGGGGGCGGAGGGGGGGAGAGAAAAGCCTCCCCCTCACAGCCCCCCCACCCCCGCCTCCACCCTGCCCCACGATTCTGTAACCATGACTTCTGCTTTACAAACTTTGCACCCCGGCATCATCCCATATGTTTGCGGCGCCCAAGAAGGTTCCTTTACAAAGCGCGGATGCTAATTATAAATTTAATTTGCATTTTAATTAGAATGGTAGCAAATTAAAAGCGTGGCAGCTGGAGAATTTTGAACGCTTTGCGGAGATTTCGTGTCAGTATCCTGTTGGTGACTTTTCATTTGTCTCCCTCGCTATCTTTCCCTCCCACAAGCCCATCGGCAATTTGTCTGCCCGGGGCCTGCAGTCTCTCTCTCTCTCTCATTCCTCTCATTTATATATATATATATATATATTTTTTTTTTTTTCTCACTTGTTTATTCTCCACTCCGCCAAGGATGAAGTTATGAATTCTTTCTCTTTTGTGCTGATCAACGGTGTGGGCTTGTCCGGTGCCAACATACGGAGGAAGGAGGGGGACCACTGGGGTGGGCTATTCAGAGAGCTTTCAAAGCCCTTTCTAGCCCTGGCCAGTGTGGCTCAGTGGATAGAGCGTCGGCCTGCTTCAAGCCCTAGATTTGATTCCGGTCAAGGGCACGTACCTGGGTTGCAGGCTCCTCCCAGCCCAGGCTCTGGCTGGGCTGGTGCAGGAGGCAGCCATTTGGTGTGTTCTCTCTTTCCTTTCTCTCTCTACAAATCATCCTCAGGTGAGGATTTAAAAAAAAAAAAAAGCCTTTTCTGCAATTCCTCAGTCTATTAGATGGAAACCTAATCTTTTCTCTCCTTACACAAGGATGCTATTTGTACCCCTTTTGGCCTCTATTTACCCCACATGTGGGTCTGAGGGACAGCGTCTTTCACGGCCTGCGATCGTGGCCCCGGGCTGCGGCCTGTTAATAACATGCATCGGGCATCCTGCCTGCCCCCCCCCCACCTCCCTTGCATGGAGAGGCTTTGTGCGGGGATACCTTTGGGCACACCAGCGGGCTGTCAGCCCTTGAGCTGAGGAGACAGCGACCGGGCGCCGCGTCTCCCCGCATCCCTCACGGGGGAGGCGGGCTTGTCTGTGCTGCGTGCCCACGTGACCGCGGCCAGTCAGTCCTGTCGGTTCCCCTCGGCCGTGTCTCCACGGTCATTTTCCCTCCTTCTGTTCGCGTCCCCCGCCGTGTCCTTGCTCGATAATTTTCATTAATTGATTGACAGCTCTGATAGACCCGACTAACCTCCATCTCACTCTCATGTCTGTTGTTAAATAAGTACTTGTACGTCCAGTGACCTTGTCCCCCGTCAGCCATCAGAAAATGAGCATGCAGATATGGACGGAGCCGACGAACAAAAGAAGCGCTGGATCGCCTGCCTGGCTGGCCAGGGAACTTGGTCCCTTTCGCATTGCCAAGCGCGGCTGGGAAATAAAGAGCAGGCAGTGCCCAGCCAGAAGCAGGCGAGGCCGGATCGTGCCGGGTCCGCTCAGAGGTGTTGGAGACCGGTCCCTGGCCCACCTTCCCAGCAGCTGGGAGGACAGGGTGTGGCCACTGCTCCCCTCCCCACCCCCGCCAGCATCTCAGAAAAGATGCCTCTTCCCATGCAACATCATCACTGGCCTTCTTAAACCTTGCAAGCAAGGTTTACGTGTGGGAATCATTCATCCTAATAGGAAAACATAAGCGGCTCATTTCTACTGAGTTCTGGAAGGGGGGGGGGCGGCCTATCTTTTCCCCCCTGTGTATTCTTGAACTTGAAGTATACTAGCTACTCTTACCGTATAACTACCTCTTACCTCTCATCCACATAATAAGCAGAAAAATCGCCCGGCCGGCATGGCTCGGTAGTTGAGCCTCAACCTATGAACCAGGAGGTCATTGTTCGATTCCCGGTCAGGGCACATGCCCCCGAGTTGCAGGCTCGATCCCCAGTAGGGGCCATGCAGGAGGCAGCCGATCCATGATGCTCTCTCTTCATTGATGCTTCCATCTCTCTCTCCCTCTCCCTTCCTCTCTGGAATCAATAAAAAAAAATTATAAAAAAGAAAAATGTACTTCAACATCCCCTATGTCCCAACACTGAATCGGGTGTTAACTAAAACAATATAAGGGAATAAAAACAAGCTATGCCTGATATTAGCAAAACACTTGTGTCTGTTTTAAACATGGGTGTGTGTTTTTAATATAAATATATAGCCATGTCTCATGAATGAAACTGGAAAGTTACTAATTACCTAATGAGAAATCACTTTTTCTCACACTACACAAAACAATACTCATGCCGAAGATTAAATTCATAGTTTCCCTCCAAATAATTTCTGGTTGATATGATAACTCACTTTTATTTGGCAAATATTTATTTGACACCTTTTCTTTCAAGGGCCTTGAACATTATTTAAAAGCAATTTCCAGTGAGGGTGCTGATAAAAGGTGGAATTTCCTGAAGAAGGAATTGTTATCTAAAGACCATGAGTTAGCTATGCCCGCTTAGGAAACTGGAGAGAGCTGAGACACCAGATAAATTGTTTTGTGTACTTAATAGGCTTGATTGATTAAGATAATCTCAGAGAGGGAGAGGAAAAAGGGGAGGGAGGCTGCCACAAAACCAAGTTCTTTAAAATTCGGGTCTGAGCGTTAGAGAAGACAGCATTGCGTTTTCTTTAAGTAGCGAGGAGAACTTTCACGGTCTGCCAAGGGCAAGATTTCAGTGATGGCCACGGAGTTCCATTTTCGGAGTTCGGTTTTCTGATCACTTCAGCTGGATGATAAGAAATGTTCTATCTTCAAAGTTAAACAGGTTTGGTTCAAAATAAAAGAGATGGCTCTAGCCAGTTTGGCTCAGTGGATAGAGAGTTGGTCTGCAGACTGAAGGGTCCCGGTTCGATGATTCTGTTCAAGGGCACGTGCCGGGTTTGAGGGCCCAATTCCCAGTGTGGGGCGTAGAGGAGGCAGCCAATCAATGATTCCCATCATGGATGGTTCTCTCTCTCTCTTTCTCTCTGAAATCAATAAAAATATACCTTAAAAAAATAAAGATAAAAGGGATTAAGAAAAACATACTCACTAAAAACAACAACAACACCTCCTAGACAGAGGGAAAGGGGCAGGGGAGGTGGCAGAGCGTAAGGGGGTAAATGGTGATGGGAGGAAACGACTTGGGGTGGTGAACAGGTGAGCACACTCTCCAATACTCAGGCGACGTGTTTCAGATTTGTGCACTGAGACCGAAATAATTTTATTCAAAACTAGAAGCCTGGTGCCCGACATTCACTGGGGGTGGGGAGGTCCCTCAGCTGCCTGTGTCCTCTCCCAGTCCAGGACCCCTGGGGGGATGTCCAACTGCTGGCTTAGGACACCCCGAGGGGGCCTTTCCACTACTGCGGAAGTGGGAGGGGCTCCCGCCACCACCACTGCACTCCCCAGCCCACCGCCGTGGGAGCACAGGGACCACCGGGGGGGCAGCTCCTGCATCGAGCGCCTGCCCCCTGGTGGTCAGTGCACGTCACGGAGACCAGTCATCCGGCCGTTTGGTGGATTTGCATATGAGCCTTTACTTATGGAGGATGTCACCCCAATGAATTCGATGAAAATAATAAATGACAAACACATTGGCTTCCTCCGTTTGTAATTCTCATCTTCCTCCTGCTTTGCAAGGCAGGGGATCTATGCAGGTGATCCCGGATGTGGCTCAGCATCCGCTGGCAAAGAGCAGTTGTTGGGAACAGTGGCTGAGGGCATGCCATGCGCTGCAGTGACTTAGCCTGGTAAGCGTGCTACCACCGAGGGACCGCACAGTAGAAAGAAAAGCTCTCATTTCGATGCCTCCCCCCCCCGGCACCCACCACTTGCCTTATTCTCGGCCGAGACAGGCCCCCACGGTGGTTCAAACCGGGACGTGTCGTGTTTCCTGGCTCTCCGAGGACCGTGCATTTGCGGGCGTTTTGCAACGGACGGTACAGTTCCCCGAGATCAATGCGTTTCACTGCCACGATGGGAAGCTTTCGTTTTCCTTCGTGTAATTTTTTTTTCCTCTTTTTTGCAACTGCACAAAACACTTCCCTTCACCCAAGAATAGATTATCTGGAGTGCTAATTAATTGATTCTTCAAAATGCCAATTGACGTCCTCCCTGGGAAAGCCTGATCTGAGCACCTGTGTTAATCAGGCCGGCGCTCCTGCCTCTGGCTGCGGAGCAGGCCGTCTGAGACGCGGGGAACTTTGCCACGGCGCCCGGCCCTCTCCCGGGCGGCTCATTAACGGCAGCCGAATATGACAGTCGTGCTTGTAACGCGCGCCGCGGCGCCTGACAATGACTCCATAAAATTACATCGCAGCTGAAGAATGGGACGGTGTTAAATACCATTATTTGCCTCCCTTTGATGTCCCGGAGTCATTACGAAAGCAATTACAGCGGTTTCTCTGTGTCTACGGGGTGTTTATGATCCGTATCTGCTCAGAATCCTTGGCCAGGTGGGACAGAGACAGCGTGTTAGAGGCAAGGGGGTTCGGGCGCAGGGATAGGGATGGGGACAGAGGAAGAAACGAAATCGGAGAGCTGCAGCTGATCCTGCCAGAAAATAGTAATTTCATACTGCAGCCTGGTTGCCTGGGCAAAACTTGCAAGCCCTTCTTTTTTATTTAAATTTAAAAATTATCCGGGTTCACCGAGCCCATGAATCTAGGGCAACATTAATTAAAATCAATAGGAAAGAGGAAAACATAAAAATAAAAGGGAAAAGAAATCAGGGCAACAGCAGAAAACGTATTTTGTTTCTTAATTATAAGTGAACCAGAGGTCCAGTGCACAAGATTTGTGCACGGGGAGGGTCCCTAGGCCTGACGGGTGATCAGCAGGGCGATTGCGGGGGGCTCCCACTGGCACCCACCTTGGCTGGCCTGGGGCCTGTGGGCTGGGGGCGGCTCCTGCATTGAGCATCTGCCCCCTGGTGGTCAGGGCATGTCACGGCAACCGGTCATTCCATCATTCAGTCCATTTGCATATTCGTTTTTTATTATATGGGATGTCTTCTTAATCAGAGATTTAATTCTTGCCTATAATCAATGATGACTTTTTTTTTATAAGATGCATAGGTGTCGTTAAATATTCACTGCAGGAGGGGGGGAATAAATCCTCCAAAATATCTGTATCAGTCAGGATGGGCTAAGGTAAGCTGCAGTAACAAATCATTAGGAAAACAGTTACTGAAAAACCTCAGGGTGCCAAAGCAATGTCGGTTTCCTCATCTCTGCTCCCTTTGCTGTGGTGGCTGCCTGCAGGTTCTGCTCCGTGTTGTCCCCACGTGGTGACCTGGAATGCTTCTTGTCCCGTGGCAGAGGGGAGGGTCCCACAGAGGCAAGCACATGGCCCCACCCAACTCCAAGAAGCCAAGTTCAATCCGTCCATCGGTCCATCTGTCCCTCTCCCAGAAGAGGTGGGGTGAACTGTACTTTGCTCAAATATTATGAACATTCTCGCTTCCTGTTACACAACGTTTTACCAAGCGTCATACTTTGAAAAGGTATTAGCTTGTAAGACCATGTCACAAATAACTTCAAAACGCATTGGGTATTTCATCATAAAGCATGCCTGGAACATTTATGTAAAACGTTCTTTGTACTCATTCAATAGAGACTTATCTGGCCACTGGGTAAAGCTCGCATCGCAATAAAGCTACCAGTCCGCCATGTGTTAACACAATGGTCTTAGTGGACACAGATTTATAATACATTCTTTTTCAATTGGTTTTAGAGAGAGAAGGAGAGAGAGGGATAGTGAGCTAGAAACATTAATGAGAGAGAAACATGGAGGAGAGAGAAATACTTACCGGCTGCCTCCTACATGCCCCCGCCTGGGAATGGAGCCTGCCATCCGGGCCTGTGCCCTGACGGAGAGCCAAACCAAACCGATGGCCTCTTGGTTCGTGGGTCCACCCACTGAGCCACACCGGCCGGGCTGTCAAACCTTCTTCTCGAAGGAATCTGTTGAACTTGAACTTTAACAGAGGAGCAGCGTGGCTCCCAGAGCCCAACATGTTTGGTGACCGGCACCGTGTCAGAATGCTTCCCTGTCGTTCCTGACGTCCCAGGACTTCTCTTCCTCCCCTCAGGATCAGGTCTGTCACGCACAGCAGGGCATGAGACCCTCTGAAGTGTGAGTGGCCCCTCTGGACATGGGCAGCAGGCTCAGGTAACAGCTCCTCCCCTGGCCTTGGTGAGGGCTCCCCTTTGCTCCCCTGATCAGTAACTTGAGCTACAAGAGGGGCGAACCATCTTGAAGACATCCCACCGGCACGGCCGCTGAGGGAATGGAAAGCAAAGGCCACATCGTTCACGTCGTCCCGGGCTGCTGGGCGTCCGTGTCGGCAGGGGCCCACCAGAGGCCCGGAGTCATCGGACGAGGTTTCTTTAGGAAACAGCTTTCTGAGCCCCTAGAGAAAGCAGTTCTGGTTCAGAGAGTGAGTTTCCCACCCAACATTTTCTCCCCAAGTAGATGAGAAAGGGGGGGGGGGAAGAGCCAAGGAAGAAGGCCACCAGGACGATTGAGATGTACATAATAAGAGCAATAACATCTTATTAAGATTGAAAATCATTCAAACGCCTGGTGTTGACAAGAGTTGTGGCGGGGGGGGAGACACTCCCATCCGCTGCTGGTGGAGCATAAATTGGAAATGATTTCTCGAGGGCAATTTGGAAACATATACAAAACCCTCACAAATAGGCGTGCCCTTCTGCTTGGCAATTTCACTTTTAGGAAGGTCCATTTCCACAGATTATCACCCTATCATTCCCCAAAACCTTATAATAGAAAGAAGCCGAGCATGTCATAGGGACTTATCTCGTTATGTAACATTGGTATGTGGAATACTGGTAAGCCATTAGAAGTCACACATGTGGGTGTGTTCCTACGTGAGCAGAGAACAGAGACTGAAGGGAAAGAGAACCTTTTATAAGACAGAAGGTTAAGATAAGACTAAATTGCCCTTTTTCTTATTGCTTCTTGTTTCCATTTTTCCATTGATTCTTAGAGTGGAAGAGAGAGGGAGGGACAGAGAGAAACATCGATGTGAGAGAAACACATTGATTGGTTGCCTCCCGCAGGAGCCCCGACCAGGGCCCAGGCTGGGAGGAGCCTGCAATCGAGGTACGTGCCCTTGACCGGAATCGAACCCGGGACTTTGATCCACAGGCTGACACTCTATCCACTGAGCCAAATCTTCGAGGGTTCTTGTTGTTTGTTGTACATGTATATTCTTTTAAAAAGAAGATATGAACGGGTTAAAAATGAACCTTTAGCATGACCCCTTAATTACCAGAGTGTCTGTACATGTATTTTCTCACCTGTTATGTGCAAAAACACGTGTAGGAAATAAAGATACGGTTAACTGCATACTAGGGTTAGGGTTAAGGTTAGGGTTAGGGCAAACTCATTAGTCAACAGAGCCAAATATCAACAGGACAATGACTGACGTTTCTTTTGAGAGCCAAATTTTTTAAACTTAAACTTCTTCTAACGCCACTTCTTCAAAATAGACTCGCCCAGGCCGTGGTATTTTATGGAAGAGCCACACTCAAGGAGCCAAAGAGCTGCATGTGGCTCACGAGCCGCAGTTTGCCGACCATAGTTCTAGAAGATAAAGGAGCCATCCAGAGACTTTAAACAATATTTTAAACTGGCTTTGTAGCCACAGCTGATCTGTGTGAAAACTTACAATTAGACTTCATATCGAATGATATGAACTAGGAAAATTGATAGACCATAAATTAATAAGTGACCTAGAACAGTAAGATGCTCCATGTTTTTTTATTAGGTTATATGTGCTTCGGTTTTAAAACATCAGATTTCAGTTAACATAAGTCATGGGAAGATGTAAAACATGCCCCTCTTTCTCTTAAGGGTTGAGATGTTAGACGCAGGACATATGAACTGATTGTTCTGTCTGTTTAGAAGAAATACATTCTGACATGTGTTCATTAAACTTTTAAGGCTCCATGCATTGTCAAGATAGGACATATTTTCAGGAAAACTTGTGATCATACCAAGCTTTATATTAATCCAAAAACTAGTTTTTAATATTCTTTTTTTATATTTATTTTATTGATTTTTTTATGAAGAGGAAGGGAGAGGGAAAGAGAGTTAGAAACATCGATGAGAGAGAAACACTGATCAGCTGCCTCCTGCACACCCCCCGACTGGGGATGTGCCTGCAATCAAGGTAAATGCCCTTGACCAGAATTGAACCTGGGACCCTTCAGTCTGCAGGCCAACGCTCTATCCAATGAGCCAAACTGGTTAAGGCTAGTTTTGACATTCTACCTCATGTAGCTACAAGGGTATGTTAAGTTCATGCAAATTGAAAGAAATCGGGAAATTTGATGCATCCCATTAATAAAGAGAAATTAACAGTGTTCCTTTTCTTCTAAAAGGTTGATTAATGCAGAGGTAAAGCCTCATGGTCTTACAAAGCTAATCCTGTTCATTATTTGAGATTAAAAGGCTGCCATACCACGGAGTTCATTGGGTGGAGAAAAGTTCCACTATTTAGCTGAAGTCACCTCTTGCACAGTTTCCGTATTGACTTGACTCGGCAGTTTTAAGTGATCGATGCTGAGAGTACTTAAGAGGCTTCTTCTGTCTTTTAATTTTAGCTTTATCATCTTCTCCGTGGGGACCACACGTGTTCCTGAGCTCATCATCCCGGACAATGAAAGGAACTGAGACAAAGGTGAGTGAAGAACCCTGTATGTGCTGGGCATGATCGGATTACAGTGAAGGTGTTATCTGCGCCAAAGCTTCGGACAGTATGTGTGAGTGTATTAACTTGCGTGGCCTGGCGGGGGAGTGGAGGAAACGCTGTTTGTTCAGCTCCATGGTGACGCCGGGTAACGTGCCTCTGGCCACTTTCGGGAAGGCACTGTGGCAGGTGAAAAGGTGTGGGCGGGGCAGACCAGCGTGGACCTCCCACCAGCGTCTATCCTCGAGCCTCGCTTTCTTCATCTGTAAAATAGGCAACAACACGCGATACCAGGTCTTCGCAGTGAGGAAAGGGGATAACGGGTGTGAAGGAGGTGGCGTGTTTATCAATGTTATCTCCTTCCCTCTCCCCCGCCCCCTTAACCCAATGTTCGATGAGCCGGTTCTGATACCAGAGATAGCAATACACCCACCCAAAGAGGAAGTGGCCATAAACTGGAATGAAAAGTTGGTCAGAATTGACGATGATACATGAACAGGGCGAAGGTGTTCAACTATCTAGACGTTTTGCTAGTCTATGTGATGGACTCTTTTACAGAGCAGGGTGGGAGTGGGGGGAAGGGAAGAACTTAGAGGCTGTAGGGTAGACCAGCAAGCTGGAAAGTCTTGGACAGGAACTGATGCTATAGACTTGGGCAGAATTATTTGCCCCCAAAAGATTCAATTTTGCTCTAAGGCCCTTCAACTGACTGTGTAGGCCCATCTTTATTGAAAGTCAGCCCTCTCAGAAACTCCTACGTCCGTGTTTGATTGAATATCTGGGTGCTATCGTTTAGCCAAGTTGACGCATAAAACCAACCATTGTGCAAGGAAGTGGGAGTCTTGCAGGAGATTTGGAAGGTGAGAGGGAGCTCACAGATGGAAGGGGGGCGGGGAGGCAGGGTGCACCCAGAGGCAGGCGCACACCACACCAGCATGCTTTGGGGGATGCTGGGAAGACCTGTGTGGCTAGAAAGGAGGAGGAGGGGCAGAGAGAGGGACTTAGGGTGAAGTGGGCCTGGCAGCCAGCGAGCTGGGGAACTGGACGAGTCCTGAGTTGGTGAGTTATGGCTCACATTCTGGAAAGACCGCTGGGCCAGAGGAGGAGGGGAGTGGGTGAGGAGGTTGAGAGACAAGCTGATGGTCCAAATTCCAGCCGGGCAGTGAGGAGAGGCGGGAAGATGTGGATGAGGCTGGTTGCCGCCGGCCTGCGGCCATTCGTGGGGGTCACACTTCCCCATCATTGTGCTTGTTCCCTCTTTGCTTGGACTTGCCGACCACATCTGTGTCAGCACCACACGCTGCCAGCCAGGAAACTCCCGGGCAAGGTCTGGCAGTGGAGAGAATGCCAGTAACGGCGTGATGGCTACTGTTGTGTAGAGAGCATTGTACCCACCACCCTGACACATGCCAACAAAAACCATACACACATGCCCAAGCTGGTGTGGCTCAGTGGATAGAGCGTTGGCCTGCGGATTGAAGGATCCCAGGTTCGATTCCAGCCAAGGGCACATGCCTGGGTTGAGGGCTCAATTCCCAGTAGGGGGGGCGTGCAGGAGGCAGCTGATCAATAATTCTCTCTCATCATTGATATTTCTGTCTCTCTTCACTCTCCCTTCCTCTTTGAAATCAATAAGAATATTTTTTGAAAAACCATAGACACATGCACACAACACAGCCATGATTTTTCATCACAAAGCTATTTCCCTCATATTTTAATGTCATCCAGATATTTGTACCCTTGTGGGTTCAGGAACAGTTTAAGATTCCAGTGTTGTTTTTTTAAGGTCTGATGCATTAATTCATGCACTTGGTGGGGGAGGGGTCCCTTAGTCCCGCCTCTGCCTTCTCACAGTCAAGGACCCCAAAGGGGATGTCTGACTGCTGGCTTAGGCTTGCTCCCCCCACCTTACCTCCTGCCTGCTCACTGCTTCTTACCACTAGGCTTCCTGCTCCTTAGTGCTGCCACGGAGGCAGGAGAGGCTCCCACCAGCGCAACTGCACTCTGCGGCCATGAGCCTGGCTGTTGGCTGAGTAGCGCTTCTGGCTGGGAGTGCACTGACCACCAGGGGGGCAGCTCCTGCATTGAGCATCTGCACCACCACCCCCCGCACCCCCTGAAGGAGTGCACATCATAGACACCAGTCATTCCACCATTGGGTCAATTTGCATATTAGGCTTTTATTATATAGGCTATTTTTTAAATTGATTCTAGAGAGGAAGGAAGAGGGAGAGAGAAACATCAGTGATGAGAACCATTGGCCAGCTGCCTCCTGCATGCCGCCTCCTAGAGATTGAGCCTGCAACCCAGGCATACGCCCTGATCGGGAATCAAACTGTGGCCTGGTTCATAGGTCAACCCTCAACTACTGACCCACACCAGCTGGGCAAGATTCCGGTTTTTGGTGCCATAGCTAGAAACCTAACCTGAACGTATCTCTTCAGGAAATAGGACAGCAGGGGGATGCACAGAGAAAGTGCACCGATAATACTGGAAATCCAGGCCTGTTTCTATAGCAACTCCTGAGCCTCCCTCAGGCAGAGAAAGCCCTCTTTGACCAGAGTCTGGTGGGATTTATCTTCTTCTGGTGCCTTTAGCAACAACTCCGACACACAGTAGGTTGCTTCAAGTTTTAGAACAGACCCTGAAACTGCAGTTCACGAAGGGTCCTCGAGCTCAGCCTGGGCCCCAGCGGGCAAACTTGGTTCCTAACCCCCAACGTGGCGCACCCCTGCCCGCCCCAGTCTTTTCTGGTCCCAATCGTCTTTTCTCCTGAGCATCTGAGAACGGCCTCACGCTTTCCTCCGTGGCCCTTGTCTCTCATTTCAGGGGGGAAGAGGGGAAATAATTCAACATTTGCATATGCCATGCAGAGATCATTTTATTCAACAAAGCACGCGCTAAGGATGCTGGCCCACCCCTGCGCGAGGCACCCAGGATCCAGAAATGCATGAGAAACAGCGTCTTGTCCTCCAGGAGCACGGGCGAACGAGAGAGGGTGGCAAGGAGGAGGGGCTGGGCTGAGCCTGGATTAGAAGGACATGAATTTGGGGGGCAAGGGGGTGGGCCCTGAGCACACATCGTGGGTAGAATATTCCAGATCCAGAGGCTCGCAAGGATGGGTCTTTCTTGGGATTAGGAGGCTGTGGCATTGAGGCCTCCCCGGGGACCAGGAGGCGGTGCCCAACGGGGGGGCCTTCTCGCCACTCCCGGTCGAGGGCCGGGTGATGGGGGAAGAGACAAGAGACCAGGGCCCTCCCAGTGCTCCTGATGGCCAATGGAAGATGCTGGGGTGCGGGCCTCTGAGCACTGAGATTCCGAGCCCTTGGGGACGGTGATACGGGTGAGAGAAGCGGGAGCTTCCCTCGTCCTCACCGGAGCGGGCGCGTTACGAGCCTGTGGGGAATCAGATGCAGTCCTTCCTTTGAGTCTTCGGGCTCCTCCTTCGACCTGGGGTCCAGTTTGCTCTGTGAAGAAAACAAAAAGAGGATGCTGGGGCGCAGGCAGGCACACAACGCAGACCCTCCGATGCGGGAGGGAGCGCGTGAGGAGCAGCGCAGCGCCTCTGGACCTCGCACTGCATGGCGCGCGCACGCACACGCAGGCGAGGGCAGGTGCCCAGCAGAGCGGGGTGCACCGTGCTCGTGGCACACCCGTGACCCTCTGTGATGGAGCTGCGGAGAGCTGGCCTCCACCAGGAGACACCAGAGGATGGGAGGAGGGGGAGCAGAGTCAGAGGCAGAAACACACACAGAGTCAGGGAGGCCCGCTGTCAGCTTCTGAGGGTGCAGGCAGGAGAGAGCACAAGCTACCCAGCGAGCCCCCCCAAAAGTCAGTCAGAGCCCAAGGGCATCTTAGGATGAAGGGAGGACCACGGAGGCAGGAGAGTGAGAGGGGGGACAGGCAACCCAAGACTTCTGAGAGCATCCCTCCTGTCACTCAGCCGGGCCCATTCAGCAAACAGGGAGGGGAGGGCACCCCCAGAGTTGGCAGTCGGGCCGCCTACCTACCTCTGTCTTCAGCCACTCTGGGCCGGCCCCGCAGGGACATGTCATGGCTTCTGGTAGCTGGCGCTGGGCGGGTCTGTGGGGAAAAGGGGGGGATGGTCAGGATGGCATCTCAGCATCAGGAATGGCCTGGAGCCAGCGGGGGCACGGCCTTTAAGTGGCACGGGCAGGCAACCCCTCGGGGCTGGGACACCCCCTCCTCCCGCCAAGGCCACCGGACCTCGGCGAGCATTTTTGGGTGCCCTCCCATTCCTTCCCGCCCTGACCGCCCCCGCTGCGCCGTGACCACGGCCTCTGGCCCAAAGGGGCCCGGACACTCACATTAGAGAACAAAAGGGCGCTGGAGGCCTGGAGGGGCCCCGCTTTTTCCTGGGGGCCAGGCAGCCCCGCTCGGGGGAAGGACCCGCACTGTGGGCTCTGAGACTAACGGGCTACGGCAGTATGTGGGTGCGGGCTTTCCGGCACCCCCCGCCCCCACACTGAACTCTCAGCCACAGCAGCTGCTCATGCTGCCCCCCACCCCCACACCTCGCCACGCCTGGCTGCTGCGAGAGGCGCAGAGGTGGCCCCGGCTCCTTAACCCAGAGCGGCCTGCTCCCGGGGCCCTGCTGGCCACGGGGATCGGTTTGCAGAGCTCGGCTCCCGCACAGGGACTGCAGCAGGGCGGGGGGGGGGGGGGCGAGCATTCCATGGCCAACTGCCACCGCTGCCCCAGAACCTGAAGCCAACGGAAGCAACCGCCGCTGAGAGCCCGTCCCTCCACCAGCCACTCGCTGTCCTGCGCTCCCGCGGGGACAGTGGCCCGGCACCTCGGCCTCTCGTGGAGGGGAGCGGGGCTTAGAGAGAGCCCAGGAGAGCTTGAGGGCTGCACAGACACGCCTCCCCGCCCAGAGCCCCTTAAGTCTCAGCCCCCAAAAGTCTGTCCCCCAAAGTCTCAGCCCCCCAAAATCTCAGCCCAGGGAGCCGAGACGCTGAAAATCCTGTATATCTGTGTATATATACAGAGATATATGTGATTGCACAGGCTAGCTATGGCTACCAGAAGCAGGTTTGCCAGCAAGGAGCTGGGGCCCCCAGCCCCAGGGGGGCTCCCGCACCCCAACACGGGTCTGTGTGCACCAGCCATAGAGCCAGAGGAGGCGGGGCTGGGCAGCCAGGACCCACGGACTCGGCTGCCCTCTCAATGCTCTGCCACGGACCTCGCCACCCTACGCCCGTCGGAGCTGCAATTCTTATAAAGCAAAGAGGGCCACTAGGAGGGGGGGTTACCCCTCGGGCCCAGCATCCGGGGGGGGTGGGAGAGAGGGGGAAAGTGACAGAGCTGGAGGAGAAAGAACCCTTGGCCATTGGGGCTTCGGTGCTGAGTGGAGGGGGGGAGGGGAGGGGAAGGGGGAAGGAGGGGCCCACTCAGAGGGGTGGCAGCCAGGATGAAGCGGGGAAGCAGGGACTGGCCTGGGAGGCAGGGAGCATGGGGGGCCCAAGGGGTGACAGAGGGTGACAGAACACCCCAAAGTGCCCTTGCCTCTGCTTGGTCCCCTGGTCCCAGCCATTCCAGAAGCCCAGCCCAGAAGCAAGGGGAGGGTCCCGGGGAAGGGGGGATGGAAGGCTGGGAGCTGGGGGGGTCCTTTCCTGAGAGGAGTGTTAGCCCCCCAAATGGTTCAAAGGCAGTGACAACTACATCTAATGGTGGAGAGTTAAGCATCCGGGGGGGGCGGTCTTGGGGGTCCTCCTGAAACCCTCCAACCCCAGCGGGGGTCCCTCCCTAGGGGGCCCCCAGGGGAAAGCACGTCGCTGAGGTCAGCAGTAATAGTCTCCTTGTTGAAAACAGGGGATGGGCAAGAGAGCCCCTGGAGGCTGCTCAGGAGACCCCAGCAGGAGAATTGCCACTTTTCCTCCCCTTTTCTTCTGCCAGCAGTGGGGGGGGGGGGGGGGGGAGGGGGGGGGCTGCCCCGGGGGGGGGGGACCAGTCCTTTTGGCCCCAACTCTGCGAGCTCAGAGGCCTCGCGAGTCCTACAGACCGGACTCGGGGTGCAGCCAGGTCCAGCGGAGGAGGGGGGGACTACAGGCAGGTGCTCGGGTAAGGGCTGTGGTCTCGCGAGATGGGGCATGGCCCTCCCGTTGCCCAGCGATGGCCAGCCAGGCAGGAAGCGTGTCCTTGGGGCAGAGGGCCGGGCCAGCTAACTGTGCTGCTGTTGGAGCATGCTCACTTGGGGGAGGCCCCGGCCCCAGGGGAGAAAAGGATTCTGTGGGAAAGTCCCTTCAGCAAATTTTACCCCGTAAACCAACTCCCAACAGCCCAACTGCCCAACTGCCAGGGCTCACGGCCTCTTCTTCCTGCCCCCCCCCGCCGGGACCTCCTGACCTGGCCGTCCCTCACATCCTCCTGATGTTAGCTGGTCGTGAGCTCACGGCTTTAGGAAGTGTGTTGTGAGCTCGGCCGGGCAGTGGGGTACAAAGATGGAGACGAAGTTGCTGCACGGAAGAACCCCCCGCCATAGCGCCCAGGGCAGGATGACATACTAAGAACGGCAAAGGGAGCGAGGCCCTGGCTGGGGGCCCGGGCCGTCTGCCCCTCGTCCTGGTCCCCACGTCCACCCAGAGAAAAGCAACGTTCGGAAAGTGGGGGGAGCGGGGGTGTGGACCGGATCCCCAGGAAATACTGTGATTTTCTTGGGGAACCTAGAATATCCTCTGCCCACTCCGGAGCCGAGTCTAAGAGAAAAACACACTCTGCCCCGTTATCAGGGTCCCGATCTTGAGCATCTCGGATGCCGGGGCAAAGGGTGCCACTTGGGGCCTTTTACATCTTTCGAGTCCAGTGGGTGTGGCCTGGAAGAAAGCCCTTGAACATGGTCCCACCTCCTGGAGACCCAAAGCTCGCGGGGTTTTGAGGTTACACTGTGGTTTGCCAGGGAAAACAGGGCCAGACCGCACCAGGGCGGGGCGGGTTGGAGGAGGAGCAGACACGCAGGCTTTGTATCCCCAAGTCCCAGCCTAGGCCAGGGGCTGGTCCCAGGACCATGGTGACAGCCCAGATGAGGGCCAACGAGGAATCTTGGTCCCTCGAGGAGGGTGACCGGGGTGAGGTGGGTGACATTGGGGTATCACCAAGATGGTGTTTTCTAGAACACAGGAAAGAGCCTTTTAAAGGAAGGATTTTGTCCCTCCACCTGCCAGGGTGCGCTCTCTCCTTGCTGTTCAGGCCTCAGCCCATCATTTCTGGGGCTGGGGCTCTGTTCCCCGCCTCATCCCCCCAAATCAAAGACCCATTGAACTCAGGCTTCTGAAGAGTGCCACAGGGCAGGGCATGAAGCAAGAGATACTGAGGTCTCACCTGCAGATAGACAACAGAATGTGCGCAGCCAGCCAGCCGAGACAGAAAGGAGCCACAATGACAAATCATCTGAAAAAGAGGAGGCAGAAAAGGAGAGGGAGCAGGGAGGGGCCCCTGAGGTGGGGGAGTGGGGGGGAGCAGGCTTGGGGAGGACCAGAGTCAAGAGGGAGTTAGGACGTGAAGCAGAAAGAGAGCCAGCTGGTCGACCTTGCCTAGAGGGTGGAGCCGTCCGGGCAGTGCAGGGAGGAGGCGGGTGGGCCGAGAGCTTCCCCGCGGGGGACGGGGACCTAGGGCCCCCCACTGGGTGTGCAGACATGTGGTCAATCCTTGTCGTCCCCTCTGCTGCTCACTCACCCTGGCCCGTGGTGATCTGGGGGGAAGGAGTCCAGACAAGGAGCGGGGCTGAGGAGGAAAGAGGGGCACCCCCTCAGGCGAGAGCCCAGCTGCCCTCTGCGTGGCCCTCGAACCCCAGGCCCTCGTGGGAAATGGGGGGGTGTCTTCAAAAACCCCCACTCCAGCCCGGGTGCCCTGATGGAGATGGATGGTTTCCACAGAAGCAGGGTCCTGGGTCCCCCTACCCGACGCCCAGAAGTTTCCTGCCCTTAAATGAAGGCATCCACGGGGGTCTGAGACCCCAGGAGGCTCCGGCGGGCGGGGACTCAGCCTGGGATCAGCAGTCCAATTGGGAAGCGGTCCTTCTTTTGGGGGGCATTGCTTGGCTGTGCCCAGCAACTACAGGCAACAAATGGGAGGGGGGTGTCCCAGAGGCCAGTCCCCATGATGCCCTGTCTACCTCCCAGGCCACTCCCCAGCACCCCCCCCCAGAGCCATTTCTGGGTCCAGGGGCGGGGGGACGGGGAGACCAGGCCCCTCAAGAGGATCAGGTTCCCCAGGTTCTTCTGCTACAGAGTTCTGCTGATTACCGGCCTCTACATAAGAATCCAAGTTGGGGTGGTGGGGGCCGAACCTTGCTGAGGGGGCGGGGGGGCGGGGGAGGGATGGGAAGGAGTCCGGTGACCCAATTTGGACTCTTGGGAAAAGGTCAGGTACCGTTGAGTTCGGCCGGGACCGGGGGTCGGCTCCCGAGGCGGTTCTCTCTGGATCAGCTGCTTTGACTATTTGAGCGGTAGGAGACACGCCGTTTGGGGGCCGTCTGCTTGTCCTGTTGACCGTGGCAGAGAAGCCGGGTGTCCATTAGCTCCAAGACAGGGCCCTCCGCCCCCCGCCCCTCATCTGCCCTTTCTTGTCTGATCCACCGCCACCCCCGCTTTCCTAATTCTCTCAGCTCTTTTCCCCCAGCGGCTGGGCCTCGCCCTGGGTCCCAGGGGTGCAACACTGAGTGGGCGCCGCCCGCTCTCAAGTTGCTCACAGCGTCCCGGGAGGGGTGGGGGCAGGCGTGGGCCGAACCCCGGGGAGACGCCATCGCGCAGGCCTTTGTTGGACCCCCGATGCCACTATTCCCTGGTTTCTCCCGCGTTGCACCTCCGCCGGGAGGAAGAGCACGTGTGGTGGCCCAGACGGCTCAGTGTCAAGACCAGATGACGCCCGTCGGTGCCCTGGGGCGCTGGCAGGCAGTGGGCGCAGCCTCTGCTCACAACTTAAAGGAGACGCTCCCTTGAGTGTCCAAAAGGCTGCCATCCCCCTTTCTGTTCTACTGGTATTTTAGGGACCAGGAAAAATCGTTGGGGCCACCTGTCCAATGTGGAGAGTGCCCCAAAATGCTTGGGGGTGCCAGGTGGACAAGGGGCTGCCACAGGGGCCTACCCAGGATCAGGGGGCACATGCCTGCGAGACCAACGGAGGGCTGGCGAAGGGGGCGTCAGAGGCCCCCGAGATGCAGACTCTGGAGATGCGGGTGCCCGCAGGGCAGGGGCTGTGTCTGGAAGCAGGCCCGGTGGTGTCTGCCCAGGGACAGGGCAGAAGCCAGCAGGGGCTGTTTCCAAGACAACGGTGACAGCCCAGATGTTGGCCAGTGGGGGGTCTCAGTCGCTCCTGGAGCGGGGGACCAGGGTGAGGAGGGCGCTGAGGGCGCTTCTTCGCAGAACAGGGCCTGGCGGAGTGTGGCGCGGTTGGCTTCGGGTTGGGTGGATTTCCAAAAACATACAAACGCAGAACGGCCCCATGAGCGTGGAGGAGGACGGGAGCGAGGCAGGCCGACAGCCTCCCTGCCCTCACTGTTTTCGAGGGTCTCTGGAGGTGACCGAGGGGACAGAGGAGACCCAAAGCAGGGGGTGGGGGTTGCTGTGGCCGCAGGATCGGAGGGGGAGACAGGAACCCCGTGATCACCACTCAAACAGGACAGGGAGGGAGCGGAGTGACGCTGAGAGCTGCGCGAATAGGACAGAGGTGGGAGATGGGACCAGGGCGCCCGGTCCAGGGGGGTGGGGGACACAGCCCCCACCCCGGGTTCTTGCTCTCCGGGATCATAGTCAGAGTCCTCTGAAGGTCACAGCGCTGCAGGCTAGCCAATGAGAAATGAGAAGCTTGCAGGGGAGCGTGGGGAGGGCCGGGGGATGGTATGTTACTTAGAAGCAGGTGAGGGTCTCCCCTTCTTTGACTAAGTGTTCTGGACAAAGTGGGGAGGGCGATGGTGAGGGCTGGAGGGCTGGCTGCCGGGACAGAGCCCCCCTCTCCGAGTCAAGCTGTGCACCGAGTCTCAGCCCGACGCCGGGCGCCGAGGGAGGCGAGTCGCTAGCCCTGCACCCGGGCCGGGGTCTGCCCTGGCTTCGCCCTGCCTGGCGGCCCCCCGGACCCCCCTCAGCCATCTGGGAAATCCTCGATTGTTTCTCTCCTCCTCCCCTCAGCTGAGGGCTCCCCGCCAGCCCCGCCCCTCGGGACTCCGCCTGCACGGTAAGAAGGCGTGACACTGTCAGATTCGTGCTGTCACGTGTCAACAGGATTCTCAGAAGCAGAGGATTCTGGGCTTCTCTCTCCAGAAGTTTCATCTCAGTAGCCGACATGTCTTGACATAAAATGGGGAGACATAGCATTGGCATTCAGAGACTGGGGTGGGGGGGAGGGGCTTTGGAAAGCGGGTGCCGGTGGCCCAGGAGCTGGGTGCTCTGCTGGCTTTCAACAGGGACTTTCTCGTCCTGTTCCCTCTGAAAGCGAGGCGGCCTGCGACATGGGTCCCAGGCGCAGGCCGGCCACGCAGGAAATGCCAGCGACAGCTACATTCCCTGAGCAGGGTGTCCCGACCTGGGCTCGGTCCTAGGACTACGGACTAAGTGCTCCTCAGCCCATTCCACAGGCTGGTCCCCAAACCCTGCCCTGAGTCTAGAGTTAGAAAAAGGTCCTGGCCTCCCAGGCCCAGGGGAGGAGGGAGACGGGACTGTCTCCTCCGACCCCGTGTTAATGTCCCCTCGTGCGCAGGCACCCCGAGAAACTGGGTCCGTGGGTCAGCCAGGCGCAGGGCCCGGCCAGTTGTCCAATGGAAATGCTTTTCAGAGGTCCCGGCCTGTGCCCAGACCAGCAGGGGGGACAGCGCACTGGCTCCCACCTCTGGAGTTTGGGGGGGGTGGGGGGCCTTGTCCTCCATCCCGGTCTTGGGGGCTGAAGTGCAGTTTTTGTATTGAAAACCCTTTGCTGTTTCCCGCTGAAGACCTGAGAAGCAAGGAGCGGGGCAGGTGGGACGGAGCCTCGAGGCAGCCCAGAAGAAAGGAAGGGGGCGCAAGGGGACACCCGGAGGGGGACTGGGAGCGGGGCTGTGGCCCTTGCCTGATTCGTGGTGCTGATTTGGCCACCGCAGAGGGTTTTTAAAGCGGCCCCAGGGATGCGGGCTGTGTGTCCGCCCAGAGACCAGCACAGAAAGAAAGAGCAAAGAGCCGAGGAAGGCCAGGGAGAAGGCTCCCGGGAGGAGGCGGGGGAGGGGGGCCGTGTGGGGAGGGGGGAGATGGGGGGGCATGGACGGGGCGGGGCCCGGCACCGTGGCCACCGGGAGCCAAGGCAACTCTTTCCGGCCGGAGCGCACCCTGATTGTGCTTTGGAGAGAGAACTCGGATGGAAGTGAGAGACAGCCGCACCCGGCCTGGCAGTGAGGGAGCGGGCACCTGAGGTTGGGGAGCGGGTAACTGAGGACTTGGGGTTCTTGTAGCTCAGTGTCTCGGCTCAGCCCCTCTGCAGTTCCTGGGGGCCTCCTTCCCGACACGATCCTTGGCCAGACCCGCTCACGTTGGGCATCGGAGAGCAGGAAATGGACCAAGGTCCACAGATTCTCCCTTCAAAATAGGCATTCCCAAAGCAAAGGGCCTGGCCACCCCCAAGGGGAGCCGTGGCCGTCCTGGCGGGCCCTGATTTCTCCTTTTCTATGCCCAACCCGGGCGGAGGTGAGCTTCTGCACCAGCAGGCCCCCCAGAATTGCACAGTTGAAACCTATATAATTTTATTAACCAATGTTCGTGAAGCCAATGCATTTGTTAAAAATACTCTTCGCCAAGAATGGCTCCCCCAGCAGATGTGGGCTGGACCCTCTGGCCAGGCCACAGGGAGGTACCAAACGATCCTTGGTGAGGGGCTCCTTTAAGAAAGAGGAGGCCAGCAGAGGCCGGGACAAGAGCCGTTCCCTCCGAGGGTTTGTCTGTTCACCTCATGCTTCTCTTCGCTCCGTGCTGCTCCCGTCCTGGGCCGTGGCCGCCCCCGCCTTCCAGCTGGACCTGGTGCGGCCCGAGCTTGCCCTGGACCTGCGGCCCCGCGGGCTCTGGCTGTAAGGCGTGACCCTGCTCTGCAATGAAAGAGAGGGGGGGGGGCGGGGAATGCCCATTTTGAAGGGAGCATTTGTGGACTCTGTTCTTCTCCCACCAGCATTCACTCAATCTCTCCCCACCCCACCGCCACCCCCCAACCCAGCAAGTTGACCGATACCAGCTCTGCGACCCAGTCCCGGGAGCGCTGCCTTGATCTGTAGTTTTGGCTGCACCTGCTTGGAAAGTCATGACCTTCTGGGAACTCCTTCCCACGTCCCTGAGTTGATGTCGCGCTGCCTGGGGTCCCCCGGATTCTTCAGGTGCAAGAGCTGTGACTCCCCGCAGTAGGCCCACCCCGGCGAGCTGATATTCCAGTCCTTTCGAGAACTCAATGGGCTCCCGCTCCGGCCTCCCTCCCTCCCTCCTGGCTGCTCCACCATTTCTGGTCCCAAGCCGTCTCAGACTTCCTGGAAGGCCTGAAGCGCTTTGGGAATGGCCATGCGCAGGTCCATGTCATTCAAGACCCACCTCATAGCAGCCGGGTACTCTGTCTGGGGGATACAGCAAATGATTGAGAAACAGTGTCTTTTTCTCTAGAAGCCGTCATCTGGCACTGGAGCCTTTGGTGCCGGGGGTGGGGGGGGTGGTTAGTGAGTTATCACAGGAGCCTGGGAGAAAGCCCTGGAGTCCCTTCACAGCTGGGGGTGGGCCTCAGGACCCCCGGGAACAGCCTGCTGGCCAAGCAGACAGATCCACGTCTCTGAACACGTGCAAAACTTCAGGAGTGTCTGCCTTTCGGGGCGAGGGATCCCGAGTTGGCCTGGGAAGCCGTTTTGTTGAGTTTTTGTCTGGAAGGCAGTGAGCCAGCCAGGTGGGGGGCGGTCAGGGGTGGTGGCCTCATGAAGCTGTGTGCCTCTTGGAAAAGAGGAAGGGGAGAGGGCAAAAGCAGAAGCTTGTTCCCCACTCCCCCACCCCCGAGGCCCAAAGCTGTTTTTCAGGTGCTCCCGTGGGGGGCTGTGAGGTAGCAACCAATTCCACCCTCGTTTCCCAGCCCCGCTTCAGCCATATCAGTGAATGAACTGGAGCAGCCACACCAGAGAAGGAGAAGCTGGTAGGTACGGAGACAGAGGGCCGCACAGAGAGAGACACAGAGACGTAAGGAAAGGACGAGAAGCCTTCCCGGCGTGGCTCAGTGGCTTGAGCATTGTCCCATGCACCAAGAGGTCCCTGGTTCAATTTCTCTGTCAGGGCACATGCCCGGGTTGCTGCCCCAATCCCTGGGAGATGGGGGGACCTGGGGGAGGTAGCCGATCGATGTTACTCTCCACATCGAAATAGAGCAAGATACAGATGCACTATAGCAAAAGAGAAGGAAAATAGCAACTGCAGTGGAAGGCCAGGGGACAGAGCAGAGAGTGAAAAGGGGCTGATAGAGAATGTCAGCCGAAGACAGACGCAAACGCATCTCCCCAGAGACGGGACACAAATTAGGGCAAAAAGCAGGAACTGAGCTCTCGCTTACAGCACTCCACCCGCTGAGACCAGGGCCCCTCACACCCCAGCCCCTGCACGGGCAAAGCAGAGAGGGGATCCCTGGGGACCAGAGGAAGGGGGGGGGGACGGGCGGGAGCGGGTACCAAGGACATACCGGGAAGCATATGAAGAATTGGGGAAGGAAGCGAGGATTCTGGCCACTGATGTGGGGCGCCAGGTGCTGCGAGGGCCGGAAGTGCACCCGCATTCATCGCACCCCTCCAACCCCTGATGAGTCCCTGGTGGACACGGAAGCAGAGGCGGGTGGGAAGGACGTGAGTGGATGAGGTCAAATCTCTTGAGGCCACTGAGAAGGCCCCGCTTCTTTCCCGTCTCTGTTTTAGAATGTCTTTGGTTGTTGAGAGTATTACAGATGTGTCCCCCATTTTCAAGCTCAGCACTCATGCCTTGTCAGATGTGTTTGGATGCTAAGCGAGAGCCAGGCCTGTGCGGCCTCCGTACGCCACGGCAGGGCAAGAGGAGGTGTGTGTTCGGTGGCCCGTGAATGGTGTTCTTGTGGGTGCTCCTGGAAGTTGCCCCTCCCCTGGTACCGTGGGAGCGGGCGGTGGCCTGCCATCATTTGCAATCTCTGGTCTTTGGCCTCGAGTGGAGCCCCAGTCCTACCCATTTTGGGGAATTTTTTGTATGATCAGCCTCCGATGGGAAGTCCTTTGACATTAGGAGGTGCCCCGGGTCAGGTCCTCGAATCAAGAGTGTCTCCTGGCCTTTTCAGCCTTGACACAGTGGCCTCAAACACAGAGGCTAACTGTGTCTCTTCTGCCCTCGCCCACAGCAAGGCCTAAACTATCATTTTCTGCCACTTGCAACAAACATCATTTGCTTAAGAAATCAAACCAAGCTCTCGTCTTTCTCAGAGATGTCACTAATCGGTTGTTGGAAGCTCCGCCCAATTTCAGAGACCTTCGACTGCATCCGGCCCAGATCTCCTTGGGTGAGGGAGGGGAGGCGCAGAAGGCCTTGCATTGCTCAAGAAATGGCCCCACCACAATTCAGGGCCATCACCTCGAGCCCATCTCAAAAGCTGGGCCCGGACTCGGAGCTGGGATCTGGGTTGGTCTTGATCCTTTTGTAACGAGACAGGCACCTGTGTAGGGATCCTTTGTCGCATGGATATAAGATCATCAGGAACTTCCAAGAGTGTTCAGAGAACCAACACACACACACACACACACACACACACACACACACACACACGCAACAGCCGGTATTCATTCACTTTTTTCTCTCCTTTCCCTTCCGCTCCTCTCATCCTGCCTTCGTGCTTCAGTTGGCTTTCCCCTCGGACTGACTTGGAATTCTTCGCCTCATGTCGCTGATACATATCCCGTTGGCTGGCCTCTCTTGAGCTTTCTTTTATGTCAGTCTTCTAGCCGTGATGGAAGTCCAAGATTACGCCTTCCCCCTCGAGAATGTCTCTGTTCCAGAAGTTTCTGTGGGCTGCAGAAAGGGAGTCTGGGCCGGGGCTACCCTTTGGGAATTTACGAACAACACTGGGATTGGAGAACAAGACAATGGGGCAATCCCTTGCTGTTCCCCGCTGGAGAGGACAGAACCGGCCGGTGAGGGGGCAGGAGGCCGCCTTGATGCTGTTCGGTGGAGAGCACTGGGACACTAAGAAAGAGTATGGGAATGGGCTATCCAGACAGTTCTTCGGGGCAGGGTGGTCCTGGCGGAACCCATGGTCCCTTGGATGGTGAAATGCCACCCATCTGTCGCCTTCGGTACCCCTATGACCCGTTCGCTGAGCCAGATAGAGACAGGCGCTTCGATCCCGCCACCCCTGGCAGACGAATGAAAGAAGTGGAGAGACAAGTCCATGGGAAAATAGAATGATCTTCTTCCCAGAGAGAGACATGGGCATATATCTCCAAAGAGAGAGACTTGGAGGAAGGAAACTAACAATGGAGAAGGGGAAAAAAACGATGGGGAAAGTGAGGCAAGATATGAATTCTTCCCAAGAAGGGAGAACCCCATGGTGATGGAGGGAGAGGCGGAAAGGCATGCTGGGAAGCCCTATTCCTTGGAGCCTGAAAAGGGTAGAAGAGATGGGTTTTGGAAAGAGGTGGGAGCAGCTGGGGAAACTGTGTCAAGAACATGGAAGTTTCTTGGGGGGAGTGTCCAAAGATGGCCCTCCCTCCCTAACACCCCCAACCTGTTCACACACACACACAGCAGCCATGGGGCAGGCACCTGATCCCGGGTAGCTAAAGGCAGAAAAGAGAAGAGAGAAGGATGGCCGAGTGGATGTAGGATTCAGGCTGTGGGCATGTCAGGCAGCTGCCACTTACCTTCCTGATCGCCATCTCGTTCGATTCAAAGAACAATGTCTCTTTTACTTGGAGGCAATGTCCCTTTGGGGGAGCGGGCTGCCAGGAGCCACCCACCCCTTGCTTTTAGAAAAGGGTGGTTGCTAAGCAGGCTGTGGGGTGGGAGGGGCCAACGTACCAAGGTGTACCCGGTAGATTTCAGGATTCACACCTCGACAAATGTAAGGGCCATCCCTTACCCAGATCAAGCGCTAACGTTTTATAGAACTACAAACAAAATGTGGGGTGTTGCAAACAGGAGTTTTGTGTCTGCATTGAAGTTCTAAAAGCC
This sequence comes from Lasiurus cinereus, assembly GCA_011751065.1. NCBI lineage: Eukaryota > Metazoa > Chordata > Mammalia > Chiroptera > Vespertilionidae > Lasiurus > Lasiurus cinereus. Next base: position 1,982,608 of record JAAGEH010000265.1, on the reverse strand, counting down.
AGGCCCTCCCCCCATTAAAAAAAACAACAAACAAATGGTGGACGATTTCTGCCATTTTTTAGAGTGAGGAGCTAAGCATGACCAAGAAAGTAGCCCCAACCCAATGCCAAGCCTTCGTTGAACCCACGAAGGTTTCCTGTAAAAATGTGGGAGCCGGGGAAGAAAGCCAAGGAACCCTTTGGAGCAGGTTCTGGGGCTGGTGTTGCTGTCCCTCTCCTTGGGCCGTGGAGAGAGGGCCGTGCTCCCCGGAGCCTCAGACTGAGGGGCCCCGGGCTTGGGAAGGGAAGAGACTAGGACAGCAGAGCAGGGGTCTGCTTCCTGAGGAAGTGGCCAGTGGGGCCGGGCAGGGACTAGAGCCAGGGGCCTCCCCTAAGGGGCACACCTGGCCAGGCACCTTCTCAGACCATTTCTAGGGGAGTTTCTCAGAGGGGCGGGGGGGGGATGGTCTGCAAAGGGGAGAGTTCATTGGCTGTTTGCCTCTGCGTGGGAAGCCCAGTTAGAGGAGGCCCGGGGACCCCCAGGAGACTCAGCAGCGCCCCACAGGAGAGTGGCCTGCGCGCGCCCCAAGCCCAGGCCATGCCACCACCTGGTCCCGTGTAAACCCAGGCACCCGGATCCAGTCCAAGGCCTGGAGGGTGGGAATTAGAGTCAGCTACCACACCCACCACCGCGCAGGCGCTGCAGCAAAGGAAGCCCAGTGTCTTGCCTCGGGCGAGGCCCTGGGGACGTGGGCGACCGGCATGGCTGTGGGTTGTCTGGCTACAACTGGCTGGACAGGGGCTGGTTGTTAGCTGAGAGTTTCTGGAAAAATTACGGATCCTGCATGACTTTGCACTTGAATGATGGTGGCCGAAAAAGAACAAAAACAGCCTCGTCCGTCTCCGCCCAGCGGTTCTTTGGGAATCGGGGAGCCCTTGAGTCCGGAAGGTGTTAGAGAAACATCGCTTGCTGCTTCCCCCGCCCGGCTCCCACGGCTGGCCTCCCGTGCCTGCGCCTCGCTGGGCGGGGTGCTTCCCCAAGTCCCCCTTGGGGAGAGCGGGGGGAAGGATACTCTTCTTTCTGCTCTCGATCCTGCCACACGTGCTGGACTTGGCTGCAACGCAGCCCCTCCCCCTAGTCTTCTCACGCCTCGACCCTCTGGGGTGCACCTTCGATTTGGCTTCTTTCTGGAAGTCTCTGGAATTTTCCCCAGGCTGGGAGAAGGGCTCCCCCAAAGGCTCATCTGGCACCCCCTGCTTAGCTCTGTGGCTCAGAGGCCAGTGTCCTCATTGCTCTGGGTCTCCCCCAAAACACTGTAAATTCCTTCAGAGCAGGGACCCCATCTCATTCCCGCCCGCACGTCCGGGCCACGGCGTGGGCGCTGCGTCCATCTGCAGGGTCGATGCATAGCTCTTTGACATGGCCAGTGTGGGGCGTCGCCTCCCGCCTCCTGGGCAGCCGCGCGAGCTCTTATTTCCCTGGACGGGAACGTGAAGGTCACTCACCTTTCAGGGCACAAGATGCAGGGAACGTAAAAAGGAGATGGGACCGTGGAAAAGAAGTAGTTTGGCCCCAGCCGGAGTCTAGAGCGTGTCTCACACCCCGAGAGTGGCAGGCCTGGTGTTCTAGATCAGGATGCCAGTGTAGGCGGGGGGCCTGGGTAAAGAGAGGGCGGAGGGCGGTTAGAAATCACCGCGGCCTGGCCTGAGCACGCTCGCCCTGTTGTTAACTATACTGGATGCCAGTGGTGGGGGGCGGGCGGGATTTCAGGGGCCTTGGAAACAGGGGGAAATCAGAAGTCGAGGCGAGCGACTTGGGGCCTTACAAGAAGAGAGGTAGCCCCTCCGCGGGCAGCGGGCACACTATGCCATGAAGTTGCTTGGGGTAGGGCTGTTTCGCAAGGTTTAAGTAACAAAGCGCCAGCTGGGTCGGCCCGTCCCCTGGCGGCGGCAATGTCAAGGCAGCCGTGGAGCTGAGATGGTTCTCTGTCAGAGGGAGGGGTGGGGGGGGCAGAACAGAGGAAGCATGGGTGGCTCCCGGCGTTTGGGAAGGATTCATAGAAACCTCGGGCTGTGGGCTGTCACCCAGCGGTCCCTCCCCCCGGGGAGTGGCCAGCCTGCGGGGTGGGCTTCAGAATGCCCCAACTTAGGGGGGCTCCGAGGGGCGCTGCCTGCCGTCTCCTCAGAAGGTTCTGTGGGAGCCACGCCCCGGAGCAGAGCCGGGGACGGCCCTGGCCACCTGCGCTCTAGGAACAGGCAAACAGTGGCGCCCAGAGCGAAGCCAGGAGCCGGTTAAGTCTAGGACGTGGCCACCCAGGGGCGCGTTCATTGACAAAAAGAAAGGGGACAAGCCAGTCAGTGAGGCTCCGGTGCTTGGACTAAGTCACTGATGGAGTAAACACTGAATGAGTAACTGTAACTGCCCCCCCCCCACACACACACACCGGGGCGTCTTTCAGGAGTCTCTGCTCTGCGGGCAGGTAGGAATGGATGGGCGCACCACAGCTCAGCTCAGCTCGGGGGTCACGGAGGTCCTCTGTGGCCCGTTCCAGTCAGAGACAGCCGTACGGGCCGTGACAACCTGGCAAGGGCCGCGCCACCATAGACATGGCTTTGTAGGCGCCTTATCTGGACGCCAGCGCGGTTAGGAATCAGCATCTCCTTGAAGCCATTGTTTGGGAAGTTCCCAGGAGGCACAGCGCGGCTCTTGGGCCATGTGGGGTGGGGGGGGGGGCCCCGCCCTGGTTGTTGGGGTCACTGTGGGACTCGCTTAGCACAGCCAGCGCCGTGCAGGGCGACGGTCCCAGAGAAGGCCCAAGAGCCCGAACAGGCTGCAGCGCGCTGAGTGTAGCCCTCCGTGCACCTGGCTCCCTGGCGGGGGCGGGGGGGGCGACGCTGAGGGGGCAGGGGCCGGAGGTGTCCGGGGCCTCTGCTTTGGATGACTTCTCAAAGCTGGATGCCAGCCAGTGGCGAGGCTGCCTTGGGTCCCTGGTCTCGGACTCCCTCAACGTGGGAGCGCCTTTCCATTTCCTCGCCGTTCCCTGGCGGGGGGTGTGGGGGGGGAGCGGCTGGAGGACGGCGGGAGTGGGTCCAGAGTTCACTGCGGGCCGCCGGAACGGTCAGCATGGCACTTTAACTCGGAGAGGCCCTTGAATGATGGGCTCCGGGAAAGGGACCATCCACACGGGCATTTGACGGATGGCCACAGCCGAGGTGGGGGGCGGGGGGAGTTACAGTGGATTTAAAGGCACAGTGGCCTGTTACAATAGGTTGCTTGACAGAAAGCAAAATAAGGCTAAGTTAAAACCCATCGTTTGTGCATGTCACCTTATCCTTGTGGCCCTTAAAACTGCTCGAGACCATCCATTCTCTGACGTGTTAGGCATTTGTAAGTCGTTATGGCATCCCAAACCCTCAAACACAATATGTTTCAAAATGCTGCAGTAAACGTGCTGGAACGAGTTATGGTTTATCTAAGTGGTTAAAATGGGCAGGCAAGTGAATCTCTTCCCGTTTCTGGAAAAGTTAAACTATACAAGGACTACGTCTAAAATTCTAAGAGAATAACAGAATTGTGGATTTGTCACATCGTTTTTAATCCTCCAGAACTGTGTGCAAAATTTCATCCCCTTCTCTCAGAAACATGGCAACAGTCCGGCCTCTGTGAGAATCGATCCTCACTCCATCCCCCCATTATTGACGGTGCTTTCGGGTGATCGAAGCTCATAGGAGTCAATTTCCTGGTTCCAAATAGTCTCCCAAGTCTCTGTGTGTCCTCAGTGGACACCAAGAGGACTTTTCCCCCCAGAGATGCTCAAACCTGTGCCCCTGACGTTGCAAGAAAAGTCCTCAGGTGCAGGCCATGTGTGTGCTGGGCACCGCTCACAAGCCCCAGTGCAGGCCGGGAGCACAGTGAGCAGCCAGAACTTGCGGGGCCCGGGAGTCTGAGCATGGGGGTGTGCTGCTAGCTTTGCATCCCTCCAACTCTGCAAAATGCATCATAATAAAATAAAAAAAAAATGGGCCATGCATCTCCTCCGCCTCTGGTTTTTGAAAACAAGTTGGGACTGGGTGAAAGGCTTAGACCCCTGGCCCCGAGAGAACGCTGCAACGGACCACACAAGACCGAGCTGGCAATCACTGCTGGGGGCGGCTCTAGGCAACGAGGTGGATGTTTCCCTGGTAGTCCAGCTTGAAAAAAAAATACAGGGAGACATTTAGCAAGCCCAGGACCCACCCCCACCCCCGCCCCCCGCCCCCGGATTCTGATCTCTGCTTGTGGGTGGCACTTGCACTGCCTGGAAGGGAAGATATGAAGACTTCCCAATGCTGACTCTTCTCCCGCCAGCGGGAGAAATCTGGGGCGCTCGGTGCGTATCGGGATGAATACAAAGAGAACGGGATGAGCATTCGCTTTTCAAGCCCAGCCTCGGTGTTCTCATCAAACCCTGGGTACCAGAACTCGGCCAGGAGTTTTTCATCATAATTATTTATTTCACACCTAGCTTCCTTGCTAGCCAGTGAATGTCTCGGAATAAGCACCTCACCACAAGCTTAGTGTGGAGGATAGCCGAGAGCAGACGCTTCAGTGAATGTGTATTGGATTAACATATAGGCAAACAGAGTCCACCGCCATGTCAGATATTGACCTGATATTTGCATATCCGATAGGCTCAGCCCCCCTTCTCATTGACAGGAGTATGTCAATGTTCAGGGAGATCGATTAGGACCTAGGTCAACCGCAGATGTCTGCGTAAATGCCTGAAGAAGCAGAAGTTGCTGCTAATAAAGTTTGGATTCCTATTGTGGCAGATTGAGAGGCAGACTATAGACAGCAGTCCCTGGCACTCCGGGGGCCCCGGGGGGCCATGTAGACATGGCCACGTCCAAGAACCCACCCACCCCCAGCCCGTCCCCCAAATGGCACAGAAATGGCATCGGGAAGCCCCCATCACAGACGCAAATCTCCTGAGGCGTCGACCCAAGTTCCCGAGGCGCATGCTCTTAGCTAAGAAGCACAACAGGACGGGCCTGGCGAGGATGCAGCTGGGCAAGGCCAGGGCCAGGAGCGCCTCCTGTGGCTACGGGGCTTTGTGAAGCCAGGAGTCAAGCCCAAGTCCCCAAAGGGCGGCGGCCACGAGCTCAGCCCAGGCTGGGGAAACGAGCCGGTGCCCGCATCACCAAGGGTCTCCGGCTCTGCCCGCCGAAGTCCACGGCCAAGCCCCGCTCAACCCAAGCCCCGGTCCGCGGCTGCAACCCCGGCTCAGGTCCCCACGGAGGCCCCACAGGAGAGGGATGGGAGGGCAGGGGACCCCGGCTGCTCTCTGCATGGGCCGGTCTTCTCCTGGGCTGTTTGCAGACGTAAACCTGAGGCAGGAGAAGCAATAATAAAAAAATCAGACTTTTAAATTGGATGGGATATTTGAGGGGTGTTCTTAAAAAAAAATGAATATGAAGAAAATATAACTAGGGTTCTTTCCATGCACAAGACAATTGAAGGTATCGTAAAGGAAAAACCTTGCTAGATTTGGTGCCACCAAACTGTTCATATTTATAAAAACTAAAATTTAAATTTAATAATTAGCCTCCAAATTAAATCTCAACTACCAGCACAGTTCTATTGAGGGGAGTGGAACAAGTGTGATTTTTTAGAAACTTTTACTGATGGATTTATAAGAGCATAGAATCTTCAATTGATGAAGAATGAATGTTAAAGAGAAATCTGCCGCCGAGAGACAGTTGTGGAAAGAGCCCATGGAGTGATCTTTATTGCTTATCCCCTAATGGGGCTCTCAGTGGGCTTTAAAGAGTGAAATAATAATCTTTTAGTTTAATGTTCAGTTAAACTAGTGCGGACCATTCTAGTGCATCGAAGAGAGCCTGTTACACATGTTTGTTTTTTTTTTTGGGGGGGGGAGTTTGTTTAGTGAATATTTTATTTCACACCCCACCTAAAAGAGCTGATGACTTCCTTATAGTCATGAAGATGCAGCCGTATATGACCAGAAATCCAGGGATTCTCTTTGGGAAATGGGAGGAGGTCATTTCTATTCTGCCACGCCTGTGTGCCCCCCGCTGTGTATGAATATTTTAGCCATTTTTAAAACGTACTGGGTGACGCGGCAATAGGATTATATGGGTTTCCGCTGTTCGGTGCTATGATCCGGCATCTGTATACTGCATTTTGTGTGCCAGCGCCCAGCAAAACCTTCTTTCTCACGCGTAATAACACACCCAAAGTCTGCACATCCGCCCCGGAAATGCTGGTGGTGAGGCGAGTGCCTTCTCTTCTCACTGATGTGAAGCCACACACTTTGAAAAGCATCCCTGTTCAGTGTCCGGTTCAAACCAGAGCCTCGTCCCAGAAACGCGGGGTTCCCCGCCAGAACACTTCATCATAAAGAGGGACGAGAAAGCGGTCGCCTTAGCTGCTTTCACCTTTGTTCCCTCATTGGCCGCTTGGGGGCCAGGTGCAGGGGAACGGAGTCAGACGTTCTTCCTACAGGACATGAAAGATGAGAGAGGCCTGGGAAATGATCAAGTTGCACCCCTTGATTTTGCAAAGAAACCGAGGCGGAGGGACAGTGACCTGACGTGACAGGCAGAAACTGCAAGTTTCCGTTCTGCTGACTTGCTGGGAAGCTAGTTAAGAATACACATCGCACCCTATTTAAATGACTCTGGGCTTTCGAGATAACCCCCCATGATAAACCCGTCTTTATCTTTGGCGGGGGGAGGGATGACCTTTCTCAAAATAATGCAGCTGCTGGCATTAGCTACTTGAAGCCAAAGATAGCTAACACTAATAAATATATGCCTATATGTCATGCCTTCTGTTTGACACATCAGCATAGGATAGAAACAAGAATACAAGCTTTGAGCCCAGGCAGATGAGACTTTAAAGCTGGCTGTAGCTAACTCACTCGGTCTACACTGTTACCTTAGATGTTTTTGAACCTCGCTAGACCACAATGTGCTCGTCTCTAAAATATATGAAACCTATTTTTAGAACTATTGTAAAGATAGAATGAGGCAGTCTGTAAAACCCACAGTAATGGGTATTCAATAGATAGTGGTTCTTGTCTGTGGCCAAGGGGTGACCAAAATCCTCTTCCTTTGCCGGCTTATCATTGCCTTAACTTCCGCTCTTTGTTACTGGGAGACCTATCTGATAAAGGGAGGAAGTACAGCGTTTCTAGGCAACAGTGCTTGTGGTCCAAGGGGCAGCATCCCTACTCAGCACGGATAAATGAACTAGGCTTTTTTACCCCTAACACATGGCACTCTAGAAAATTATTTGGTATGTTCTGGATAGAAAACTATTTTGTAAAATAAAATTTTAATCTGTATAGACTGAGGTGGTTTTTAAGTGAATATCTTAGGATTTAAAATTCACTTTGCCTCCGAGTAATGTTCTGTCCCATTGCTAGTTGTACAAATGTATTCCCTGGCCAATAATTCTAATAGCATGCCCTAATTAACTCAGTTTTATCTTTTGGTAGAAATCAATTACAATTAAAATAGAGTTTGTTAAATCTCGGTGGAGCATTGTTTTGCGGTAAAAACATTTTTACTCAAGAGATCAAGTGTGATTAACTTCAGTGAGAGGCCACAAGTTCAAGTTACACTGTGGAGAGGAAAAAGTCACAGGTTCTTTTGGACAGGATATTTTCTTGCAGTTCTCAATGCCGGGGGGTAAATCTGCATTCGTCTGATTAATGTATTTCAAAGTGGATTTAGGTGTTGTTCTGAGGCCGGGAGATGAGGGTGATACCAGGAGCCCTCCCTCAGTGAGCTTGTCAGTTTGAATTCCCACCATCGTGTCTACTGACCAAGGTGAAATGGCGTCCTTTTGTGGCTGCCACGATGCTTTTTGCCCTCATGTGCACTTCCCATGATGCTTTTGACATTGATCCGTGTAGTCACATGTACCAGGCATGTCCTCCTTTTTGATTGCTGAATAGCAGTCCATTATGCATATACATTGAGTGGCCAGATTGTTATGATCTCTGAACACATAATAACCTGGCCACTCAGTGGATATATATTAGAGGCCCTGTGCATGAATTCATGCATGCGTGGGGTCCGGCCAACCTGGCCAGGGGGAGGGCATATGGGCGGTTGGCCCGCCTGCCTGCTGGTTGAACTCCTGGTCCAGGGGACAATTTGCATCTTAGCCTTTTACTATATAGGATAATCACTGAGAACTGCAAGAAGATATTTACCATCGGGGCTGCATCTAGAGTTGGTGACTGTGCATAAAATTTGCCACAACCATTCAACTACGGGGAGTTGTAGGGACCATGCTTTGATGTATTCTCCAGTAGACCCCGGGGGTTGCTGATCCTAGGTTCACCTTTCCGTAAAAAGCCGTAATGGCGGGAAGGCAGGCTCCAGTCAAGTTGCACTGCAACTATCCCTTCTTTGCCAGCACGTGGCATTGGCGACATTTCTGTTGTTTCGTTTTTAGTTGTTCTTTCTCAAAATAATGCAGCTGCTGGCAATAGCTATGCAAAGACAGAGACGGCTCATGCTAATAAATATGACATGTAATGTACCTCATTGTGTGTGCCTATCCTTTTGCTTCCTGTGTTCTTTCCTGCCTGATGTCGCTAGTCTTCCTTTAACTGCTTCCTTCCCATGTAGAGCATCTACTGGAGCTATTCTTTTAGGGCAGGTGTGCTGGGGACAAGGTCAGTGGACTTTCCCTCATCTGAGAACGTCTTGATTGTCTCTTCGTTCGCGAAGAATATTTTTGCTGGTTTATAGGATTTTAGGTTGACAATTATTCTCTTTTAGCAAGTGAAAAATATTGCCCCATTTTCTGCTGGGACCCATGGTTTCTGATGAGAAATGAATAACATATATATTGGAGGCTGATGCACGAAAATCCGTACAAGAGTAAGCCATCCTTCTCCCGGCTGCCAGGAGCTGGGCTTCCCTCCTCCAGCTGCCCGCAGGCAGCGGGGACCCAGACTGGCTTCTCTCTGGCCCAGACTTGGTCAGGAAGGACGTCCAGAATGATGTCTGGAAGACGTCCTGTCTAATTAGCATATTACCCTTTTATTATTATAGATATTTCTTGATTTCTATTTATTGCAAATAATCATTCAGTAGGTTCTTTTATTTGTGTTGATCATTTATTTTGCTGTGCAAAACCTTTTTAATTTGATGTAGTCCCATTTATTTATTTATTTTTGTCTCCCTGAGTGGAATATATGTCAGAAAAAAATATTGCTAATGTCAGAGATTTTACCGACTGTTTTCTTGTAGGATTTTTATGTTTTTGAGTTTTACATTTAAATCTTTAATCCATGTCGAGTTTAGTCTTGTTAATGGTATAAGAAAGTGGTCTAATTTCACTTTTTTTTTTAACTGTCAAATTTTCCCAGCACCGTTTACTGAATGGACTATCTTGGCCCCATTGTATGTTCTTATCTCCTTTGTTACAGATTGAGTCTTGAGAAGCTGATGCTCTTAAATTTAGTCAGATGATGATTCTTTCTTTTGTTCTAGTGCTTTAGGACTCATTCTGGGCCTAAGATCAAGTAGTGACACATATTTTCCTTTTTCCTTTTAAATTTTATAACTTATTGATAAGGCTTTTAGTTGAATCATTTATTCATTTCATATTTTAAATTCTATATTATATTCATGTTTAGAACACAAACAGAAACAATAAGTATAGTTCCTAAAGTTTAATGTTAATGAATGGGAGTCAAAAGAATTTTATGAAGTTTAGAATTTATAAAATCTTATTCCTATTTTCTTATTTCTATTGTATTTTAATTTAAAAGTTATAATTATTTATCCCAAACTATTTTAATTTATTTATCTAATTGACATTTTTTATATAACTACGTACTTCCAATTTATTTTATTAATAATTGCAAAACTCTTAATAATTGAACTTGTATATAAAAGTATTACCTCCCACAATAATTAGTTTATTATTTCAGTCTTACTACTTTATACACAATCAATAACACATCTACATATTAAATATAAAATAAATGTAGAGATAAAAACAGGGTTTTGCTTAGACCTACATGCAGAACACCTTTCCAAAAAGTCAACATTAAAATATCACAGAATGTTCAGAGGATAGGTCTTGTTTTTATTGCTTTCATGTATTCACTGTGTCACTTACATTTGTTAGACATGATAGTGATCAGTATGATCATTTGATCATTGACCATACAACTAAGGCCGAAAAGTAGCCATTTTGAAGGACTCAGCCTTCCGAAGGCCAAGGTCAAAGCAAAACTGAATAAACCCCTTTACTTTATCTTCATCAATTGTCAAGTAGTTGAGCCCGTGAATATCAAAACCCTGGCTGGCTTTTGTGCAGCCCTACTGTGTACATGTACGTGTGTATATGTGTGTGTATGTATGTATACGGTAATACAGATGATAGGTACGTTAACACATTGCAGACCAGTAGTCTTATTGCTAGCTTTACCCCGTGTCCAGATAAGTTTCTATTGAACAAGTACTGAAAACATTTTACATCAATGTTAAAGGCCCGCTTTAAAATTAAGTACCCATTTCATTTTGAAGTTATTTATTACATGTTCTTACAAGCTAATACCTTTTTAAATAATTCTTGTGATGGGCCACAAGCCTTAGAACAGGAAACACGAGAATTCTCATGATCCGTCTGCAATTAAGAGACACATTGTCTATAAAAAGCTAATAGTGGCCTAATGTCATTTTCTTCTTTGAACATCTTGCTTAAATGTTTAATTGGAGGTATTCTGTCTAAACAAGCTCCAATATCATATTCAAATATAAAACACTACAATTCCCATAGAAGGCAAGACCCAGCCAAAGATGACCGCTCCCCACGGCCAGGGAACAACCACCGCATTGAAGCAGCCGGGACACCGGTGTCTGGCGAGGCTGGGGTGGCCCCACATTCACACCCTGAAAGCCGAAGCCCTCCTGTGACAGCCCGTAGGACAGCCCAGCCTAATCTAATCTCCAAGAATACATAATTTTCATAAGTCTCCTTGTGCTTTTCTTTATGTTTATGGAATAGGGTTCACACCGGCTGTGAAATAAATGGTACAGAATCCCAGCTACCGCTCTTTACAGCGATCGGTATTTGTCCCAAGCGCTCCTCATTCCTCAGAGAGAAATCATACGCAGCATGACTTAGAAGGTCCGCTCAGGACATAGGGAACGGCCCTAACGGTTTGGCTCAGTGGATAGAATGTTGGCCTCCAGACCAAAGGGTCCCAGGTTCGATTCCCGCCAAGGGTATATTCTTTCACATCATTCCCTCTCTGTTTTTCCCTCTCTTCCACTCTCCCTAAAATTCAATGGGAAAAGATCTTTGGGTGAGAATTAACCAAAAAAAAAAAGGGAGGCTATAATTTGCCCCATAGCTTACAATGGTGACATGTAAGGCCATCACACGGAAATCCACTCTCCACCCTACCGCCCGCTGCTCATGTTAGCACCTGCTTTCCTAGGCATCCGGTCTCAACAGCTTAATACAAAGCAGGGAGGTCCTGAAAGTCAGAGGATTTGCTGGGGTTTGTGCCAGAGCAAACTGCCATGCATTTCCCAAGACCCGCACTCAGCTCAGCACCTGAGTCTCCCTGGACGGGGCCCTCCCCCTGCAGCCGGGCACCCCACAGATCAGCGGCTTTCCGCCACCGGCTCTCCATCCCTCTGATTGCCTCCCCATGCCACACACGGGCCGTGGCGATGGTGCCATGGGAGTGTGGGCGCACTCCCCGCCTTATTGGGCCGGTGCACTCGCGCCTTACCCCACCTTCTCTAACAAGTGCAGCCTAAGATTAGCGAACCCCGGGTTTGCTCCAACCCCCGCTTCCATGCAAAGCTCCCAGCCTCGTCTATTCTAAAGTTCCCTGAAGTATTTGTCTGCTTTCCTGCAGTTTCTAAGTAGATAATAAGTTCCAAAATTCACCAGGCTCCGCTGAAAAGAAGCATGTCACGGTGGTTGGTAGCTAATGAACACCCCTTTAGTTTATCTTCATCAATTGTCAAATATTTGAGTCCCTGAAGTGGTGTGATGAGGTACAAAGACAGATATTTGAAGGGATTTTAACTCATTTGAGCAATTACATGCTTAACTGCCCCTCGATAATCTGCCAGCCTGGGCCTTTTCTGCACAGCACAAGTGGGGCGCGTTAGAATAGCGGGATTTAGAACATAAAGGCCCGGGCTGAATGGAAGAAAGGCACCGGGGAGATTAATTGCCAGTAACAAACAGCAGGGCTGCTTGCAAGCTATATATCACACAGTTACCTACCAGCGGCGACGGGGCGGCCCGGGGCAGGCCTGCACGGCGTCCCCAGCGCGGTGACCTCCGATGCACAGGGGGGTCGAGAATGCGTTTATTACCAAGTACATGCATGCATACATGCAACATGCATGCATGCTTACAACATGGATATGCTTATAATATGTGCGTGCATAAAATATGTTCATGCATACAAATGTACACACATGCAATATGTACATGCTTACAATGTGTACATACAATGTGTACAGGCATAAAATATGCACATGCTTACCATGTGTACACACATACAATGTGTACATGCTTACAACATGTACATGCATAAATACGTGCATGTGTACAGTGTGTACATGCTTGCCATGTGTGCACACATACAATATGTACATGCTTACCATATGTGCATGCATATCATATGTGCATGCATACCAAATGCACATGCATTCACAAATGCAACAGACATTCGTGCATGCAATTTTTGCATTTATACATGCAATATATATATATATATATATTCATGCACATAATAAATACATATTATTGAAAATATATACACTGAGTGGCCAGCTGGTTATGACCACGTGACATTTGTAGGCAAATTAGCCGTCCACTACATCGTATGGGATATGGAAACTGAAAGCCTGTTCGAACACTTTTGCTGCCTGCAGTTACCAAGATAAAATGTCTCCAATTCTCACAGGAACACAAGTGTGGGACAGCAGAGCATTGGAAAAAAAGTCACGTGGTCCGATGAGTCACATTTCCTGTTGTATCATACAGATGGCAGAGTGAGAATTTTGAAACAGCATGGAAGAATGCACCCCACATGCATGAGTACAACCCTTCAAGCTGGTGGGGGCAGTGTGATGGTTTGGGGCATGTTTACCTGGATGATTTGGGCCCTTTAATTCGTGTGGAACAACATCTGAATAGCACAGCATACCTAAGTATCGTTGCTGATCAAGTTCATTTGATCATGTTGATGGCGTATCCCAATGGAGATGCTTCTTCCAACAAGACAGTGCGCCAGGCCACGGTGCTCATATTGTGCAGGAGAGGTTTCCAGAACATGAGGGAGACTTTGCCTTGCCTAGGTGGCCCCACACCCCCAGATCTCCATCCAACTGAGCATGTGTGGGACAAAAGTTAAAAGAACCATCAAGCAGCTGATTCCATACCATCCAATCTCACAGAGCTGGACAGTGCTATCCATCAGGCCTGGTGGCAGACTCCTTGCATCTCATGGAGTCAGTGCCAAGAAGAATCGCCAAAGTACTGAAGGCAAAAGGTGGCCCAATGAAGTACTGGTGGGGTGGGCATGATAACCTGGCCACACAGTGCATGGGTTATTGAAACACTTGTCAAGAAACCCATGGATTTAAAGGCCTTTCTGGGCCGTTCTTTTCATAGTTAAGCGAGTCTACTAACCCATTGTTCTTCCTGTTCTCTAAAAGTATAATGACTGCAAGTATTGAAAATTAAAATGATTACAATGCCTACAATGCCCCAATGAGTTTGTAAAAGAGAAACAATCAAGTTTTCAGATTTACAAACTGACCACAAAGCCGCAGTGAGCAAGACACAGGTCAATGGCACAGAATAAAATCTTGACATACAATAAAGGACATAATCTCACGAATGAATCTCCAGTCATTACAAACACTCTTAAGAGGGCAAGTAGCAGGAAAAGGAATTTTTGTTACTGTCTGTGCTCTGATGACTGAATGTGGGTTTTTGGCTGTCTTTCCTCAATTGTTTGGTATTTGGTTCCATATGTGATACTGTAATGAACATGAAAGACACGGGTGTGGCCAGTCTTCCCTTCCCCCCCACCCCCCACTCCTTCCCCTAAGCAGCTCCTGCTTCTAGGCCTACAAAAGAGCTCCCACCCCAGCCATGGGAGTGTTTCGCAAATGCTAAGGGATTAATTAGCACAGCGCAGCCTTAGAAATGTTTATCCACATCAGCACACCGCGCCCCTTAATACATGTTCCAAATATCCTACATAACAAAAGGCAATATGCAAATTGACCCTAACGGCAGAACAACTGCTGGACCAGTCACTATGAGGCGCACTGACTATCTCTTGGTCCCTTTCTCTAGCTGTCAGGCACCAATTACCCGATGGTGAATGGGAACCAAGGGTGGGCGGTGGCAGGGAGGCGGGAGGAGGGGGGAGCCCGGCTATGGGCAGCTGGAGAAGATGGCCCTGATCATAGTCCAGGCTAGGGATTGTACCTGCACATGAATTTCGTGCGCTGGGCCTCTAGTGTTCACATAAAATGCTTGGCCCCCAAAGTCTTTGCACAAGATGGCACTTCCACTGTGCATTCACTTGGGCCCAAAATGGACACAGTGCCAGACCCACCCCACCCCCAGTTTGACAAACATGGTTTTTGGGAAAACAGCTGAAAAGTGAAATCCTTCCCCCTGTACCCGACAATCCAGTAGAGATGACAAAGGAGCGTGAGCAGAGTTAGCACCGTGTCCCTCGCCAGCATGGCATAGTTGGTTGAGTGTCACCCTATGCACCGAAGGGCTGCCGGTTTGATTCCCTGTTGGGGCACACAGGCTCGACCCCCAGTGGGGGCATGCAGGAGGTAGCTGATCAGTGTTGCACTCTCACATGGATGTTCTCTCTCTCCCTACCTCTAGGAAGATCAAAGCATTTTTTAAAAAGTTGGCAGCATGCAGAGAGTCTCTGGGCTGGAAACCAGGCCAGGGTCTTCTTTTCCTCTGTGGTCATTAACCCACAATCCGAGGATCCGGTGACCTGCCAGAGAAGCTGGAAACACGCCAGAAGGTCTGTGATCCACAGTGACAGTGTGCTACGTGCGCACAGGAAGGTGTGCATATGGCAGTCCTGTTTGGGGGCCACCTGCAGGTGCCGTGTGCCATCTGCCTCCACCCAGTGTGGCTGCTCATGCCCTGGACTGGCACGGAGTCAGACAATGTGGCCTCTGCATGCACCTTTGCCTCGCCCGGTCATCTGGTTCTCCCTGTCCCCGGGGGCTGGCCGTCACACCACCTTCACTCCATCCCAGCCATGTTGTTCCACCAGCAACTGTCCTTCTGAATAGAGTTCTCCTGGCCTCCACTCATCTCCACTCATGGGACCTTTTATTTGAATCGATCCCCTCTAGCTGCATGTCAAAGTGCCCTGGGAGCAGTAAGGAGAGTCCCAGGCCCTCCTAGGAACCCAGCTGATGGTCTTGGCACCCATGTAGGAAGGCCATCTAATCTCTTCATCCCTATGGTTCAAGTGGCAGCAGACGGCTGTGGCAGAGGGTACCTAGGCACTGGTGCTGTGAACGGCCATCCTTGTCAGACACCGGATACACCCAATGGCTGTAGATGGGTGGGAAATGCCAGAGAAGTCAGCCGATGACACACACCTAAGTGTGGAGCCAAATTCTCCTAAGCCACAGGGGGCGCCCTGGCCCAGTGCCTTACTGCTCACTCCCAAGCAAGACCTCCATCAAGGCCTCGGCACAACTCGCCTTCCCAGAAACTCACACTCCAACAACTGTGTGCAGGCTTCCTTTTAAAGCTAGACTTGACCGGTTCCTCCGCTGTTCAGCGTCTCTGAGGACTCCTGCTCCTCCCTGACATTTCATAAATGCTAAGGACCAAACGCCGTGGTCTGACCTGGCACATGAATCACCTCCGTCATCTTCCCATCCTCCTTCCCTAAGGAGCTGCCAGCTCTCAGTCCCCCAGCACACTACTGGCCTGTGCCCCTCTTTGCTTCTACATATGTTGTTCCCTCCCACGGGCTGTCCCTCTTCCTCCTCCTCCTCAGAAAATGTCCTTTGGGCCTTTGAGCCCAGCTCAGGTGCTGCCTCCTCTTGGTAGCCCAGGGTGCTCCGCCTACTCTGCACGTGCTGTGTCGCACACAGCTTCCGATGGTCATCCTCCTCCATCTGAACATCAGAGTCTCATTCCACCTGGCTCCCTGTAGAGAAGGGTCACATCTTTCTCATCTCTACTCTGTCCCTCGTGGAGGGTACGGAACACAGGGCACGCTCTACCACCATATTGCAAATTTTGGTTTTATTTAGGTCTCTGAGACACAGGCAGGGCCAAAGTTTCCTTCAGAACCAAAATCCAACTCAAATGCACCTCGTGTGGGAGCCAGGTGAGCAGCAGAAATGTGGGGAGGAGTGTCCCACATGTGAGTCTGCGAGAAGTTGACGCACTCATGACTTGCTCTGAGGACGCAAGACAGACTTCGCTCCAGCTCATCCTGGCTATGCAGGGCCATATGATCAGTCTCACTAGAACTTTTGATTCCCACACCAACCCCCACTGTCCAAAATGAGAGACTCCAGAGATCCAAATGTTGTGTTCATATTTTTCTGATTTTTAAGTGAGAGAAGCAGATCTTAACACTTCTAAAATAATGTGTCCAGAGAGTATAACATGTCTGTGTGACATCAGTGTGGGGCAGGGAACTGAGTCTGTCTTCCCCTCCCCCAATCGTGTGCCTCCAAAGTGCATAGGAGAACTTGGAGCTGATTAATCATGCGTGTTAATAGCCTAACGCATTTCAAGTGTTAAGAAGTTATGGCGTCAAAGGGGTGGTTTAATACACTAGTCTAAACATTACCTTGTCCCCACCCCCTGCACTCTCAAATTGTCACCTCAAATACAGAAGCATAAATGTGCTTAGAATTTATAATACTGTATCTGATGAAACGAGGTCAGGCCAGAAGTCTAGCATTTCACGTGTGTGAGTCCCATATCTGACATGCCTATTCCCTTGGGGCACAACTTTTTAATTATTATTTGTAGATCATCTTTCCCTTAAGCACCTGAGAAGTGCAATTATCACCCTGAAATGCAATGTCTGAGGTATCGTTTTTGTCCCTGAAATGGAAATTTTTCCATCCAAGTAGCAACCTAGGCATACAATTTACTGTTGTAGCATCCTTGACAGCCAGTCAGATATATGTGTGTCCAGAATGTGAAAACTAATTCAAATTAGCAGTGCAACTTGGATTATTTTAAAATGAAAACACTCCCTCGTTTTCTCCTAAGATTACTCTTTCCTGCTCATCATCATAACTATCGTCCTATCATTGGTGCAAGGTTTTGCCCTTACCACCCCTCGGTCCTAATCATAAAGTGTTAGAATAAATAATTTTATGAAATTTAATGAAAGTGAGATGCACCTTTACCCTTCATTCCACATTTTGCAGACTGAATATCCTCCACCATGCTGGTGGATTATCAGAGTACACGTCAGACACGAATGGACCTCTAGTTGACCTCTGAAGGGCGCATAACACCCAATGCGGTTTCAACCCCAGAGCTCTCAGGACCAGCAGTCAAGACACTTAAGACTCATTCCAAGTACCCAAGTTGTTCCTCAGCAACTCTGTCATCTTGAATAGATGGTGCAAGGGGAGGGAACAGGGCCAGCACTTCATGCGTCTGGCATGATCATTTTGTCAAGTAATTGTTTTTATATCGGACTCCCCATAAGAGTCTTGAGGGGAATGGGGTGTTGTTTTCATCCATATCTAGTCAAGAATAAGGCACCCAGTAGACAATTGTAAAAATATATGTGGAACACATATCTTAGCTCTCACCTCATTCTATGTGATTTGTTGGCCAAGATCATTCATTTTTCAAGTTGTCCCTTCCTGTGGCCATTGTGAGAATTAAGTATAAGTACTTGACTTTGAAGAAGGAAGCTTTGGAAATAAGGGTTGGCTTTCTGTCATCTTCATTTGCCACTTCCATCTCTGTAATGACTTTGTGATCCTCAAAAACTCTCTTAGCTCAACAATTGGAAGAGCTCAGAACATGTGATCATTCTCAAAGTCATCATCGACATAACTTCAATTTTTCTTCTTTACAAAAGCACAAAATGCAAAGACGGAAATAATGGAGTGAAAGACTAGCGTGTAGTTTTTAAGCACCTGATGGAGTCACTGAATGGATTACCCACTAATTTACATTTTAAATGAACTTCAAAAAAATCCATTATGCAAGGTCGCCTTCCTGTGGATACCCTGATGAATATACAATGCGTTTTATAGGGCACATTACATAAAAAAAGGATGAAGATGTTGACGGCATCTATCAACAAATCCTACTGATACAATCGGTTCGATGAAGTTGTCAAAATTTACCCAGAAATAAACCAATGACCTCTACATTTATCATCGCCAAAGGTGCCTGCTCATTTGCATCTGGAGATAACATGCCAGAGATGCTTCTTGAAAAGCCATCAGCCCTCCAACTCGGCACAGTGACATGGTATCTATCAAAGTCTTTCAATGCCTGCAGTTCTGTCAAAAGGCACTCGGAAGAACTGGCACGTACCACCCTATTTGCATTTTTGCATCTCATTAGGACCCTAATTGCATACCAACACAGCAGTTCTTCTTGACTATCTCAAAAAACATGATCAGCAGCGTCTGAAAGAAATGCTTAAATGTCAGCTATTGACAAGCAAGAAGAGCTGACCTTGAGAGTCCCCATTGTTTTGAGATGCGCCCGCCTGGACTCCCTTCCCAACTTCCTGTCTGTGTTTGATAACGGACCAGGGACACAGTGGCTCTAAGAATTGTGGTTGTGTGTGGCAAACTGGATGGGAATCAGGAACTTGCCAAACTTCTATCAATTTATCACTCCTACCGGCAACCATCTGGGTTTGGTTGACTATCTGCCATGACAATTCTTTTTTGTTAGTTTTATAATCCTCACCAGAGGATATTTTCCTATTGATTTTTTAGAGAGAGTGAAAGACAGAGAGAGATATTGATGTGAGAGAAACACATCGGTTGATGGGTTCCTGCACTTGCCCTGACCAGGGCCCGGGCCAAGGTACGTGCCCTTGACCCGAACCAAACCTGGGACCCTTCAGTCTGCAGGCCAATGCTCTATTCACTGAGCCAACCCGGCTAAGGCCGCCATGACAATTCTTTAAGCCACTGAAACTTTAAAGAGAGTGGACAGGTTTACAATGAAATTTCTACAGAATTGTACAGTGCCTCCACTTTAACAACGAAAATGAGTTTCTTCGTGATTCACGTTATGACAAAGAACCCAACAACCTTTGTCCCGCAAGCATGCAACCCATTTTACACGTTGTCACAGGCAAAATTTAAGTGTCCGGCGAGCGCCAACAGCTAATATCAAACTGGACAGAGCCATTTACACCCTTTCTCCAACATCTCACCTCGCTGGAGTGGCTGCAGGACATGGGTCTCTGTTCTGCCTAGCACGGGCCTTGGTCCTGTCCTCGTCCCGCGTCAGGCACTGCCTCAATTTGCACAGCATATTTTTCCAAAGGATCTAATCCCTGTGAACTGACATTGAAATGCCATAGAAGTGGCTGCCAATGTCCAGAAAATGCTAATCGATTCTGAAAAATCGACCTCGTGGCTTGCATCCCAGACTCTGCACGCGCTCCACCTCGAATAGAAATGATAGGAAATTATGTTAACACGCTCAGCCGGGTGTTTGCTTGTTGTAGCTGACACATTGGTCATGCTTCGGTGGCAAACTAACCATCTCTTTGGAAGCACCCCAGCCTTCACTGCAGGGGTGCCTGAGTGGCTGCGAGGTGAAATGGCTGACTCCTCACTTTCTAAGATTGGGGTTCCCAAATGAGTCCTTTCCCCTATTTTGCCTTTGAGGGACATAAGGGTGCTTTTAGTGTTCTTGGATAGGAAAATAAGCATTTTTTAAAAATATATTTTTATTGTTTTCAGAGAGAAAGGGAGAAGGAGAGAGAGAGAAACATCAACGATGAGAGAGAATCATGGATCGGCTGCCTCCTGCACGCCCCTTACCAGGGATCTAGCCCACAACCCAGGCATGTGCCCCGACTGGGAATTGAATTATGACCTCTTGGTTCAGAGGTCGGTGCTCAACCATTGAGCCATGCCAGCTGGGCAGCAAACATGCATTTTTAATGTTTCTAATTCTCTGAAGGCCATCCCTTACTGGTAAACCTGCTTATGTGGTAGGCATGACACATCCATGTGTATGTCAGATCCATGGAGTAGATCTGGAGAATGCAGAAGAGAGAGAAAACTAATGGGCAAAACCCAAGTCTCCCCCTACAACAAACACACAAGCAAGTCTCTCTCTCTCTCTCTCCCTCTCTCTCTCTCTCAGAACTTGGATTGGAAGGGATCCAAGAAGCCAGCTGGTTTGACCGCTCCAACCTAAGGGCGACCTTCACAGGCCTCCCGGAAGGAGAGTCCTCCCAGGCACAGACTCCACTCCTCCCCAGGAAGGGACATTTTGGAGGCTAAGCTGCCAACCTGTTGATTCCAAAGTCCTAAGTCTGGCTCAGAACCTGCTCGTGGAGCCCTCTTTGGGCTGATGCAGGCCTACTCGAAGGGGCAGGTGACTGTCCCTTTCCTGACAGCAGCCACTGTGCCCCTTAGACTTGTGGGCCCAGAAAAACACCCATCTTTCATTCCCCCTTGTGATGCGATTCCTGGACAGCTGGGACTGTCCTGGCCAACTTTCCCTGGCCACTCTCTGGCTGGCCCCTAGCCGTTTGGAAACTCCCAGAACTGCTCCCACGCCTGGACCCAGTACCCCCAGGGAGACCGTCGCCCCTGGGATGCTGCACGCTACAGTTCGGAGGACAACAGTCCGAGAACCCCTAGCACGTGTAGGAGCGTGAGTGCTCCTGTTGGTGCTTGAGCTTATTAATCGGCCCTGCCTCTTCGGCTAAAATCGGTTTGATTCACTATTTTTATGTTCTACTCTCTTCTCTTTTTTGTTGATGCAGCTGAAGAGTCTACAATGTTAAGGCCTGGGAGGCAAAGTGAGGGACGCTTCTTTATCCTGGGCTGAGCAAAATGCTGGCAAATGCAAAATGAAATGGTTATTAAGCACTTACTAGCTGAGACTGATGGGTATCTGAGGCTCCTGTGTGAGTCCTCGCACTTAGTCTTCATCACCAGACCGTGACGTGGGGACAGTTTTATCCCCCTTTCCTACGTGAGGCAAGTGAGATTCAGAGAGGTTAAGTAACTTGCCTAAAGCCACAGAGCCACGGAACGGAGGGTCGGACTGACCGTTCTTATTCCCCAGTGCAGGCCAGGCCTCCCTGTGGAAGCTCAGAACCTGTCTGCAACCCTCAACCAAGCTTCCCTTTGGTTACAAGTATGTTTTCTTACGGAACCCGGAGAAGAATCCAGCCCCAGGGGCGGGCCGCATCAGACCCCATTAACCGTGGGGGGCAATGTCAGCAGAGGAAAAGAGGGAGGTTGGGGTGAGTCAATAAGGTGCCCCCACGTTAGTGTGAGGCCACACCCGGGGCCAGCAGTCTCCACCCAGGAGGATATCGGGGCTCCGTGAACTTGAATGGCCCAGACCAGGGCCGCCCCTTCCCTGGGGTGCAGGCCCCACCCCGCCCGCCATGGGCCAGCCCGGCGTTGCCGAGGCCTGCAGCGAGGACATCGCGGGCAGGGTGTCCGGGCTGGCGGGTGGTGCCTGGGAGGCCGCACTGTGTCTGGAGGAAATGCTGGCCAAGAGAGCAGAACTGGAGCGAGCGCGGCGCAGTCCGTCTAATTTATGCGGCTGCGGGGACAAGAAGTTCGCCTCCAGGACGTTAATTAAAGCGGAAACGGGAAATGTCAGCCCTCCGGCTGCAAGGCCCTTCGCAGTGGAAGCCGGGAGGCGAGGTCAGCCCTTTCCCTCGCTGTCACGCAGCTCATAACGAGGGGGGGGGGTATTCAGCACCAGGGGCTCAGACACGGCCCTGGCTCCCAATCAAGGGCCCCGGGGGTGCCCACCAGCAGGGGGGAAATGAGCGCTGTGCAGTCGGGGCTCTGGGGAGGGTCCTGGGTGCAGGCTTCGTTCCTGAGCCCTCCCACCCGCACCCTTGGCCCCAACAGAAGCCTTGCTCGCGCTTCTGTCTTAGAGACGTGTCCGCGGATGCGCTGGGGGCGAGCGGAGCAGGGAAGGCCGGCTTGGCCTTAGAAAGCATTTAAAAAGTTATCAGAGTCGGGCAGCCTCCTCCTGGGGCCACGCAGAGGGGACCCTGGGAAAGTGCCGCAGGAGGAAGCCGGGTTCGGCTCGTTCTGACGGAAAAGCAGTCCGGTTGGAGGCCGGGGCCTCGCAGACCCTTGGAGGCAGCGTTAGATGCCGAGGAAAGGGCTCGGCCGCCTGTGGGCCTTCTAAGCAAAAACAGAGAAGGGGTTCCACGTGTGGGTCCCGGGGCGAGGGGGGAGGCATCGAGAGAGAGGGCGCGAGCCGCGTCTGGGCGGGTGGATGCTCCTGGTCCTGCTCCGCAGTCAGCCCCAGCAATGCCCGCCGGGGACTCCCCCCTGAAAGCAGCAGTAGCCCCACAGGCTGGCCATTAAATGGAGGCACCGGGGTGCCACCTGGCTCAGCAAACGTTCCCCGGAAAGGAGTCCCGATTCTGTGGCCCTGTGTTCCCGTCCTCGCGGCACAGAGGCCACCAGAGACGGTGGATGTGCCACGGAAGGCGCGTGCGTGCGTCTGGCCTGCTTTCCTAACCGCCACTGGCACGGGCACGGGTGGCGTTGTGTCCCAAATAGGACTCTTGATCCTCTTTAGTTACGTAGCACCCGCGAACTGTGTGGCACGGCCGGCCGGGAGTCGAACCCGCCCCCGGCTGTGTCCTCTGCTGTGCGGCCTCCTCCCTCGAGGTCTTTCCGCTCCCAAGGCCGAGACCTGCATTCAGCCGGGACCGCCACCCCATCAGCCCGGCCTCCCGGGAGAGAGGCTGCTTCCGGTCTCCTCGTTCGCACGTTTCCTTTAAGACGCGTTCATGTGTCCGGGCGACCCGGTGAGGCCCGAGGCCCCTACATTCCGGGGGGACCTCGTGAACAGGAGGTGACAAGTGTAACCTCATTGGCACCCCACAGGTGGTGCCGGGCATTTGATGGTTCAACTGCTGACCGTCTCTCCCTGGAGACCTCCCCGGATGGGACGGACATTTTTCTAGGCACCGAGGGTGCAGCAGTAACGAAACGGAAAGCCGGGTTCGCAGGCGCTGACGTTACTGGGGGGCAGGGGGAGGGTAGAGACAGGCGGCCAGCAATCAAATAAGTGAAACCCATGCCCTGTGGATGGCGAGAAGCTCTGGGCAGGGGGGTTAGCAGCGCCGAAGGTGGTTGGGAGTGGCACGCCGGTGCGGGGCACAGAGTGGGGGGGACGGGAGAAGAGTTTGACGAGGCAGGAACCCAGGCCTGAGGGGGCGACGGTCCCAGCCCTGGCTCCTTCCGGGGAGAGGGGATCGGAGGCAGCAGGGCGGCCTCGGGCGCGTTTGAGGAAATACAGGGGAACAGAGCCACGTGAGCGGAGGGAGGCAACTCGGGTGGCGCTGGTGAATAAAATTATATAGGTTTCAGGCGTAGGGGCAGGGGGTCGGATGTGGAGATTGGGCTGGGGTGGTGAGCACGCCGTAGCCAGTTTCCCAGCGGCAGCCTTCCCTGGGGGTGGATTCCCCTCCCGCGGGTGACACTGAGATGGCAGCATCAATGTCGACTATTGGTCCGGCCGCCAGGCCACCCTCTGCCGGCCATTCACGTCTCGCAGACTCCGATGTGCCTTTGCAGAGTCTGGAGCCAGGGTCCTGGCCGCTGCCACCTCCCTCCCTCCTCACTGTGCAGACAGGTGGGCAAGCACTTCACCATCCCTTCCCGCCCCCCGCTCCCCCACCTCTCCCCACTCCCCCATGAAATTTCCTATCAGAAAAGGGTCTCGGGAAGAAGGCAAGAATCAGAGCGCTGCCGGCCGGGCGCCCCCATCTCGTGCTGCCCGGGCAAGGCCTTGTCACGAACGCGGCTGTGACTGAGGTGAGACGGGGCGTCCTCCGGAAGCACAGTGACAGCGGCCGCCGGCCCCTCCTCCCGTCAGTGGCGGCTGTCAGCACCTGGGGACCCTGATGGGAAGGGAGACATTTACAGGGGCTAACTGGCCGCTTCCGCTGCCTCATGCTGACGGGAGCCCTTAGGTTAGAACCCAAGTGAGAGCCGGGGGCTGAGCCTTGCCCGGTGATTTCCCAAGAACTGAGTTGGACAGGAAGCTTCTGGCTGAAAAAAGGAGCAAAAATGCCATCGTCCCTGGCTGGGCCAGCCCCCCGCCACCCCCCACCCCCAGGCGGGGAGTCCCGGCGCGTCTCTGTGCCTCGATCCCGCTCAGGCGGGAGGTGCCGTGTTAATGGTCCTGTGCCCACTCCGCCTGGCTGGAGATTTAAATAAAAACAAATTACAGGTCTTAACAGTGATCGATGGACTGCCGCCCGGATCGCACCGAGTGTTTTTGCTCTCAGATTAAAGTCTCACGCATTTATCTGCATAAACTAACCCCCGGCCCGGGGTGCTGCTGACATTTTCCAAGAAAAATGAATATCCTAACTTATTCCAAAGAGGAGACTTGGTATTTGTGTGGCCAGAGCGACCTTTGGAAGTGAGCTTTCAGATTAGGTTCACTACATGGAAAATTGTGCGCTTACAGTACTCCATAAATCATACCCACCAATTTTCTTCAAAGGGGTATGTAAATACCATTGTGCGCGGTGGGTAAACAACACTAACCCCGCACAAATGGCTGGAAAATTGGAGAAAAGCACCTTATTTTGCTGCTGAAATTGCTTTTGAAGCCCAACTTCGGGGCGTGCCTTGCAGAATGCATGAAATGAGCTGTGCACAGGGAACGGGGAGGGTCGGGGATAAACACATTCTCCCTGCTCCTGAGTTCTTCCCGCCTCACCAGCACCATTGCTGGTAGCACTCTTCTTTGCATCCCCAAGTGCAGCTACATTTTTTAAAATTTATTTGATTGGTTTCTGTAGAGAAGAAGGGAGAAGGATAGAGAGTTAGAAACATGGATGAGAGAGAAACATCGATCAGCTGCCTCCTGCACGCCCCCGACAGGGGATGTGCCCGCAACCAAGGTCCATGCCCTTGACCGGAATCAAACCCGGGACCCTTCAGTCTGTAGGCCGCCGCTCTATCCACTGAGCCACACTGCTTAGGGCTGCAGCTACGTTTAAAGCGACAGCCTCGTTTGTCTGCAAACTTCGAAAACGGCCGGCCATTTGTGACACATCCATGGAAGTTTTCTGGTTTGGAAGCGTTCACAGAACTCTGTATTAAAGACGGAAAAACCCTAGAGAGAGAACCTTACAGAGAGAAGCTGCCGCTTTAGACACTAACAAGGGCTGAATGAGGGTAAGACGTAGTTCTGCGAGTTAGGGAATTGTGGGTATCAGACCTTTTCATTTTAAAATGGGAGGAACAGTCCTGCTATGGAGACATTTTAATGGAATGTTTGTGATTTTGAGGCAGCTTGGACTGCGCCCAATTGATGTGAATATTTTGAAGCTTAGTTTTGTGCTTTTTCATAAAATAAAAGTTCTTCATGTTGACACATTTGGGAGTTTGTGGCAAAATTCTTGGTTGATATCCTGAGAACTTTATATACAGGAAAATTCTTATTTAGTGGTCTGATAACTTACCAAAGAGGTAAAATTTTCATATCACTTAGGGTTTAGGTAAGCAACTCTTGCCATTCCTGATTATTATAAATACTTAGGAAAATTCCAATATCATTTCAATTCATTTCATACATCTTACTCACCATTCAGTTTGCCTGTTTATTGTTTTTGTGTGTTTTTTTATATATTTTATTGATTTTTTTTACAGAGAGGAAAGGAGAGGGATAGAGAGTTAGAAACATCAATGAGAGAGAAACATCGATCAGCTGCCTCCTGCACGCCCCCAACTGGGGATGTGCCTACAACCAAGGTACATGCCCTTGACCAGAATTGAACCTGGGACCTTTCTGTCTGCAGGCTGATGCTCTCTATCCACTAAGCTACACCAGTTAGGGCATATTGTGGTGTTTGTTTTTTTTATTTTGTTTTTGTTTTAATACATGGTTTATCTTAAACGGGAAAAGTGTGTGACATAAAATATTTTTTTCTTTACTACTTTTATTTTCTTTTTGCCTTCCATTGAGGAAAATACTCTTAGCCATGGAGGTTTTGGGTTTTGTAGCTCTGAAACAATGAAAAGTGAGTTACTGCGTTTTTTTAAAAAATGGAATCACAAATGTTACAAGTAACGTGAGGGCCTCTAAGTTGCTCTCCTAGTTCTTTCTTCCCTAGTAACAGTTGCTATGCACGAGTGGCTTCCATTTCTGTAGACCTCCACGGTGTACAGAAGAAGCAAAGGAGCCCTGTCAGTTAACAGGGGGGAGGCAGGTAAGGAGGCTACACTCAGGTCTGGGCTCTGTTCTCCATCCCATGCATGGCATCACTAGAGGCATAGTGCATGACTTCGTGCACAGGTAGGGGTTCCTCAGCCTGATCACTAGGGGCCAATGAGGACCGGTTAACCGCCGGGGGGTGGGAGAAGGATGGCAGGAGGTTGGCTGATGGTGGGAGGTTGATTGTGGGAGCCCACTGATCACAGAGGGAAGCTCCTACATTGAGCATCTGCCCCCTGGTGGTCAGTGCACATCATAGCTCCGGCCCGTCATCCAGTAGTAAGGGTTGCTTAGGCTTTTATATAGAGAGATACTCTCCCAGTTTGGCTCATCAATTTCCTGTTGCTCACAAGCATAATCCAGGCTACCCCTTCCAACAATATTTCTCAATCTTCTTATGAGAGAGTGGAGGTTCAAAGTTTTTGCTCCCCATTTTTATAAATGGAGATCAAAAAGGAAGTGAATGCCATTTCAAAACCTAACCCTCCTATTCATTTTTACTCTTCACTGTGAATGCAGTCACAAATGCCTCAAATTCCACTTCCAAATTCTTTTTGAACACAGAATTTCAGAGCATGAAAATGCATAACTCAGGACAGATGTTTTGTTGAATGATACATAGACCTCTGTGCTAAGCATCCAATTAAAAACTTTATGCTCATCAGCCCATCATTATTTTTTATTTATTTACATTTGTTGTTAATCCTCACTTGAGGATCTTTTTCCATTCATTTTAAGGGCATGTGGAAGAGGGCGGGAGAGATAGAAACATTGATGTAAGAAAAACACACTGATTGGCTGCCTCCCACACACGCCGTGACCAGGGCCCTGGCCAAGGACGAGCCTGCAACCAAGGTATGTGCCCTTGACCAAAATCGAACCTGGGACCCTTCAGTCCACAAGCCGTGCTCTATCTACTAAGCCACACTGGCTAGGGCGGCCCATCACATTTTTAAGTGTTTAGGAAGCAGTTGGTAATACTTTCTCCAGTCTATACCAATAGATGCTATTTGTCTGGGAAAAGATAGGATTTCTAGAAAGAAGGATATTTGCATGGAAGATAGGAGGACCCATCAGCCTCCATTGCCTGTGTGCGGTTCATAGAGCTTCCTCCTTACACTCATGTCGTGTTCATCCAACAAATATTCATTATGACGCGGGCTGTTGTGGGACCTGAGTGGACAAAAGTGAGCAAAACAAACCGAGAACAACATGGGACAAGATCAGCCCCATATTACCAGCACCGTCTCAGCATCCTGTCTAAGGCACCTTGTCTTTCATGCATTAAGTTCAACACATTTTTTTATTTTTTTAATATATTCCTATTGATTTCAGAGAGGAAGGGAGAGGGAGAGAGAGAAACATCAATGATGAGAGAGAATCATTGATGAGCTGCCTCCTGCATGCCTCACACTGGGGATGGAGCCCACAACCCGGGCATGTCCTAACCAGAATTGAACCATGACCTCCTGGTTCATAGGTCGATACTCAACCACTGAGCTACACCAGCCAGGCAACATTTCTGAACACAGAAGACATCATCTTTCATTTAAAAATTGAACACACAAAGGAGTAATTTATATTTTGACTTTTACCATATTTCCTAATTGTCTTCATTAATAAAACATTTTGGAGAAATATATTTATTCCTTTTGTTATTGTCTAAAGTTTTACATATGTCTCCCGTTTCCCCTATTGACCATCCCGCCCCACCCACTCCCACCCTGGGCAAACCCCCACCGCCCCAGTGTCTGTCCATTGGTTATGCTAATAAGCATGCACACAAGTCCTTTGGTTGCTCTCTCACACTCCACCCACACAATTTGTCTCTGGATCCATTCTTGTTCATCAAATTACGTTGATCATTATATCCTACATATGAGTGAGATCATATGATATTTACCTTTCTCTAACTGGCTTATTTCTCTTAGCATAATGTTTATTATTTAATGTATTTCTAAGAGGGTTTCTCCATTTTCTTACAATGGGAAGATTATGCGAGTCATTAATATTCACTTTTTATTAGTATATTTCTATTAATCAGGATGCTTAGCCTTGAGTCCTCCATACATGTTTTTCATCTGGCTTATCCCAAGTCAATTTCTACCATGGAGGTGTTCTACTGAACTTAGTGTTGCACAATTCGGCAATCACTGATTTTCTCATTTTAGTTCCCCTTGCTGCTTTGAAAAGCCTTGGAGAGTGATTGATTTCTTACACTTCAGTTTCTCCAGCAGCTAACACAAGGCAGTCAGGAGCTCAGTAAACACATACACTGAGTGGCTGATGATCTCTGAACGCACAATCTGGCCACTCAGAGTGTGTGTGTGTGTGTGTGTGTGTGTGTGTGTGAGGTCAGATGCATGAATTTGTGCATGGATGGGTGGGGTCCTGCCAGCCTGGCCAAGGGGAGAGGACAGGGCAGTTGGCTGGGCGGCCTGCCTGCTGGTCGAACTCCTGGTCGAGGGGACAATTTGCATATTAGTCTTTTATTATATAGGATATACACTGAGTGGCCAGATTATTCTGCATTCAGAGATCATAATCTGGCCACTCAGTGTATTTTTCGCTACTATGTTCTACGTCAGGGTCATTGTTTTTTGTTTTTTATTTTTAATCCTCACCTGAGGATATTTTTCCATTGACTTTTAGAGAGAAGAGAGAAGGAAAGGCAGAGAGAAATATTGGTGTGAGAGAAACACATCAATTGGTTGCCTCCTGCACGAGCCCTGACCAGGGCCCAAGCCAGGATGGAGCCTACAACCAAGGTATGGGCCCTTGATGGGAACCAAACCCGGGACCCTTCAGTTTGAAGTCTGATGCTCTATCCACTGAGCCAAACTAGCTAGGACTGTTTGTTTGTTTTTAATTACTCAATTTTAGATGCATTAAAACAGCAGGAAGATTTTTACTAATAAGTATTAAAAAGATAATTTTTTTAAATTTCATATTGGGAGAAAAAAACAATTTCAGAAGTTTTGTGAAAGCAAAATATGCCTGTAAAATGCCAAATACAGGTCCTCGAATGGGGGCCTTTCTGCCTCCCAAATTAAGTATAGAAAGTGACCTTGCATATTTCACACATTTTAAATCAACTGAGTGTGGAGGCCAAAAATGCTCCCACCAGAGAGAATTCAGATATTTTTTCTAAAAAATACTATCAACTTTTCTACCTTTTTTTGAGAAGTGAAACACCAAACCCCAAAATTTTGAAGTTTAAGTAACATTAAAAAATCTAAAAGGGCTAAACCTAACCTGATTTACTGACATTAGGGGGGTAAATTACACACTGAGTGGCCAGATTATGATAATCTCTGAACACATCATCTAGCCACTCAGTGTATATCCTATGTAATAAAAGGCTAATATGCAAATTGTCCCCTCGACCAGGAGTTTGACCAGCAGGCAGACTGGCAAACCTCCCACGTTATAAGGGCAGTTGGGGGGGACCCAGGCCTGCAGGGGAGAGCAGTTGCAGGGTAAGGGAACCAGTCCACAGGGGAGGACAGTTAGGAGGGATCAGGCCTGCAGGGGAGTGCAGTTAGGGGTAAACAGGCTGGGAGGGGAGCAGTTAGGCATCTATCAGGCTGGCAGGGGAATGGTTAGGGGGTGACGAGGCTGGCAGGCAGAAGTGGTTAGGAACAATCAGGAAGGCAGGCAGGCAGGCAAGCAGTTGGGAGCCAGCAGTCCTGGATTGAGAGAGGGATGTCTGACTGACCCTAAATGAACAGTTGGACATCCCTTAAGGGGTCCCAGATTGAAGAGAGAGCAGGCTGGGCTGAGGGATACACACCCCCATGCACAAATTTCATGCACCAGGCCTTTATACACTGAGTGGCCAGATTATTATGTGTTCAGAGATCATAATAATCTGGCCACTCAGTGTTTATTATCTGTTTTTAAAACAAGCAGAATATGATCTGCAAGTAAATAATTCTTAGTTTTCAGAGCTGATATTTTAAGTCAACTAGAAGATGGTAAACTTGTTCTGTAAAATCTTAGGTTTTGTACATATCTTAGACTTTCGCATGTTAGATGGTCTTTGTTATTTAACCATCATAGCTCAAAAGCTGCCATAGATTTTAGATAAACAGGCAGGCTGGGTTTCCTTAAGACTTTGGGGGGTTTGGTTGATTTCAGAAAGGAAGAGAGAGGGAGAGAGAGAAATATCGATGAAAGAGAATCATTGATCAGCTGCCTCCTTCATGGCCCACACTGGGGATGGAGCCTGCCTATCTGGTCCAGACATGTGCCCTGGACCAGAATCAAACCCAGGACCCTTCAGTCCCCAGCCCAATGCCACTGAGCCAAACTGGCTAGGGTCCCAGAAGACTTTGTTTACAAAAATAGGAGTAGGCTGGAATTGGCATGGAAACCAAGTTTGCCAACCAACTTGCATAAGTAGAATCAAAAAGTCAGATACCAGGAGTTGGTGAGAATATGATAAATTGGGACCCTCACACATTTCTGGTGGAAGGTAAAGTGGCCCAGTTGGTTTGGAAAACAGTCTGACATTCTCTCAAACCATTAAAAACTGAGTTAACATATGACCTAGCAATTTCATTCCTAACTAGATACTCAAGACAAAAACATATATCCACATGAGCTTTTACATGAATGTTTATAGAGTTTATTCGTGATGTCAAAAAGCAAAGGTAACCCAAATATTTTAGATTAATCAAATAATGGGGTGGGGGCGGACAGAGAGGTGTCCCAACTCCCATAAGCCCATACCCCACAGCTAATGATTCTCTTCGAAAAGTTGCCCCTGAATAATGGGGTGCCAATGGACCTGGCCAGTTTATAGCCATTCTTGTTGAAGTTACATTGAAGATGTGTGTCCAATGCCTTTACGTAATTAGTCTTCCACTCCTCCTTTTTATATTTTAACGGTACCGAGCCAGGTAAACAGTGTTTGTCTCATCATGAGCAAACAGCCTTCCTTCCATTGAGGAGTCTACCGAGTTTCCCTTTTTGCTGTGGCCACGAGGAAGCTCACAGAAAGGTGTTGTGCTCTATAGCTGGAGCTTTCCTCCACCTTCATAAAACTTTCTCCTCTGCCTCCCCTTTGACTTCTGTCTCCTAATTTGCTGTGGATGGTTTATTGCTATCCTATGCTGTCCACGGTAGTCACTTCAAATCCTTTCGGAAGTGTCACGAAATAAAAATGGAGACAGGCCAAAACCAGTTTGTCTCAGTGGATAGAGCATCGGCCTGCAGACTGAAAGGTCCCAGGTTCAATTTCGGTCAAGGGCACATCCCCAGTCAGGGGCATGCAGGAGGCAGCTGATCAATGTCTCTCTCTCATTGATGTTTCTAACTCTCTATCCCTCTCCCTTCCTCTCTGTAAAAAAATCAATAAAGTGCATTTTTTTAAAAATGGAGACGGAAGAGAAGTACAGGAGAACTGCTTTGAAAACCATGGCAGCCAGACACGGGGTCCAGCCCGGTGCGTGTGGCCATCGGGCAAGTTGACAACGTCCCCCCACAACTGTGCCCGTAGACCAGACCATCTGTTAGCCCAGACGCCTGAGGGGAGGTGGACCACACTCTGTGTACGTGACCGAGGTCCGGCCTCTGCCGTGAAGGTCGGTGAGGAGCACCGGGGTCAGGAAGATAACTCGGAGGAGGCCTCTGTGGCAGCCCCGTGCGGGTGGGAGAAGAGCAGGGCTGGGCGGGCCGGAGCACAGGGAGCATCTCGGCGCTGGCTGAGTCATGCCCCCACCCCAGGAGAGCTACTTCTAACTTTTCTCCAAGATCTGGGGGTAGCACGGACCTCGGGGGGCCAGCAGCTAGACTTGCACCTACCCGGGTCTCTGTCTACACCATGGCCGTTGACTCAACCACTGCGCAATCAAATGGCATTTAAAACCGGAACCAGGCATTCGCGCCATTAAAAAATCCACACTTGGCAGTGGGGAAATATTCTGAGATAAATGGATGAGTCTCGCTCACTTTCCTTCTCCTTCCCTTCTTCCCCATCCTCTTAAATCGTAGTTACACAGCTGAGCGAATGTGGGGTCAATTCTCTGGGAAGTTAACTCTTGCATTGTAAAGTTTCTGCTTTTTTATCTATATTTTTTATTACTTCAGAGGAAATGAGAGGGGGAGAGAGATAGGAACATCAATGATGAGAGAGAATCACTGATCGGCTGCCCCTGCACGCCCCACACTGGGGACTGAGCCTACAACCCAGGCATGTGCCCTTAACCAGAATCAAACGCAGGACCCTTCCATCCACAGGCCAAACCGGCTAGGGCTAATGTTTCTCTTTAAAGAAGTACAACCACACTGGGGAGGGATGGTGGATAAAAATAACAGCAGTAAATAAATACATGTATTTACAAATACTAGCACATCAATCGATGTATGATGTTCAACTCTTTATGCAAACACATAAAATGGCAACTGGGTTTAACTTCTAATATTTCCAATTACTCCAAGTAAATGTTTAAGATCGGACACAGCACTTCTTTAAAAAATATTTTTTTTATTTCAGAGAGGAAGGGAAAGGGAGAGAAATAGAAACATCCATGATAAGAGAGAATCATTGATCGGCTGCCTCCTGCACGCCCCACACTGGGGATCAAGCCTGCAACCCAGGCATGTGCCCTGACTGGAAATCGAACCATGACCTCCTGGTTCCTAGGTCAACGCTCAACCACTGAGCCACACCGCTGGGCCCTGACATTGTGCTTTTGTAATGATCCGTTTCCCTTCTCACAGCACCGCCTCTCAGACCTGGCAGATCCATGCAGACGTTTGGGGTCGAAAGACTCCCTTGTTTGGCTGCAGATGGGCTGTGGCACACCTCAAAGTGGTCAGTGAACCCCAGAGCCCCCACGGCGCTAAGCAGGCCTTGTATAGACCCTCAGCATCCCTGAGACCTGGCGGGTCATCGGTCCACCCCGGTGACTGTCATCAGCCTTTGTCACCCCGTAGGTGGCGCTCCCAGCAGCCGGGAGAGGGAACGTCCACTTTGCAGGAAACAGTCTCCCACACCAGTGGCACAGCCTACATCAGCTGTCTTTTCTTCTTTTTTTATAAATATATATTTTTATTGTTAAAGTATTACAAATAGTAGTACATGTGTCTCCTGTTTTGTTCCCTATTGACCCCCCTCCAGCCTTCCTCACCCCCGGTACATGTCCTCACCTGCCCCCCCCTCAACCAGTGCCTGTATCCATTGGCTCTGCTTACATACATGCATAAAGTCGGGTTTCAATGTGTTGCAGACAAAGCGAGCACCGGGTGCTTGTGAATAAATGTGCAGCTTCTACAAAGCTTTGGAGAGGTGAGAGATGCGATTGAAAAAAGGCTTTGTGAAAAGAGGTTTTTTTCTTTTTTCCAATCCCTTAGGGTCAGAGACGCCCAGGCTGAGAGCCAGGAACTAAGGCGAGTTCTCCACCAGGATGTGCCTTGTGTCGAGGTGAACAGAACTGACCAGCGTTTTTTGAGGATGAGGAAAAGGGGGAGGAGAAGGAGTGACAGCCCGTTCTAACGTGGCCTCGCGTTGTCAGGCTTGGCTGAGCCTCAGATCAAAAGAGCCATCAATCTTCTCCAGATCCATACAGACCTGTCCTGGGTCAGAGAAGAATCAATAACCCTTAGTTGTCCCTCCACAGGAACAAAGGAGCTGAGGGTGTGTTTACCTTTGAGATTGTGTCTTGATTAGGGATCTTTAGTGGCCATTGTGGAATGAAACTCCCTGTGAGTGTACAGCATGCGGCATGGCACACGGAGGCAGAGCCACACGCCGTGTTTGGAGAGAGCCGGGACGCACACGCCAGACCCAGGAGGGCGGGGCCTATTGGAAAAGCAAGAGATGATACACCTGCTATCTACGCATCCATCCATTCATCTATTGATCATCTATCCATCAGTCCATCCATCATCCATGCATCTGTCTGTCATCTATCCATTAACCCACCCATCCATCCATTCACCTATTAGCTGTTTATCCATACATCTATCATCTGTCTATCCACTCATCTATCCATCCGTCACTCATCCATTTGTCTATCTGTATATCTATCTATTTCTTGCCTGCCTCAGACCTTTGTTTGGGTATATCCCTGGTGATCTGTTCTGGAGTCAGGCAGGCTTGAATTCTAGCTGAATACTTTCCATGAGACACTTACCTCCAAGAGCCTGCTTCCTTATTGCTTTCCTGAAGATAACGATACCTTCATCATAAGGTTTTGTAAGAGTCAAGGAGAGATTATAGGTTTACAATTGTTATCACGATGTGTTTGGCACATTGGAGGTGTTGGGCCCATATTTGCTTCCTACCCTCTCTTTCCTTCCTGAGGCTGTAGTACAAAGTGGTGCCAGCTGTTTGAAATGAGCTTGCCTCTTCCTTCAACAGTTACTCATAAAGTGCAGGTAACAGAATTTCTGTCTGTGTGAAATTCTATATAGATGGTACATAGGTAGGTAGGTAGGTAAGTAGATAGGTAGATAGGTAGGTAAGTAGATAGGTAGGTAGGTAGGTAAGTAGATAGGTAGGTAGGTAGGTAAGTAGGTAGGTAGGTAGGTAGGTAGGTAAGTAGATAGGTAGGTAAGTAGATAGGTAGGTAAGTAGATAGGTAGGTAGGTAGGTAGGTCAGTAGATATATGTATGTATGGATGGATGGATAGATAGATAGGTAGATGTATATGTATAAAATTGAGTAGCTTATGTCTATAAATAAATGTGTGCTCATATGTTATGTTTGATCAGAATATCCATATATCCAAATGCTATTTGGTCACCAATAGAACAATGGCAAAAATAAGTATTAAACTTGATCAGCATTTCAGTGTACATTAGGTGAAGCAACACAAATCATCTCAAACAATAAAATAAATACAATCACCATTAGGAACAAAATAATGTGACAAAATCCCACTGAGTCAAAAACCCTGAAAAATGCAATGCTTGTTAGAGTAACATCCTGTGATTGTTGACCCAAACAAGGGAAGGATAGCTAGTTTTCCTCATATTGAAATGGGAGCCTATGGGCTATTTCAGAGACCCCACAGGGGAAGCGCCCAGCAGCCTGAGCCTGGGGAAATGAGTTGCATGGCAGTCGATTATTGACTCAAGTTGGATTGTATTTTCATTTTTCACTCTGGTCTCATTTTCCCACGTCCCATTGCCCCTGTTGAGGAAGCAGTAAGATCAGTTGATTGACAGGGAATGAGAAAGCAGGCCGGCCATGACTCAGCACACAATGCCCTCCCTGGTCAGTGACCAGAGTGGCCTGCTGGCCACCTCCCACCAGGGCTCCCTACAAACAGCTTCTCTCCCGCCCTAATACCCACCCACAGAGTCTGCTTGCCCAGGTTTCTTCCCCACTAAGTCCCCCCAGATTCCCAGGCCTCTGGCTAACAATTTAACTGCACAATCAACCTGACTTGGATTTCACTGCTGCCTTTATATGGCCTAAGTCAGTGGTCGGCAAACCGCGGCTCAGGAGCCACATGTGGCTCTTTGGCCCCTTGAGTGTGGCTCTTCCACAAAATACCACGGCCTGGGCAAGTCTCTTTTGAAGAAGTGGCGTTAGAAGAAGTTTAAGTTTAAAAAATGTGGCCCTCATAAGAAATTTCAGTCGTTGTCCTGTTGAGATTTGGCTCTGTGGACTAATGAGTTTGCCAACCACTGACCTAAGTCAGCAATCCCAGGATGCCTCGATCCTATATTTGGGCCAGGCCCAGGACACAGTGGGTAGAAGCCCTCTCTGAGTAAAAGTCCACTTACTAGAGTTTCTGCTGCTTTTTCTCACTGTTCCCCACGTGCTGAATTTGAAGGTCAACATCATCTCTTGAGCTAAGAGTGAATTTATGTTATTTCTTGTTATGATGGACACACAAGGAGGATAAACTATATCTGTGTTCAGAAGTGATGGAATCTAGCCCTACATGAAGAAGAGCATGAGACTAAGAATAGCTCGGATGCCTTCATCTCCTCCTACTTTTCTAGGGAATTCTGCCATCCATTCTCCTGGCAAGCCACCAAGGACGCAAAACATCATCTCTACTATGCAGGTGGTGAGCTTGATGCTCAGAAAGTGTGCCCATGTGCCTGCATCACACAATTAGGAAATGGTGGGGGTCAGACATGAACTTGGCTCTAATTGGCTGCAAAGCCTGGGCCATTACCCCTGCACTGTTCAAGCTCTGCTCCTAAAGGCAACTAACAGCATCCCCCGGTGGAAGAGCATCCAGCCACGGCCCGGAGGATGCTGGGGTGACACACCTCTGACTCTGTGCATCTTCGCCCTGGCAAAATTCTGAGGGGGCTCTTGCTCAATTGAATGCCTCGAGGGGGTGGAATGTTTCTGTGGGCCGTAGAAGTAAGTGATAGCTAAGCTGCTGCTCAAGCTACTGATCCATGTATCTTCAAACAAAGGGTTTTGATCAAGAAGAAACAAACCAGCTCCTAGCCCGTTTGACTCAGTGGATAGAGCGTCGGCCTGCAGACTAAAAGGTCCCAGGTTCGATTCCGGTCAAGGGCATGTACCTTGGTTGTGTGCACATCCCCAGTAGGGGCTGTACAGGAAGCAGCTGATCGATGTTTCTCTCTCAAAAAAATCCTCTCTGTAAAAAAATCAAGAATATATATATTTTTTTTAAAAGAGCAAATTAAAGACAGGCGATACTTTTAAAATATATGTTTATTTATTTATTTATTTAGAGAGGAAGGAAGATGGAGAGAGAGAAACATCAGCGATGAGAGAGAATCACGGATCGGCCGCCTCCTGCACGCCCCACACGGGGGATGGGATGGCGGCCGCACCCCAGCAGGTGCCCTGACCAGGAACCCAACCCGGGGCCCTTCGGTCCGCAGGCCAGCGCTCCAGCCGCTGAGCCACACCGGCGAAGGCAGACGACACATCCTCACCCACCCCTTGGCCCACCCGCCTGCCGGCTCGGGGTCCCTAAGGACACCTTCGAAGGCGGCGGCGCCAGCCCGCTGAACTGCGCATGTGTCTGCACCGGAGGAGCGGGCGTCACGTGGCCCGCGCGTCCGTCACGTGGGAGGGTCAGAGCCCGGAAGTGCGGGCCAGCGCGGCCCACGGGAAGGTCTTGGATGGCGGGACCCAGCGCCCCTTCCCCCGCCCCATGGTCTGCGGTTAGAAACCCAGGTGAAGCCCGGAAGGGACGGCGCCCGTGCTTTTCCCGGGGACCTGCCAGGCCAGGGGGGCGGCGGGGCGGGGCGGGGGGGCAGCGGGGGGGGGGGGGGGTGGGCAGGCCGCCGCCTCCCCCGCCGCGCGCGCCCCCGGAGCCCGTCCGCGCAGCGGCCCGACCAGGCCGAGGCCGGGGTCGGTGTCCGCCG
Source organism: Lasiurus cinereus (assembly GCA_011751065.1). Lineage (NCBI taxonomy): Eukaryota > Metazoa > Chordata > Mammalia > Chiroptera > Vespertilionidae > Lasiurus > Lasiurus cinereus. Next base: position 1,944,819 of record JAAGEH010000265.1, on the reverse strand, counting down.
CGGCGGGGAGGGCGGCCCGGGCCGGCAGCGGGCGGCTGTCTCCTCGTGTGTGCTGTGTTGTTGTTGTTGTTGTTTTCCCGGCCTTGACTCCTCGGGGGTCACCTCTCCCACGAGGTCCGCCCGCGTGCGGCCCTCCCAAACCAGAGCCGGGAGCAGGCGGGGCGCGGCGGGGGCGGTGGATCGCGGCGGCTGGAGGGAGCAGAAGCTATGGCTCGCCCCGCCCTTCCCCCTCCGTCCTCGTGCAAGGCGGAGGGTGAGCCCCTGCCCCGGCCGGTGTGGCTCGGTGGGTAGAGCGTCGGCCTGTGGACCCACGGGCCCCTCCCGGGCTCAGGTCCCGTCAAGGGCACGTACCCGGGTTGCAGGCTCCTCCCCAGCCCAGGCCCCGTTCCGGGTGCATGCGGGAAGCAGGCAATTGATGTGTTTCTCGCACATGGATGTTTCTCTGTCTCACCTTCTCTCTTCCACTCTCCCCAGAAATCAGTGGGAAAATATCTTCAGATGAGGATTAACAACAAGTTACGACTCTATACGCTCTGTCCCCTTCCTGAGCGCACCCCTGACATTATTTTCTCCCAGAGAAGAAAATACAGGGTATGCCCCCCCAAAATGTATACATACACACTTTGACAGCGCATCGCTCAGTTTTGACCATGAGATGTATTTTGATAAGCACTGCCTTTATCATGACTCCAAGTGTGAGTGTGCATTTTGGGGGACACCCTATATCTTTGTGGCTGGCCGTGACAAATTCCAACTAAAGATATTCCAGGCCCCTACTACAGTATTAGTAGCAAACCCATTCACTTAATTCACTAGCTATTTTTGGAATATTTTTTATTGAATTCAGAGAGGAAGGGAGAAGAGGAGAGAGAGAGAAACATCAATGATGAGAGAGAAGCATGGATCGGCTGCCTCCCCCACATCCCTACTGGGGATCGAGCCCGAAACCCGGTCAGGTGCTCTTGACGGGAATTGAACCCGGATCCTTTCAGTCTGCAGGCTGATGCTCTATCCACTGAGCCAAACCAGCTAGGGCCAGAGTCATTTTCAACGAGAACATCCCTCCCTCCTCCCCTCCAAACATGAAATTCATCCCGGCGGACCTCAGCACATATTTTTCATCTAATCACTTCAATGATTCCCGGTCCCTCTGTTAACATTGGCACATTGCTCTCCGTGGTGGGTCTAAGGTCTTGTAAAATTACTCCGTTTCTTTCGATGTGAGGAATCAACACCGTGGCACTAATGTCAGTGTTAATGCCAACAGCAGGAGCCGTAATGTCCCCGCCAACAATTCACTAATATATGGTCAACGTGATTACGATTGATTCACCGAGTGCACAGGCGGTTACAGAATCTGTGCTGCGTGCGGTCGGTAACAATACAATTACTTACTGCAGGCACGCCCGCAGACCTGCGCGTATTTCATTACGACCCCACTGCTTGCTCGCATGAAATCGTGGGAGATCGCCGAGCCCACCGCCTCTGACCACAGACCCCAGCAGGTGCTGGCTTCACATTTTGGTCAAAGATCCGTGAGTGAAAGGCTAGGCCAGGGAGAGTGCAGACAGAGGGTCATCGCACCAGCAGGAGGGCGTGAGACTTGATCTTCTCCAGGCTGGTGCGGTCGAACCCCAAGGTCACCCATTAGTGATCCCGCCCGTGAGGACGGCGGGATGGCAGCCATCAAGTCCCCCCTGCCTGACCTTTAACCCTCTTAACGCTGTGGACACTGGGATGAGTCCAGAAGGGAAGGAGTGGGGAGAACTGTCCGCACCGTCGTCTGAGGGATGTGGCCTTGGTGGCCGCTGGCTGCCCCTCTGCTGGAGCAGACAGCTCAGAGAAAAGTGGGACTGGTGTTTGCGGTCCAAGCCTTCCCCACAAACAGCACATCTCTGCACGTGGCATAAACAGGATGCAGGTAGCCTTGCCCGATTGTCATATTTTTTAACATATTATTGATTTCAGAGAGGAAGGGAGAGGGAGAGAGAGATAGAAACATCATGATGAGAGAGAACCGCGGATTGGCTGCCTCTTGCACACCCTACACTGGGGATCAAGCCTGCAACCAGGCATGAGCCCTGATTGGGAATCAAACTGTGACTTTCTTGTTCGTAGGTGGACGCTCAACCACTGTGCCACACCGGCTGGGCCCGATGGTCACATTTTCATTCTGTCACCAGTGTCTCCAAGTAACAGAGGCACTTAATGTAAAATATGTCCCCTCCACATGTAAACAATACAGTGGGATTGATGTGACATTCGAAAATGTCTTCCTTAATAAGAACAGGGTTAACATAGGAAAGAAAGACTGTTCATTTCCAGAAAGCCTAGTGCTCGAGTCTCACACACTATAGTCACCTCCAAATGTATGGCTAAGCCCTAGCCGGTTTGGCTCATTGGATGGAGGCATCGGCCTGCTGACCGAAGAGTCTCAGGTTCAATTCTGATCAAGGGCACGTACCTTGGTTGCAGGCTCCTCCCTGGTCCGGGCCCTGGTCGGGGCAGGTGCAGGAGGCAACCAGTCGACATGTCTCTCTTACATTGTTGTTTCTTTCTGTCTTTCCTTCTCTCCTTTATTTTCTCTAAAAACCAATGGAAACATATCCTCAGGTGAGGATGAAGAAAACAGTTGTAGGGCCAAGATTTAAATAGCATGGGCAGAGACAGCTAACCATGCTGCCATGAATATTACTACATGGAATATGGTAGTTCCCCTCCCCACCCCCGCAGTGGTCCCTTCTGTCATATGACCCCACTGAATATCTTATAGGCATGCCATAATCCCTTCGAAAACCTAGTCATTTATCAAATATGTCACTAAATGCTTTCCAGGGTTAACCCCTTACCCCCGGTCCCCCCCTCCAAATATCCATTTCAGGGCAATGGCTCTCTCCACAGTATATATTAGGGGGAATATTACAGAATGGTTAGGAGGCTACTGCTATGGATGAGATGAGAAAAGAGAGGACGTGTTAGATACCTTTTCATACCAGCTCAAACCTGCACTCCTATTCAACCTCCTGACCAGCGTTTTGAGGCAGGTGTTGTTATTGATGTCACTGCGACATTTTTTCACAAATGAAGACTCTGAGATGGCAAGCTCAACATGGAGGAAACACACACACACACACTAAAAGCCTTTGGTCTGAACAGATTTAGAGACAAAGAAAAGCCTCAAGAACTCACAACCAAGAGCTCCTCCTGCCAAACTTGTCCAAGAGATTCACGTGAGGCATTTACATCTACGAATCTCTGTCTAAGGGTGCAGAGAGAGAAGGGAAGAGAGAGAAAGACACGTGGACCCCTTGTGAAAATATTCACAGATGTTCCAAAAAGGACCCAGAATCAGGATCGATCAAGGCCGGCCTCCTTGTGAGCTGAGGGTGTATTGACCGTGCCTTCCAGGCTGCCCGTGTTCCTGAGAGGATATGGTGGGTGGAACCTGTAGTTCAACATGTAAAAATCCCTATTTTTATTCAAGTCATCACAAGACAACAAGAGATGTTTAAATGACTCTGCAAGAGAAGAATAGGCATCGAGGAGACAAAATTACGACAACAAATTATATCTGCTTTTAAAAAAAAAATCTCAAAATCTATTATTTCCCCCAAATGAGATCACCTGCAGTGTGTTTCCATTTTGGCAATGCGTATATTGTTGGTCCTCACCCTCTCTCCCACACTTCAGACATCTTTTGAAAATGCCACTTTTTCTCTGAAAGTAAGAGCAGACTCTAAAATGAGAGAGGGAAAAGATGCTTGTCTGACCGTAAATTTTTAGAGGGAATAAAACCAAGCTGCTTGAAAGATGGAAAGACAAAGAAAGTATATCTCAGGATAAATTATTCATGGCACTCATGTTGGATCAATATTTATAGACTGCCACATGCGTCTGATGAAGCTGGGGAGGTTCTCTTAAATGTCAGGCTCCTCCTCAAAGCCTGGGTCAGAGCACAGCTGGATGCTGGCAGTGAGCAAGCACTGGGGGCTCAGCCCCCATTTCCTCCTTCCTTCGCCATTGCCATTGGGACAGTGCGGTCCTCTGAGGGTTCCTGCCACTGCCCGCTCAAAACAGCCCTTTACCCACCTAACTACATCCTGCCCAGTGGCTGCATGTTATAGAAACATGTAAACAGAAACTGGTGGTCCTCGCCCATTGAAGAAGAATGGAAAGGAGCCTGGCTGGCGTGGCTCAGTGGTTGAGCATTGACCTAGGAACCAGGAGGTCAGGGTTCGATTCCCGGTGAGGGCACATGCCTGGGTTGCTGGCTTGATCCCCAGTAGAGAGGCATGCAGGGGGCAGCCAATCAATGATTGTCTCTCCTCATTGATGTTTCTCTCTCCTCCCTTCCTCTCTGAAATCAATAAAAAATATATATATTTATATATATATAAATTTTTAATTTAAGAATGGAAACGGGTCACTATTATAGAGTATGGGGTAAGTAGGACTTGCATGAAATCCCATGAACCCCCATTCAGTGAGTTTTCTTTTGGAAAATGGGGTGAGGGTCCCTGGTTATACTCCACAGCTTTCCAGAGATCTCCCTGCCTGGGCTAAGTCTGAGAGGAGACTTAGGAGAGAGAAAGGAGTGGTATCAGAGAATGCCCTGCCAATAGTCAATATTACCTAGGCCCTGGCCAGTTTGGCTCAGTGGCTAGAGTGTTGGCCCCAATCTCGGCTGCTTTCTTCCTCTTTCTTGATCAAAAAGCACTCCCACTTGGGGCCAAGACCAGTGCTCACCCTTTTTCTCTCCTGCCGAGCACCCCCTGACCTGGGGGGCTAGGGTGTGTGGGGGGTGGGGAGCGGGCTGTGTTTCACCCCTCACTGGAGGCAGGAGCCCTTTCCTCTGAGTCTTCTCATCAGCCTCCTAGCCTCTGACGTTCTACATGAGCAGGTCCATCTTGGGAGCGTGAAGCCCCACCCACTTCCCCCCATCACCCACAAGGACCCACAGTACAGCCACCAGATCAGCTTGGAACAGGAGGAGCCTTCCCCTCAACTCTGCTTCTCCCGAGCTTAAGTGCCCATAGCTCAGAACAGTGGCCACCAGCCCCAGGCCTACTGCCGCCCTGGTGTACGCAGCTATCTGTGGCTAAAATGTGTGACCCTTCGCATCCCTGGCATAGAAAGTCTGCACGGGACCCAGCCTGTGTGGCTCAGTGGTTGAGTGTCCACCTATGAACCAGGAGGTCTCGGTTCAATTCCCGGTCAGTGCACATGCCCAGGTTGCTGGCTTGATCCCCCAGTGTGGGGCGTGCAGGAGGCCACCGGTCCATGATTCTCTCTCTCATCATTGATGTTTCTCTCCCTCCATCACTCTTCCTCTTTGAAATAAAAAAAATATATTAAAAATAAAAAGTCTGCATGGGACATACAGACAATCAGGATGGAATTTTGAAATGGGGGCCCGAAAATTACTTGTTGGTCTAGGTTCAGAAAAAAAGATCAAGGTATTTGGTGAGTTAAGAAATCATTATTGGTCGAGACTGGTTTGGCTCAGTGGATAGAGAGTCGGCCTGTGGACTGAAAGGTCCCAGGTTCGATTCTGGTCAGGGGCATGTACCTTGCTTGCGGGCACATCCCCAGTAGAGGGCGTGCAGGAGGCAGCTGATCGATGTCTCTCTCTCATCGATGTTTCTGACTTTCTATCCCTCTCCCTTCCTCTCTGTGAAAAATCAATAAAATATATTTTTTTTTAAAAGAAATCATTATTGTGGTCATCCGTATACATGCGCCTTCCACATTATTTATGGGTGTTTTTTAGCAGCTCAGCTGTCTTAAGGTGTCCATAGGTTGCTTAAAAATGAAAGTTTGCAGCCCAGCCATTGTTGCTCAGTGGTTGAGCATCAACCTATGAACCAGGAGGTCATGGTTCACTTCCCAGCCAGGGCACATGCCCCGGTTGTGGCTTGATCCCCAGTGTGGGGTTGCAGGAGGCAGCCGAACCATGATTCTTTCTCATCATTGATGTTTCTCTCTCTCTCTCTCTCTCTCTCTAATCAATAAAAAAAAATTATTTTTTAAAAAGTGAAAATGCCTAACACTTTCAACAAAACTTTTTTTAAAAATGCAAGTTTCCATTAACGCAGGCTCAACAGGCTTGGAACAGTGTTTGGACTTTCGGTTGGGAATGGGAAAGACAGACAGGCTGTGATGAACATCTGTTTGCCGTGGATTCTTTCCTGTGCTTTAAGCAAGTGGTTTTCTGTTTTATGCAAAATGTAAAATCTAAATACACATGAAGAACAGCCAGATTCCACACGCACCAGTGATGTGGACACGTGAACTCACTTGAGCGAGCACATTCTGTGTGCATGCGTGAACTAATGGCATGCTGCTGGACATCACCAGTAGGAGTGGAACGATGGGGCAGGTCTCCTCAGCTCCACCTCTGTACAAACAAAGCAAGCAGTGAGGATTAGAGGAACCCATCGGGAAAGGCACTCGGATTATGTCACAGAAATTACACCATGGTCTTAGCTAGAAAGGGTGTTTGTCATTTTCTCATTGTCATCTATAATAATAAAGGCGTAACATGCTAATTAGACCGGACGTCCTTCCAGACGACCTTCCGGGTGAAGCTGGGCTACAAGGGAAGCTGAGGTCCCTGGTCCCGAGTGTCAGAGGGAAGCCAGTGCCGAGGCCAGGGGAAAGAAGCCTACCCTTGCACAAAGTTCATGCTTCAGGCCTCTAGTGTGACATAAACATGTTGTTCGAGGGAAAATATTGTGAAAAATGCCACCTCGTCCTTTGAAAACCAAGTTAAGCAAATAAATATTGTCTTGGACCAGAGTGTGGAAATTGCTGATTTTACTTTTGTCAGATAACCCATATTGAATTGAATTTGCTTAGACCGGCTTGCTATCTGAAATTGAAAAAAAAAAAAAAGAATTATTACAATGTGATCTGTCTTTACAACCGTCATCTACACATATCTTTAGAAAAATAATGTTTGTCTTCTGATACAATGTGACTTGTTTTAGTCACATAGCGGTGTATTCCATTTTATATCTTTGCTTTCTCTACTATAACCACCTTCATCCTTTCTGGTACGAATTGCTAAATAAGTATTCTTTGTCATGTCAAATACAGGGCCGTCATTGGCACCCTGTTTATCAAGACACCCCTTATGAAGTCCCTCGCATTTAAAAAAGAAAAAAAGGATTGAAATAAAATTTGAAGAAAATGTTCACAAATGACATCGGAGAGAGCTACCCATGTTAAACATCAGATTCCTGCCCGAATGTATGCCGGACCCAGAGGCACGCCATCTTACAAAGAAAAGTAAGTACATTTACCTTCCAGAACGAAAGCAAATGCAAGAGCTCCTCTCACTTCAAAAACCAGGCCAGCACAGAAACACGAGGAGTGTTGATTTACCCTTATTTTATTTCATTTCACTTCATTTTATCTCATTTTATTTTATTCATTTCATTTTATTTTATTTTGGTGGGAGGGGGTGGTGATGAGAAGGGCCGCTTAAAATGATATGTGACAGATATTAGTAACCTTTTAAGAAGCCACGGCCTCGGCCCTTCACCCCCGCAGATGGCGGAACCAGGTGCAGAGCAAACGGAATTAAGACGATAGCGTGGTGACAGGCGCCAGTTTGCATCCCTCCAGACAGCGGGAGTGACACGGCGTCTTCTCAAAGTGACACATTAATGAATTTAGCAACACCTGAACTCTTCCGGCAGGGGACACCTTTGACACGGCGGCTTCCCCGTGTCAGTGCTGATGGGGCTCTGGACCGCTCCCCGGCTCCATCTCCGATGGCAGGGTTACCCTTCGGGCCCTCGCAACTTGACAGGGTTTCATTTCGCTGCCTCTCCTCCTGACATCTCCTTTGCAGGTGAGCTGGGAGTGATGACTTCCTTCCTCTGTCTGCTCGGCTCCCCGGATGTCACGGGCAGACCCGAGACGTCTCAATCTGGCTGGATGCGAGCAGGAAGCCAGGGTTTTCCGAGGCGAACCGGCTCTGGCAGATGAAGATCAACCCCTCTTCGTGGGACAGGCAGACACACGGCTTGTTGGTTCGAGGTAAGTGAGCGTAACCCGTTAGGGTTCAAGCGAGACACAGGGTGTGACTCCAGAACTGATCGTTTATTTATTGGGCTAAAACAACAAAAACAAAACACACAACATAATTGCGTGGCTGGGCCATAAAACAGGAACAACTTTCTACATTTGGTATCAATCCAGAGGAGAAGGTAACGAACGAGCCGCTGCCCCAGAAATTGGCGATGATGGGGTCCCAGGGATGATCAAGGTCAACTCTGTGACCTTTAGCTGCATGAGCAGCAAAGACGCACTGTAAACACTGTCTGCTCCTAGGCCCAGAACTCAGGTCTGTCGTTACAGTTACCTCTCTGCTTTTTGCTCTCACATACACAATATGGAGGCCAGAAACACAGTGCTTGTGACAATCAGTCATTTGCAAAAAAATAAAAACAGTCAAGAAGCCCAAAGTGTGGGGCCAGAGAGAGGCCTCCCCCATTTGAAAGCTTGGCAGTGTGAGCGTTTCCCACACATTGGCATCATTTTAGATGACCTCTGTTTGCTTCCTCTCATATTACTCATCCGGCTGCTCATTATTTAGAAATATAAGAATGGAAAAGTCTACTCACTCAATGACGCAAAATCCGCTGTTGGGCCAGGGGGTAGGGGGGTGGATAAAGCGAGACGCCTCCCACCCCAGCTATCAGCTCAAGGCCACCCTCAAATCACAAAGATAGGCCGGCAGTAATGTCTCAGATTATTAAACCAGGACGTTTTCAACCCGTCAAACCTAATGAACAGGCCTGCTGTGCCTCCCGTTGTGCTCCCTGAAATCTCTCATTACAGGGACCCAAAATTTGCACGTGTAACCGGTTGGTTTGAGAATGCAGAACCTGGGCCCTGGCCGGTTTGGCTCAGTGGATAGAGTGTTGGCCTGTGGACTGAAGGGTCCCAGGTTCGATTCCAGGCAGGACACATGTCCATGTGTGGGTTTGATCCCCAGTGTATGACCTGCAGGAGGCAGTTGATCAGTGATTCTCTCTCCTCATTGATGTTTCTGTCTCTCTCTCCCTCTCCCTTCCTCTCTGAAATCAATACTAACATATATATTTTTTTAAATGCAGAAGTTGGGCATTTGAGGAGAGGGCTCGCCTTGGAAAGTTGCTCGTCTGGCTATGTTTTTCTGTTTATTTTTTCGTGTGTGGTCGTCATGTGTTGTTTTCGTTCTGGGGGTGTTTTGTGTGTGTGTGTGTGTTTCCTTTCTGAGGCTGAGAGTCCGCAGGATCCCTAACTGTGAGGTTAGCCCCATTTCCCGAACATCGTTTCTGATGAGACAGGGAAGGTGTCTCCATTAAAACGTGTCTGGGAGCCCGGGCCTGCGCGTCATCCCAGGGGAACCGCAGGATGCACAGGTTGCCACGGGAGATAATGTTCACCTGTGGGCGGCACTGGAAATTCCCACACAGGCGGCCCTGTCTGTGTCGTGCCTTTGAGTCCCCGCCGCCAATGCCGCCTGCGCGGCCCGCCTTTGTGTCTGCGACTCTCACGCCGGGCCGCTCCCGCTTCGATGCAGGCTTTCTTGTCACGGTGACATTTCAACATAAACAGTCAATATTCCTTCCCTCCGAGGAGACATCCCTCCCATCGCTGACCAATTAAATACCAGCTGAGCTCGCAGACAAAGGTAGCGCACCAGACAGGCGGCGGGCGCGCGCGCGCGCTGCTCCCTTCCGAGGAAGAAAAATTGTCATCGCAACAAAGGAGGCTGGGGATCTGGGGACCCTCTCCATCCAAGGGAGACAATTCCGTGGGATCTTAGGGCTCCTTCCCTTTTCATCCGCATACCTCGGAGTGGGGGGGAGGGGGAATTTTTCTTTCTTTCTTTCTTTCTTTCTTTCTTTCTTTCTTTTAGTATTTGTGTGTGTGTGTGTGTGTGTGTATGTGTGTGTGTGTGTGTGTGTGTGTGTGTGTGTGTGTGTGTTTTAGTAATTCAGCATCGTGCGTGTTTGAGGTTTCGCAAGAAGGACAATCAGCCCGTAATGAGTTCCTGCCTGCCAGTGGCCACTTTAGCAGAGGCTGTGGACTCAGATGCTGGCGCCCCGACCTGGACTTTTTGACTCTGCGGCCTCAGGTGATGGAGCCGGGTTCCTGGGTCTCGCCAGTCCACCAGAGCGGCTCGGGGTCTCTTAGGACAGCTGTTGAGACTGAGCGCTTTGGGGTGCACCCTGCTCTCGATTGGGAATTCCTCTGAGCGTCTGTCCAATGTTCTCGGATATTTTCCTTGATGCATTAAAGCCCAGCTCCCTCCCCGGCCCGCCAGTCCGCCCCCCTCCCCGGCCCGCCAGGCTCTCCGTGGCACACGGAACCGAGGGCACCTAGAAAACCATTTCCCCTGGAAGCCTGGAGAGATTTTCAGGAAACGCTAATAATTCTGCAAACTTCAAAAGAACGAACTCCTGCCTTTTCACCATTCTGGCGGCCTGCTTGGCCCAAGCTGCAAGACGTTTCCTCCCGGAAGTGAAATGTGCAATCATTGGGCATCGGGAACTCTCTTGTGGGGCCTCATCCCACCAGGAAGCCATCGATTCCCCGCGCGGGGTGCTGATTTCTAGATTTGGGAAAAAAATCTGGGGTGCAGCCTAGATGTAAAGGGTTGTAACCTAGGCTGCTGTCAGGAGTAGTACCCCCACATTCACCATTTTCTGACAGACTGGTTTTGATGACTTTGTCAGGCCAAGAAAGACAGAGGGTCATCTAGAAATGAAATAGACACCCCACTTTCCTTTTCATAAACATCCATACGCATAGGAACCCTGCCATCTGTTCTAGAAGCCACCCCGGTGTTCCTAAAACCAGCAAACCAATCTCCTCAGCTTCCTTGAGGAATCAATTAACATGTAGTTTCACATTGCGTGTGAGAAGTAACGTTCCAGCCTAATTACGACTGAATTCTTACTCTGCCTTGTCCTGTGAACCTGAAAATCCAATTGATTCAGGGAGGTCAACTTTTATTTATTGAGGTATCTTTTTTTATACAGAAAAAAGATCTTTAGAGACCCCTCCCCCCCACCGTCACCACCCAAGTCAGATTTGATGAATTTAATCATCAGAGAATTTGTTTTTCCATTTGTGCTTGTAGCAGCTAGAGGGCACAAAAAGAATGCTTTTACCTGGCTTGTTCTTTTTTTCCCTTCTTTTTTTTTAATCACCGAGTGAAACTCTCTAGGCTCAGAAATAAGCAAAAATACAAGGATGTCCATTTTTTTTGTGTGTTTTGGGCAATGCTTCATATCTTCTTCCCCGCAGAAATCCAAATTCCAGCTGATGGTAACACGTGAAAGTGAATGACAAGAGCTTGATCTTCCCAAAATAAAGAGGAAACCCCAAAGAACGAGAGGCCAGGCTTCGGGCCCATTCTCCCCAGTGGGGCCCATCTTTCTGTCTTGGAACTGTTTGGTCAAGTTCAAAGCCACAGAGATGCATGTAACCATCATCTCTCTAGCATCTTACAGATGGATGTTGGTTGTGGTCCTGCATGAACAACATCTATAATCTCTCACTAGTAAGAGGCTTAAGAGAAGACACATGACAGGCTTGGAACAACCTTCCTGCCAATGAAGAAACAGGACATTGGCCCTAGCTGGTGTGGCTCAGTGGATAAAGCATCGGACTGCAGACCAAAGGATCCCAGGTTCAATTCTGGTTAAGGGCACATGCCCAGGTTGTGGACATCATCCCCAGTATGGGGTGTGCAGGAGGCAGCCGATCAGTGACTCTCTCTCATCATGGATGTTTCTCTTTCTCCCTCTCCCTTCCTCTCTGACATCAATACAAATATATAAAAAATTAAAAGAAACCATCATTTGTACTTCAAATGAACAGTTCCAAGAAATCTCAGAGTAGAGATGCATGCTCTATTTTTATTTATTAATTTGAGAGAGAGAGAGAGGGAGAGAGAGAGTCATCCATGTGTTGTTTCACTTACTGATGCATTCATTGGTTGCTTCTTGTATGTGCCCTGACCAGAGATTGAACCTGAAACCTTGGCATATCGGGACGACGCTCTAACCAACTGAGCTACCGGCCAGGGTGTGAGATCCGTGCTTAAAAGCCACCAATGAGGCTCCCACCGTGCCTCCAGGTGTGCAGGCCATCGCCTACACACACGTCCACACACCCATCTTCCAAAGCTGGCCACCGAGACTCCATAGACACAGGCATTCTTCCTGGGCAATGTATTCGAAAGCACAATCGTTGGGCATTTTTCTGCAAGAAACACTCTTAATCCTCAGGAGGTGTCGCCTCTGTGGCTAGAAGACAACATGGGCTGGGCCTCAGTAACAATATATATAAGCACTCCCCACCCCTCCATGAACCGTGCACCTCCCATGAACCGCGCAACCCCCCCATGAACTGCGCACGCCCCCCCATGAACTGCACCACCCCCATAGGCATGAATGAGTTGGAGCCAGAGAGGGTGCCATTTGCCAAATTGCAAATTGCCTGCATTTATTTTGGGCGTGCACTACGCGGAGTGCTAATTGCCTTGTTTAGCACTTTTCTTTCTTTCATTTGCATGCGTGTAAGATCTTAGGAAACGCACTCCAGCCTTTTGCTACGCAGGTAGCAAGGGAAAACACCACGAATGAGTGAGGAGGCAGCGGAAGGGACGGTTCAAAAAGAGGAGCTGGCTGCACCGGCATGCTCTACGTCCCTGTGGTGAGAGGATGGAATTAACTGTTCATCCCGGGCCTTTGCCAACAGCCGATGTGAACGTAGAACGTAGCCCAAGCGCTTGCGGAAAATGGGGAGAATGTCAACCACCCCATCAGATGGGGAAGGTGCTCGGAGGAAGCCCTATTTATAGCCACGAGTGTGTAAATTAAGATTCATTCCGAGTAGCCATTTATGTGGTCACCGTCAATGGCATAGTCAAGATTCCGGCTTATTGTCAGACAGAACACTCCAAAGTCATTAACACCCGCTGCTGCCTGGTAGCGATGAAAAATGACTTGGAAGTCTCCTTGCCATTCTGACGGACAGGTGCGCACTTCAGAAAAGCCAGCTGCAGGCCTGGCCAGTGTGGCTCAGTGGATAGAGCGCCGGCCTGCAGACCCGGGGGGTCCCAGGTTTGATTCTGGTCAAGGGCACGTACCTGGGTTGCAGGAGGAACCCTGGTCAGGGCGTGTTCAGGAGGCAACCAATCGATGTGTTTCTCTCACATTGATGTTTCTCTGTCTCTCCCTCTCCTACTCTCCCTGAAAATCAGTGGACAAATATCCTCGGGCGAGGATTAAGTAAATAAGCAAACAAACAAGAAGAGCCATCGGCAGCCTTAGCCCAGCGCAGAGCAGTGTGCAGGCTTCGGGGCTACAAAGCGTGGAGGCGAGACAGCTGTGGAGGCTGCGTTTGTGGCCTTTCACCGGCGGCCTCCCTGGGCCGGCACAGGTTGCTATGGAATCTTCCCAATGGATGTGGATGAACAGGTATTTTTTCTGTTCTCAGTGTCCTTGGTTTGACTCTCTTCATGAGGTTTCCAGATCCTTCCCAAGACCAGGATGTACCCTCAAAATGTTTTCTTCCAGTCCTAGCCAGTTTGGCTCAGTAGATGGAGCATCAGCCTGCAGATCAAAGAGTCCCAGGTTCCATTCCGGTCAAGGGCACATACCTCCGTTGCAGGCTTCCCAGCCCTGGTCGATGGATCTCTCTCACATCGATGTTTCTCTCTGTCTCTCCCTCTCCCTTCCACTCTCTCTAAAAATCAATGGAAAAAATACCCTTGGGTGAGGATTTTAAAAATAAAATTCCCTTCCAAAGAAAAGAAAATTTGCCCAATGATTTCAAATGCAAAGCAATAAATAAAAACAGTGTTGTTGGGGTTTTTGTTTTTTTTCTCTCTCTCCTTTTTGCTCTCACCATGATGAAAGTTGTGTTTAGGAAGAAGCCTGCCAACATGGAAAAGCGAATGACGAAGTATTTCAGTTCCTTCTCATCATTCACATTAGCCTCTCCTACGTAGGTCATTATGGGGATGCTAGAGAAGATGCTTTAGATGAGGACTGATTCGCTGGCCTTTGAGAAGCTCTGTGAGCTTTCCTTTTGGTGCTAACTCCAGAAATGCTTTTCAGGAGAGGCACTGTCTATGCGTTTAGGCATTATTTACTCCGGGTTCAAAGTTACCGGTGTAAGGTGATGGCAATGGAAGGAAGCTTTGGAGTATTGAAAGTTGGTGGGTCTAGGTAGGAAGATCAACTCAAGTCTTGATCATCTTAGTAGCAGAAAAGAAAGTGTGTGTTTTCTAGAAATCTGAGCAGTCACCCCTTAATAGACTAGAGATCCGGTGCATGAATTCATGCATTGGTGAGGTCCCTTGGCCTGGCGATGATCGGGGCTGATTGGGACAGGTCAGCAGGGGGGAAGGGACCGTGGGAGTGCAATGACCACCCATGGGAAACTCCTTCATTGAGTGTCTGTCATCTGGTGGTCATTGTGTGCCATAGCAATCGGTCAACTGGTCATTGAGTCACTTAGACCTTTATATAGAGATAATGTATTAATGGCAACCAGCCAACCACCCCACCGGAGCTCAGATCTCTGGCAAGTGACCTCATCTTGTCAGTGTCTGTTTCTGCATCTCTAAAATGGGATGCCAATGCCCATGTGTAAATACTGCCATGACACCCGGCTGGCATGGCTCAGTGGCTGAGCATGGACCTATGAATGAGGTCACAGTTCTATTCCCGGTCAGGGCACATGTCCGGGTTGTGGGCTTGATCCCCAGTGTGGGTGCATGCAAGAGGCAGCCGATCCATGATTCTCTCTACTCATTGATGTTTCTCTCTCTCTCCCTCTCCCTTTCTCTCTGAAATCGATAAAAATAAACTTAAAATAAATACATACTGCTGTGAGGAGCATAAATAATGCGCATGTTTCTAAAACGTAGTAGAGGCTCAATAAATGTTAATTCCCTTGTGGTCCACTTTCTAGTCCCACCTCTTTGTTTCATTAACGAAGCAAAACTCCTATCCCTGAAGTGTCAGAAGATAAGAGTGATAAAATTTCCTTCATTCTTCATTCTTCGCAGGCAGACCTGACCACAGACTCCCTTTTAATAAGTATCCAAGGGAAGGAGAAATGAATGGCAGCAAAACCTCAGATAACGTTTTAAGGTTGCCTCTGGAACCCGAACTAATCTAACGGGGTGCGTGGCTGCCAACAGTGTTTGATATTAATCCCCCTCCTTCCACTCAGACTTAAAAGCTGGTAGCTTTAAGTGGGGAGATAATCGCATCCGATGCGCGCCCTGGATGGTACACCGCTGGCTTCAGATTTGATGAAACGTGTTTGTGACGTTTCCAGGCCAGAATGGCTTGGAGTGAGTTCAGGTTTGCTCTCTGGATGCCATGAGGCCTCCCTCTCCCTCAACACCACCTTGTGGTTTTGTGTGAATTTCCCACGAAATCAGAGAGGACTTAACGTGTGTATTTCCGAAGCGAACTTACTGGCCAGCCTCAGGTATTGCTGGGCTCCAGCCGCGGCTAAACTTGATCTGATTTCCCAGGGACCTCGGAGGCAGGTGGCAAATGGAAACTGGTGGGGAAGGAGCCGGGAGAAAGCCGGGAAAGGATGTGTTAACATGTGAGATTCGTTTCATGTTCTTCATCATACAAAGTGCATCCGAATTCAGGGTGATTGTCGTGTGTGAGGGAAGGGTCTAATGGCACATCTATGAAATGACAGTTCCACATGAAATAATAGAGGTTTCTCTCAAGTCGTATGGTAATTCATTCATCGGCGAATCCTTGATGAAAGCCAACCTGTATTGAACATTACATTTCTCCCCCCCAAAAAACTGATTCTATAGTTATCAATGTCAGTGTTTTCTCTAATAGGAGATTTGGCCAAAGACTACAGAAAAGGGACCTTTGGGTTTTTTATACTGTCACTGTTTATTTTGTTTGTTTTTAGTTTTGTTTTTCTGGTGTGTTTTTTCAAAAATATATTTGTATTGATTTCAGAGAGAAAGGGAAAGGGAGAGAGAGAGAAACATCCATCGGCTGCCTCCTACACGCCCCCCACTGGGGATCAAGCCTGCAACCTAGGTATGGGCCCTTGACCAGAATCGAACCCAGGACCCCTCAGTCCACAAGCCCACACTCTATCCACTTAGCCACACCAGCTGAGGCCGGATGGTTGTTTTTTAATGAAAGAAACGGAGTTTCTGACAAACGGGGGGATGTTTCGATCATTTCGTTCCAATGTGTTGTCCCTTCTTCCACCCTTGGATGAACAGCCTGAAAGTCCATCTCTCCTGCTTCACATTATAATCATAACAAACCTGGAATTTTTATGAGTTTGCATGTCAGCCTCCACAAGCAGCAATTTGACATCTCATTCTCCACGTCTGTTTTCCTCCCACCCGTCCCCCTCCCTTGGATCTAACCTGAGACATTTCCTCTGCTATCCAGCATTTTGATGGAAACCATTCAAACAGATAAGCCTGATTTTTTTTTTTTTTGGTCCAAAGGAAGGAGGTCTTCTTTCTGGGTTACTTTCCTGTTCTACAGACTCATATGATTCCTGGAGTTCAATTCTTTTTACTTTGGGGTTTTCAAAACTCTCCCGGCCTGCAGCCAGCTTCCATCTTGAGTCAACTTGCCAAATGCTTAATGCGCGTGTAATTTAATTTTACTAGCGAACTGGCCTCAGTTCAGGGGGTTTTGCAAGATGCAACACAAATGTGAAAAATCCCAACAACGGCAAAAAAATAAATGTTTTGTTCAGAAGGAATTCATAAAAAAGACAGAACTGGGTTGGGATGTAAAAGCGCTTTGTTGGCCCAGCGGGCGTGGCTTGGTGGTTGAGCATCAACCTAGGAACCAGGAGGTCACAGTTCAACTCCCAGTTCATCGGGGCACCTGCCCAGGTTTTGAGCTCAATCCCCAATGTGGGGTGTGCGGAGGCAGCCCATCAATGATTCTCTTTCTCCCCCATTGTCTTTGAAACCAATAAATGTGTATATTTTTAAACCTGCAAACTTCTTTGTCCACATGTTCTATCAGGGAAGTAAAAAAAAATGTAGGTAGAAAGAGATGGGGCAGGAAATCATAAAACAAATACAAAACAAAGAAACAGAAAAACATGCTAAAAATGCAGTCCTTGCACCTGAGAAATTCCAGTTCTATTTACGACTTTCTTGCAAGATTTTAGTTCACGTATTTCTTCGCTGTTTACGCCCATGACTTTCCTCCTGCACACACACACACACACATACACACACACGATCATCTCTATGAGTGTGCAAGCAGCCATTTGCGTTTCCTGTAATAAACAGCATGCAGACAGCTCCTGGTGTTTTTAAAGAAATTTCTCAGAAAGTATCAGTGTGTGAGGCCTTCTTAAACCCCAGCTCTCTTCATTCTAACCTAGTCTCCGAGCGAGGAAGCCAAAAGCAGAGAGCTTAAGCCGCTTTCTAAAGATCCCGGCCGGAATAAATTCCAACAGTGTTTCTTTTAAGACAGGCCTGTCACTTTCAATCGCCACGGTTCGCATTTCCCCCCCTCCCTGAGCCCTCAGTCTCAGCAATCCGTATGAACTGGAATATGAGAAAGTCTGTTTATTGGCTGGCTGGTGTCGGGGATCCCTGCCCACCCGTCCCCAGAAAATGAAGCTGATGGGAAGGCAACGTGGTCTCTATTAGCAAAGGGTTAAACACCGATTATGCAAATGGCGCGATTGTCACCGTCCCCTCTGTCCCTGGCCAGGGCTGCGTGGCTGTTGTCTGTCGCGTCTCCTCCAGTTGGGAGATTAACCTGGTCCCCGTGGAAGTGCAGGCTGCGTCCCACCTTCTCCGGCCTCACCGGGCGGCTGATCACAGCCCGGCCGCCGAGCGGGCGTCTTTGTTCTCCCTCTATTGTCCCGGGCCACACAGCTGGGCGCCCGGCCCGCGAGGGGCTTAAGCGCGGTCATGTTGATGTCATTATTTTCTGATTGTCGCGGGCTCCCGGGGTGCCGGCCCCCCTGCACGGGCAAGGGCTGGCCTGCTCTTCGCAGGGGACCCTTTGAGAAAGCAGCCCCGTGACCGCCGGCCCCGCACCGGTGCGCCGGGAACCGGGTCCGCTGAGCTGCGCAGCGCAGCCCTCTTTGCAACTGGGCCTCCGACTTGTCTTGTCGGGTGAACCTTAGCAGGGCCACCGGCAGGCGCGTCCCCAAGCCGGCTTCTTGAGATCTTTGCGAGGCGACCCCGTGTGTCTGGGTTGCTGTGCTTGGTCTTCAGCAGTGGACCCCAACCTCTCTTTGGCCACGCCCTCTCTGATGTGCGCCCCCCGCCCCCCGTGACATTTAATTCTCATGATTCAAAAATCGAGCTCCTATTCACACGGAGGAAGCCTCAAAGGCCATGAACTTGGTCTAAACAAGCTTCCCAAGAACATGGCCTCCATGAGAGAGAAATAAAAGAATGAAAGGACAGGGGAAGGACTGAGGAAGAAATCACTAAGAAATTGTTTTAAATAATAATATGAAGTGATAGGAAAAATAGCACAGTTTCAAACATAGAATAGAGAACTGAAATGCACACACATGTCAGAATATATACTTACAGACTGTACATGAGCCCGGGACCCAGAGACAGGCAAAGATTCACTGTTAATAACTCCTTCTCCAATGGCCCCCTTACACATCACATCGCGCCCCTGAGGAGCTGTGCCCCAAGCTGGGAACCACTGCTATTTGTTCGCTTCCCAAGCCCTTGTTAGTGTGCCTTTTTTAAAATGTATTTTATTGCTTTCAGAGAGGAAGGAAGAGGGAGAGGGAGAAACATCAATGATGAGAGAAAATCATGGATCGGCTGCCTCCTGCACGTCCCACACTGGGGATAGAGCCCGCAACCTGGGCCTGTGCCCTGACAGGGAATTGAACCGGGACCTCCTGGTTCATAAGCAGATGCTCAACCACTGAGCCACGCCAGCTGGGGTTAGTATGTCTTTCCCTCTTGCATGTCCATACGTGCAGCTAGTTATGTCCGTAACTGGCCAGGTTGGCAAAAGCAGATAAAACCAGACAGAAGCCCAGAGTGACCGGACCTGGGGCCAGGGCCACTGGGTTCAGCGAGGCCCGCCTGCACACTTGGCATTTACAATCCCCTAAAAACTGCTCTACTTGCCCCAGCTGTGGATAGAGTGTTGGCCTATGGACTGAAAGGTCCCGGGTTTGATTCTGGTCAAGGGCACCTGCCCAGGTTGCAGACTCGAGGCAGCCAATCCATGAATCTCTTTTGTCATTGATGTTTCTCTTTCTCTCTCCCTCTCTCTTCCTCTCCGAAATTAATAAAAACATATAAAGAAATAAATCAAAATATATTTTTCAAAAGCAATGGGAAAATTATCCTTGTGTGAGGATTTTTCAAAAGGAATTAATTGCTTATTCAAAATGGGTGAACAATACTTAATTCAGGGGGGAGGGTGTGCAGAAAGAGGAAGAGAATTCTACATTATCTTCTGCTTTCTCTCCTGCCTCTCAGCCCAGCGATTGGCATGCCTCTGGGGCTCTTTGAAAATACCTTTGCTAATTTTTCTCCGGATAAAAGGAACTGGAATGGACAGAAAACGCTCAGGAAGAAAGCAAAAATCTTAATTTGAGAAAGGTTCGCAGGCCGACCAGCTGCCCTGGTTCTTTCAAAGGCCTCTCTGACCTCCTTTTGAAGTCCCACCCCCCCTGCGAACTCCCACGCACCATGAGGCCACCCCCAATCCTGCCTCGGGCCCACGTGCACACCATGGGCTGGTGTCCCCAAATGCAATGCCGCTCCAGCCCGAATTCCACCCCCTTCTCCCCTCCCCCCCACCAGGACTCCATCTGATCTGCGGTCCCATAAGCTCTCCCTAGATTTTCAATGATATTCACAAGTATGCTGATCCATCTCTGAAAGATTCCCTTTTCCCGCTGAACTCCTTTAACAGAGGTATTACACCCGGCACAAAAGCTGGCCAATTTCTCCCAACCTTTGGGTTCTTTCTAAAACACAGTCATTTTGTCCGACATTGAAAATGTCTTGATTTAGTTGTCTTGCTATTTGGGGCCTGTCCTGCCTCCTGCGGCGGTAATAAGAAGGGGGCCCCCGCTGGGCCCCGAAGAATGCCATTTGGCGGCCGCCACGGAGCGGGCGGCTTTTATTTATGGAGCCAAGAAAATGAATGGGTATTAGTGTCCAAACATTTCAACATGCTCCCGCGGCCATGCACAAAAGGGACTGATTTGCGGCAAATTTCCACTTATTTTCCAAAAGTATTTACCTTCCCAAAGCTTGGCTGATCGTTATAATGGCATAGCTGAGGGGAGGGGGAAAAATGACCATTTCAGACCCAATTTTTATATATGTGTGTGTGTGTATATATATATTTCTGAGCCTTCAGAGTGCCCGCTTCTTCTGAATAAAGATAAGCCCTCTGCTTGCTAGACGTTCATGGATATGTGGAAACTTCTTTTTTTTTAATATATTTTTATTGATTTCAGAGAGGAAGGGAGAGGGAGAGAGAGATAGAAGCATCAGTAATGAGAGAGATTCATTGATCGGCTGCCTCATGCACACCCCCTCCTGGACATGTGCTCTTGGCAGGAATCAAACCCAGGACCCTTTAGTCCCCAGGCTGACACTCTATCCACTGAGCCACACTTGCCAGGGCAATATGTGGATACTTCTAAGATGTTGGGCTTATACTTCTCATTGTTGTCTTAAACAAGAAAAGACCCCGCACAGCCCCAAGGAAGACAGTTCATATCGGTGGATATAGGTTAGATATAAGAAAGCACTCTGGCTCTAGCCGGTGTGGCTCAGTGGAAAGAGCAACAGCCTGCAGACCAAAGGGTCCCGGGTTCAATTCCGGTCAAGGGCACTTACTCAGTTGCAGGCTCCTCCCTGGCCTGGGCCCTGGTCAGGGCTTATGCAGGAGGCAACCAATCGATGTGTTTCTCTCACATCAATGTTTCTCTGTCTCTCTCCCTTTCTCTTCCACTCCAAAAATCAATGGAAAAATATCCTCTAGTGAGTATTAACAAAAATTAAAAATTTAGAAAAAAATTTTAAAAAGAAAGCACTGTGCAAGGGCCCAAGGTCATGTCTGCACACTCCCAGAAAGCAAGGTGTGGAGTGAGGTCTTGGAATTGAGCATGTTCTGTTTTCATGTTTACTACGTGACCTCACGTTAATCCATTGGTGGGCAATCTGCGATGCCTCGAAATCACTTCATCCTTTTGCTCTGGGCAGTGCACTCATTATGTCAACAGATATTACTTGAGCACCTACTATGTGCCAGGCATTGGAAACCTGCTTCCCAGAGATGTCGTCAGTGGCTTTCCGTGTAGTTTCCCACGCCTTTTGAGTCAACCACTTGGAAGACCCCTCATTTCCCAATCTGCTCTTCCGCTCAGCCTCTGAGTAGGGCTGCTTTTTATTCTCCAAGTATCAGATTTTTTTTTCTCACGTCAAGACCTCGGTTCAGTCTGCTTAGCACCCAAGGAATGTCTTTCGGGGCAGATCTCCAAATCTGAGCTTCTGCTATTCGAATTCCAACCAAAAGACCCGATCTTCTATGACCAGCCCCCAAAGTCCCGAAGATAGAGACCCTAGGATGTCACGGAGGGGTTCCCAGATGAGGGGTGACCCCAGGCAAAGGGAAAGGGTGATTCAGGCTTCCAGAGAAGAGAACACAGAGGCCTGGAAACCAGGGAGCGATCGGCAGTGACCCCCGCTGGCAGGGGAGTGTGGCGGAGGTGGCTGAGTCGTGGAAGGGGAAATGCAGTAAGATTATGGGACTCACACTTCTCTGAGTTTGAACCACCTATCTTTCCTTTCCTTTTCTACCTTACTTCCTTCTCCTGCATTCATGCGCACTGCTCAATGTGACCTAATATATTTTCATTGACTTCAGAGAGGAAGGGAGAGAGAGTGAGAGATAGAAGCATCAATGATGACAGAGAATCATGGATCGGCTGCCTCCCGCACAGCCCACACTAGGGATCAAACCCATAACCCAGGCCTGTGCCCTGACGGGGAATCGAACCACCACCTCCCAGTTCATAGGTCAGCGCTCAATCATGGAGCCACGCCAGCCAGGCCAAGCTTTTGATTATTTCTTAGCAACTCAAGAAATAGAAGAGTTGCAAGGACGCCCATCTAAGCAACCATGACTGAAAGACTTGAACTTGCTCTCCAGTGTGTTTAACACGTTTCTAGTGATTGTTTTCTTTTGGGTCCAGGAAATTCGAGTCTGCTCTACAGTTTTACTCCACTCCTGACACACTAATAACCTCATCCTAATGCATCAACATTTTGGTTCATAGCTGTGAGCTTTTCTGAGTGGTTACCTTCAGAGATCCAGCTCTCGCTCTTACTGGAGGTGTGGCGTTGAGGGGGTGGTGACCTTTCTGGGGTTCAGATTCCTTATCGAGTACAGAATTAGTGACAATAATGATGGCAGTGGAAATAAAATGGCCCACAATCATCAGCCTGGCTAACAAGAATTGCCCCAGAGGAAGTCTTTAAAAAAAAATTCTCATTTCATTGTAGAAACTGATTTTTATTTTTTGAAAAAAAAAAAAGAATTCTCCATGTATCACCATAAAACTCAACCTCCAAATCAATCCATCTTGTTTCATATTTTGGTTCTCCCATGGATGAGAATCTTAAGGTATTGACTTTAGGCTGGTATTTAGTGTGGTGTATAACTGACTTCAGATTTGTGAGAATTAAGGCTGGGCTGGACTTTCTGCCCATGAGTTAGCTTAGTGCCACTATGCCAACAGCTGCTTAGGATCTGAGAAAGAGCGGTTTCAGAGGGGCTGGCATCCAGGTGTTTAAGACAGCCTTGGCATGGGTAGACCAGCAAAGGGTGGGATGGGGACAAGGGCTGAATTTGCATCTCTATTCCGGGCAAATCAGCCTTAAAGTTCATTGATCTAGCTTAACCGCTCCAGAATTTCAAAGATTTAAATGATTCCTTTGCACCCTCCTCCATCATTTCCACACTTTATCCTATCTACTTCAAGGTATTGATGGAGCTGAGAATGGAATAGAAGATTCTGTGGCTTCTGCCAATGCAGTGATCTGTTACCTACTCTCCTCCAGCCTGTGCTATCACTGCGCCGCTACGTGTTCAGTTGGCTGCACCGCTCCACAGGTCAGCCGCCTTCCCTGTACTCAGGCTTTATCCTGAGGGCCACACCATTGTTCCTGGTTGTTCTGACTGACATTAGCACCTGAGCTTTGATCAGTGAGGCAGGTGTGTGTGTTCTGGGATTTGGCATCTCCCTGGCGAACAAGGACAAGAGAAAGGGCGGGAAGGGGCATTTTAGAATGTTAATGCAGCCAAAACTGGTTTGGCTCAGTGGATAGAGTGTCAGCCTGCAGATTGAAGGGTCCCGGGTTCGATTCCGGTCAAGGGCATGTACCTTGGTTGCGGGCACATCCCCAGTAGGGGGACGTGCAGGAGGCAGCTGATCTGTGTTCCTCTCTCATCGATGTTTCTAACTCTCTATCCCTCTCCCTTCCTCTCTGTAAAAAAATCAATAAAATATATTTTTAAAAAAATAATGTTACTGCAGTAATGAAAAGAATCACTTCCTCCTGAGGCTTAAACCAACAACATACAGAGATGCTGCCCGGAAAGTCAGGTTTAAATCTGCAGCTACAGCCTTCTACTACCCATCACTAGGCATAGACACACTGTGGGTCTTTTCTCTTCGACCCTTCTTCCGATTGCATTACTAGATCAATACCATTTTTAAAAGTATATTTGTATTGATTTTTGAGACGGAGGGAGAGGGAAGGAAGGAGAGAGAGAAACATCAATGATGGGAGGGAATCATTGATCAGCTACTTCCTACATGCTCCCTACTGGGGATCGAGCCCACAACCTGGACATGTGCCTGACCAGGAATCGAACCATGATCTCTTGGTTCCTAAGTTGATTCTCAACCACTGGGCCATGCCAGTCATTATTAACATCCCAGGAATAGCCTTCGGTGTAATTATGGGATGCAATTTTCTGTGTAAGATAATTCTCAACTTTTAAAGCATTGCTATTTTTGCTAAATGGCAGGAATTTCTGTTCTGGTGCTTTCTGGGGACTTGACCACCTTATTAAATATGTGCTGTTTGAGGGCTTTTGTGGAATTTTTTTTTTTTTGCAAAGGTCTGAGAGGTTACTTCTATAAGTTTGGGTCTGTAGGAAGAGGCGACTGGGATACATTGGTAGAAAGCCTGAAGTTTTCTAAATGTTGATGAGCCTAGATTAGGAAAGCGGTAATTAATTTCCTTTGACCTTGAGCTGAAATCCCTTTCTGAAGCTGTCATAAAGAGAAAGAGGCCAGAGAGGAGAAGAGAGGCTGTGTAACAATGCAATTAAACTCTTGTAATGAGGTCAGGCTTTAGACTTGTTGCAACTGATATCAATGAGAAGGCCCTGTATGGATGGTCGGATTTTTTCTTTTTAATTCATCCTTTTTTGTTGTTGTTTAACTCTTTACCACCATACACTGAGTGGCCAGATTATTATGATCTCTGAATGCATAGTAATCTGGCCACTCAGTGTATATCCTATATCATTGGTCGGCAAATGGCAGCTCGCGAGCCACATGTGGCTTTTTAGCCCCTTGAGTGTGGCTCTTCCACAAAATACCATGGCCTGTGCGAGTCTATTTTGAAGAAGTGGTATTAGAAGAAGTTTAAGTTTAAAAAAATGTGGTTCTCAAAAGAAATTTCCATCGTTGTACTGTTGATATTTGGCTCTGTCGACTAATGAGTTTGCCAACCACTGTTCTATATAATAAAAGGCTAATATGCAAATTGTCCCCTTGACCAGAAGTTTGACTCGCAGGCAGGCCAGCCAACTGCCCATGCATGAATTCATGTACTGGGCCACCCACACACACACACACACACACAGGCACACACACACTCATACACTGAGTGGCCAGATTACTATTCATCTAGAGATCATAATAATCTGGCCACTCAGTGTATATATACTTCTTTGAAACATATAGGTGTTGTTTATTACACTTTATCTTTATTGATAAAAGTATTTCAAACAGAAGTCTCAGATAGAGTTGACTTTATCATTGAAAGTATTCCATAGGTCCTCCTTTCCCCCATAAGCCTCTTCCAGTCGGCTCCCACCCCCTCCCCCCACACCTGCCCTCACCACACCACTGTCTGTGTCCACAGGTTACGCATATATGCATACAGGTTCATTGGTTGATCTCTTCCCACCCATCCTCCCCTGTTTCCCTCTGATGATCAAAAATGACACTTTTTTTCCCAGAAGAAACAATCAGTTGGCTCAGACAAGTGATCGTTTTCTCTGCAAAGCAGGAAAGCATGAGAATGGCAGAAAGGGTTCAGGATTAAGAGTCTAGACGCCTGTCTTGTCTCCTGCGTGATGGCTTTTAATTTGCAGGTGTCTCCGGTGAGCTGGGGCCACCGGCTGGATGGCAGGCCTCTGGCCTTAGGTGTCCCGCTAAATGGCTGAGAGGACAGAGGCGGGCTCTGAATGTCTCTGAGCCTCAGCTCCTCGTTCATCAAAATCAAGGGGGAGAATACCATTCGCAGCCCTCGCCAGTCTGGCTCAGTGGATAGAGCTTTGGCCTGCAGCCTGAAGGGTCAAAGGTTTGATTCCAGACAAAGAACACAGCCGGGTTGCTGGCTCAGTTGCCAGGAGGCAGCTGATCAATGATTCTCTCTCATCACTGATGTTTCTATCTCTCTCTTCCTCTCTGAAATCAATAAAAATGTATTTTATAAAAATAGAATACCATTAATGATATATCTCATCACTAAGGGGATCAATTTGATCTAAGTCATCCTATTAGGAATGCGTCAGACTTGCTCTCTCTGAAAATATTTTTTAATATATTTTATTGATTTTTTTACAGAGAGGAAGGGAGAGGGATAGAGAGTTAGAAATATCGATGAGAGAGAAACATCGATCAGCTGCTTCCTGCACACCTCCTACTGGTGATGTGCTTGCAACCAAGGCACATGCCCCTGACCGGACTCAGGTGAAAACATAACAACATTCTAAGCACACTAGTCCCTACTCCACAATTTGCCTCAGGCAACCCAGCAGGCAACCCTTAAGGCCAACACCGCATCGCTGTGGCTGCTGTCCATGTGTCGTGGTCCTGAACCTGAGACCTTGGAAGAAGCCAAAGGCAAAAAACCCTGGGCCTCAGGCAGCCTAAGTAAACACGGAGTGAGGAGGACAGCCTGTCTTAGACCCTGGGTCTCATGCCAGATTTTTGCAGCAATTGCACTTTTTTGTTGTTTGTTATTTTAGATTTTCAAAAGGGAAGGAGGCCTTGCTTTCTGTCAGGTCAGGCCCGGGTGCGCCTTGCAGACTGGCCACAAAGACTGAGTCACGGCCCAATTCAAGACAAGCGGTTCCAAAAATAAGAGTCCTCACCGATACAGGGACCACCCTCCACTGAGCTGGGAGAGGAAACAGTCCCCCAGCAGCTCCTGTAGGTGAAGGCAAAAATTATTACAGCGAGAAAAATATCCTACCTCCCCACCCCCTGATGATGGCTGATGTGAGAAGGAGAAAATATCCGAGGTGGTAAAGCATCCTGGGAAACTCCCAAATCCTGATAAAACATAGTCCTCTCTCTACTCCCACCCCCACCACAGAGCCATTCCCACGTTGAGGACTATTAATTTGGAGTAGATGGCCG
Organism: Lasiurus cinereus; assembly: GCA_011751065.1. Classification (NCBI taxonomy): domain Eukaryota; kingdom Metazoa; phylum Chordata; class Mammalia; order Chiroptera; family Vespertilionidae; genus Lasiurus; species Lasiurus cinereus. The sequence goes on along the minus strand of JAAGEH010000265.1, from coordinate 1,918,086 downwards.
AGGGCGGGGCCTCCCGGGTCTCCTCTTCGTTGAATGATAGGTAAGGTACCACCAGCACTCCCCACCCCGGGCATGGCATTCATTATTTTACATCTCCCCCGGAAGGTTTTCTTTACATCGCAAATGCCCACACTCCTGAGGTCTCCCCGGTTGACCCCGTGCCTTCAGACAAGTGATGGGGGCTGATTAATATTCCGGGAAGGAATGCACAGCCCTGAGATGCAAATGGGCAAGGCAAGCACCTTCTCTTCTGTAAAAATAATTATCCAGCTTCATAATTATTTCCACGACTCCTCGGATTGATTGAGAAAGGGCAAAGGGAAGCGGAGACGTGTCTTCCAGATCTAAATGCAGGGAGCAGAGCCCCAAACAGGGTCGCCCTGTAAGTGGCAGTGGGCGGGTTCTGTTTTCTGTTGGGAGGCTGGCTTACATGCATCTATTTGTCCTCTGAGTTTGTTTATTCTCTCCCCCCCCCCCCCCCCCCGCCACCAGCAAAGAATTACGACGATGCGGGCCAAGGCAAAGCCTGTTTACTTGCTGAGGTATAATGTGAGGAGCCCATCAGTATATACGGTGAACCCTAAGAGAGTCCTGTCACCCTGCCCTGGGCTGCCCCCTGAGGATGCAGTGGGAAGAATTTGGGGGGAGAATGAGTACTTTTTAAAAAGTCATGATAAGTTTCTTGGTTGTTTTTTTTAATATATTTTTATTGATTTCAGAGAGGAAGGAAGAGGGTGAGAGAGAGAGAAACATCAATGAGGAGAGAGAATCACTGATCGGCTGCCTCTTGCAGGTCATACACTGGTGATCAAGCCCTCACCCCAGGCATGCACCCTGACTGGGAATTGAACCTGTGACCTCTGGGCTCCTGGGTTGACACTCAACCACTGAGCCACCCCCGGGTAGGCAATGACAGGCTTCCTGACCTTCATATTTAAGCGGCTGAACAAATGCCTAACAGACCAGGCTTTTCACAGTTTTCCTTTGTCACTCTGAAGTTCCTTTCACTTTTGATTTCTATAATCAACCAGAACTAGAGAATTCTTTCATTTTTTTAATATATTTGATTTCAGAGAAGAAGGGAGAGGGAGAGAGAGACAAAAACATCAATGATGAGAGAGAATCATGGATTGGCTGCCTCCTGCATGCCCCACACCGGAGATGGAGCCCACAACTCGGGCATGTGCCCTGACCGGGAATCAAACTGTGACCTCCTGGTTCATAAGTGGATGCTCAACCACAAGCCACACCAGCTGGGCCAGACTTTTTTTTTTTTTTAGGAAATAAGAAACATTCCTACAGTTATGAAAGTAGGACAGTGTACATGGATAAATCAGCTGCAGTGTCAAACCCATTGGTAATTGGTCAGATAACTAATTGCTACCGTTGATCTCCTCACTCAGTGCTTCAGGCTGCCCTGCTTTTTATCTGTGGCAGGAGAGTGGAGGCTGGGTAACTCTTAGAATAACAAACAGCCTATTTGTACACATGCAGAGCAAGTTCCTTTCTGTTTTCTAGAAGAATCTGAGAGGCTCCTGTGCCTGGGACAGGCTGAAACCAAGGGAATCAAGAACCAAAAAAAAAAAAAAAAAGACACTGTGAACTCACAGGACTGTCAGGTTCTAGGATATTCCCACTTACAATTTCCAAAGGCAGGAGTAGAAAAGTAGAAATAGGCCCAGCTGGTGTGGCTCAATGGTTGAGCATCAACCTATGAACCAGGAGGTCACAATTTGATTCCAGGTCAGGGCACATGCCCAGGTTGTGGGCTCGATCCCCAGTGTGGGGTGTGCAGGAGGCAGCCCATCAATGGTTCTCCCATCATTGTTGTTTCTATCTCTCTCCCTCTCTGAAATCAATAAAAATATATATTTTTAAAAAACACACACAGAGATCAATCAAATTATTACCAACTGGCTACAGCAGGTGTAACACGCAGGGTTCTGATACCAATAGTAGCGAATATACAATGAACAAACCCATCTTTTCTTATGCAAATATTCAGCGATCAGGGGCCAGATGCTGAGTTCTAGCTGCTGACCACATCTAAGCCCCCACCGAACTGGGTAGCATTTCTGGGAATTTTTTTTTTAGATATTTTATTAGAAATCTTCCTTTTGTTTCTTCTGAAGTATTACACTTGGGGTATTATGTCAATGCCTTTGAAAGTGTGCATGTAGGCGGTTTATCAGCCCTGGCTTCCACTGAAGGATAATCACGGAGGCACAACAAAATATGCTGTTAAAAAAGAAATGGGGCTCTAACTGGTTTGGCTCAGTGGATAGACGGTCAGCCTGCGGAGTCTAGGGTCCCAGGTTCGATTCCGTTCAAGGGCATGTACCTTAGTTACAGGCACATGCCCAGGAGGGGGTATGCAGGAGGCAGCTGATAGATGTTTCTCTCTCATCAATGTTTCAAACTCTCTGTCCCTCTCCCTTCCTTTCTGTAAGAAAATCAATAATTTTTTTTCCAAAAAAAAAAAAATGGGCCTTGCCAGTATGGCTTCATGATTGAGCGTCAACCTATGAACCAAGAGGTCATAATTCGATTCCCAGTCAGGGCACATGTCCATGTTGCAGGCTTGATCCCCAGTAGGGGGCGTGCAGGAGGCAGCCAGTCAGTGATTCTCTCTCATTATTGATGTTTCTATCTCTTTCTCCTTCTCCCCTCTTCTCTGAAATCAATAAAAACATACTTTAAAAAAAGAAGGAAACAGTTTTTCTGTTCTGTGTGTTCTGTACCCACCCTGGCCTCAGGATTTACTGTTCTATTTCTTTACTTAATCGTCTGTCTGAAATAAATTAATAATGATTAGCCAATCAATGTATCTCTTAATAGCATTCTACTTTCCTCAAAGCATGCTTTAAAAAAAAGAAATCAGTGACAAGCGGTGACCTTTTCTTTGCGAGGAGAGAGAGGTATTGTAGATTACAAACTCGGCAGAGGAAGCTTGCACAGAAACAGGAAGTATGTAAACCGGGGCACAGTGGGGCGTGTGCTCCCGTCTTAGCTCATACTGGGCTGGGGGCAGCCTCTGGAGGGAAGCGGGGCCTCGGTGGTGGGTTGCATGAAGCTTCATCGGAGTAGCAGTCGCCGTGTGTCTGATGGTTTACCTCTGGCCCCAGCACCCCCAGTGCTCCCTGCTGTCATTCATGTTGCTCATCCACGTGGATTTCTCCATTTCATTATTGGCATCGGTCCTTTTCCCTTCATATTCCAACTGTTTTCCTCCCTTCTCACTTCCAGTTTTCCCTCCCTCCCTCCCTCCCTCCTTCCCTCCCTCTCTCCCTTCCTTCCTTCCTTCCTTCCTTCCTTCCTTCCTTCCTTCCTTCCTTCCTTCCTTCCTTTTCAAATATTCCCTATCCATTTTCATCTGGGAATTTCATTTCCATCTCAGAACCTGTTTGAACTTCGCTCAGAACACTGCATCAGCAGTTCTCATGTGTCCTCTCATACGATGGGGGCACTTTTACATGACGCCTCAACCTTTTTCAGACTCCATGTTAAGAAGAGCTTGCAATGTGTCAAGTTCTTCAACTAAGAAAAGGAACTCCCACTCTAGCCGGTGTTGCTCAGTGGGTAGAGCCTCAATCTGCAGACTGAAGGGTCCCATGCCTTGTTTGCGGTTCAATCCCCAGCTCTGGGCTCTGGTGGGGTGCCTGTGGGAGGCAGCCGATCAATGATTCTCTCTCCTGGCGGTTGCTCTCTGTCTTTCCCCTCTCTCTTCCACTCTCTCTAAAATTCAATGGGAACATGTCCTCAGGTGAGGGTTAGCAAAGCACCTACAGAAGTCTGAAGGTGCCACGGAGTGTGTCCAGCTGTACCCTCACCCCAACTTCTGTTCTCCCCCGTTCCCGGCTCTAAAGTGGTGTGTATGCTTTGTCATTGGCGTTGGGTTTTTGTCCCCTCCCCCCCCCCAGTGTTTTCTCATCAAGAATACATTATGAGATTCTGCAGTAACAAGCATTCCTCTGTTCACATTTATATCTATTAGTTCAGGACAGTAATTCAATCGGATGGCCCCTGGATGTTGAAAGACTGGCCACCGTGTCAGAGTGACGGCTTCTTTCCTTCTCTCTCAGCCAAGAGCAATTTTTTAACAAGGGGCCCTGGAAAGAATTTGCTGCTTTAATAATTAGTTATTGATCACGGCCAATGCCACGGCGAGACCCTGGGATTAGGCAGAGGTCAGCAAATCGGGACGTGGGAGTTTCCCTTTGTCAAGGTTATCAAGGGGGAAGGAGAGAGCCAGGCTCCCCAGAACCGAAGCGCCAGCAGAGCTTCATTCGGTACGTTCTCGTCTCCGGTAGGATTCTTTTCATTTGCAGAAACAGGGCCTCTTTAACCTGGGGGGACAGAACGCCAGCTTATCGACAGCCACGGAACTGCGATCCAGCCGCTCAGTGGCCGGCTCCCTCTAAAGACGCCGCGATAGGAGTTAAGGAGACGCGGAGGCCATGGAAATGGTTTTGAAACCCCACGCAGAGTTATTTTAATAAATTAACCCTGCTCTGGCCAGCGCTTCTGCCTTGCTAGAGATACCATTAACCCGCCTGCCCTGAAATGCCCATTAGAACCCATTTGGACGCACGCACCAGGCGACCATCACAATTAGAGACAGTCCTTTCAACGTCTAATTGACCTTCCTGGGCGCTCATGTAGGCGCCACTCTGGGGTTGCATAAAATTCTCTGAAGATGAGCCACTTAATGGGAAGAAGCAACTTTCAGAGAATGATTTTATGGTACTTTGAGGGGGGAGGGGAATGTTTCCATTAGTTGTACGATTTCTTCCTAGAATAGAAAAATGCCCACAGAACGTGTACAGCCAAGTGACAGGACAGCCACCGCTTCGGGGAGTTTGAAGGTGGAGCTGCCCAGGGCTACAGCCGACGCAGACGGGGTCCCGTAGGCTCCTTAGTTGGTGAGAACTTTGTCAGTGGAAATCAACCAGATTTGCGACGAAGTGGCCACGATATAGACATGTTTAAAATACCTTGGGGGTGCCAAAACCGGTTTGGCTCAGTGGATAGAGCATTGGCCTGTGGACAAAGGTCCCAGGTTCAATTCTGGTCAAGGACATATACCTTGGTTGTGGGCACATCCCCAGTAGGGGGCCTGCAGGAGGCAGCTGATTGATGTTTCTAGCTCTCTATTCCTCTCCCTTCCTCTCTGTGGAAAATCAATAAAATATTCTTTTTAAATAATAATAATAATAAATACCTTGGGTGGGGCTAATTTTTTTCCATCTTTATTGTCGGAAGTATTACATAGGTCCCCTTCGGTCCCCGTTGACCTCTTCCATCCTGCCCCATTTCTCCCCCCACGCCTCACCACCCTATTGTCTGTGTGCATGGGTTATGCATATGCACATATGAATTCATTGATTGATCTCCCCCACCCCACTACCACCACCCTCCCCCGCCTTCCCTCTGAGGTTTGACAGTCTGTTCCATGCTTCTGTGTCTGTGGGTCTGTTTTTGTTCGTCAGTTGATGCTGTTCATTCGATTCCACATGTGAGGGAGATGACGGGATACTTCTTTCTCCAGCTGGCTGATTTTGCTCACCATGACACTCTCCAGGTCCCTCCGTGCTGCTGCAAATAGGAAGGCTTCTTTCTTTTGTTCAGTTGCGTGGTATTCCATTGTGTCACATTATTTTTTAAATGACTACATGGCCGGAACTGGTTGGCTCAGTGGATAGAGCATCAGCCTGTGGACTGAAAGGGCCCAGGTTCGATTCTAGTCGAGAGCTCGTACCTTGGTTGCAGGCACATCCCCAGTGGGGTGTACAAGAGGCCAGCTGATAGATGTTTCTCTCTCATCGATGTTTTTAACTCTCTATTCCTCTCCCTCTCTGTAAAAAAATCAATAAAATATATTTTAAATATATATATATATTAAATGACTAGATGGATCCTGAGCAGATGAATGAAGTCACTCAACTCTAGCTCTCTGATTTTATCTTTTTGGGGGTCACCTATTCCCCTCGGGGTGGGGGGTACATATCTCCACTCCTTTTGCATCCAATTTCAGAGAGTTCCAATGTTTTGAGAGCGTAGAATGACATGGATGGGGGGATGATTTGGGGTCAGTATAAGACAGACATGGGCAATAGTTAGTCTGCCATCACTAAATGCAAAGCAGGTCCCAAGAATCAGCTGTAGTCTCAAAAGATGTCTAGTCAGCCCTAATCAGTTTGGCTCAGTGGATAGAGCGTCAGCCTGCGGAATGAAGGGTCCCAGGTTCAATTCCGGACAAGGGCATGTACCTTGGTTGCACGTATATCCCCGCTCGGTAGGGGGTGTTTCAAGAGGCAGCTGATCAATGTTTTCCTCTCAATGATGTTTCTAGCTCTCTCTCCCTCTCCCTTCCTCTCTGTAAAAATCAATAAAATATATTTTTTTAAAAAACCAAGATGCCCAGTCAAATCTGGGCAATGCTCTGATTGGGATGCCACAGCCCTGGTCCGAGCCAGCCCCTGGGATCTCACTGACTTCCGGTTCTCTGATGGAAGAACCGACCGTCTCTGGAAGAGTGACAGTCCCCGGAATGCCCATCGATTCTGAGTCCGTTGGTCTGAAGAGGGGCCTACAATCTGTCAAGTTCTCTGGTGAGGTGCAGGCTGCTGGCCCCTGGACCACACTGTGACTAAGGAGGCTGGAGGCTCCATGCTCAACTTCCGGAGGAGAACAAAGACCAGTTGGCTCACGTGACCTGAGGAGGGTGAGCCAGCTCATTAAAGCCACACAAGACCAAAACCCTCACTTTGTTGGAAGCTCGCTGCTCTTTACATTTGGCAGCTCTTTTTTTTTTTAATCTCTTACACATGAGCAGAAAGTGTTCAGCTGATCTTCTTGAGAAGCTTAGGACTCCGGAAGGTAATGACATGCATTCGCCTCTCAGTGGCCACCTCCATCTTTTCCATGTCCAAGGTCAGGACGACATATGAGAAAGAGAGCTGGTGAACTTGATCATTGCCTTTTAACCAGATCCCCAGGGTGAAAAGTCTGGTCTAAGGACCTGCAACCTCACTTCCAACTTCCGTGTTGTGTGTATATGTGTGTGCTCATTTGTGTGTGTGTGTGTGTGTGTGTGTGTGTGTACTCACTTCCGAATGTTTAGTTTCTTTTATTTTTATATATATATTTTTATATTTATTGATTCCAGAGTGGAAGGGAGATGCGGGAGAGAGAGAGAAATATCAATGATGAGAGAGAATCACTGATCTGCTGCCTCCTCCACATCCCCAACTGGGGATAAAGCCTGCAACCTGGGCATGTGCCCTTGACAGGAATCAAACTTGGGACCTTTTAGTCCGCAGGCCCGTGCTCTATCCACTGAGCCACACCGGCGAGGGCTGTTTAGTTTCTTTAGACCATATGGATGCCTGAGCCTGTAGGACCCATGTTTCGCTTCAAACACCCTGAGATGGAGCAGAAGGGGGGGCGGTGCTGGTTCTGCAGGGTGATTGGTCCAACTCAGTATCTCACTGCGGTTGGGGTGCAAGGACTGAGAATTTCTCCCCCCCCCCCGCCCCCAACGAGAGCTCATCAAAGCTCACATCCAAATTAGGAAATTAGGAGGACGCAGAAATAACCAATCTCAGGCTTTCCCCCTCCCCCGCCCCCAGCGTCACCTAATCTGTCAAACCTGTCTTTAGTAGCGGATGCCAGGCTGACAGCTGCCCCCCACCACCCCCGCCCATGCGGATCGGCGGGGACAGGCGTCCCCTACCCCCCAGGATTCACTTACAGTGACGGCTGATGGCGGGCGGAGGGCGAACAATAGAAGGCTGTCAGGCCCGCCAGCCAGCCCGGGATGTGTGCGCGCTGACAGCCCGGGGCCTCGGAGGGTAAACTGCTTTGCTGGAACTAATTAAACAGATGAAATTATTACATGAATATGCAGATGTTGTTTACATTTTGCCATATGGTATTATTTCAGGTAATAACTCGCAGGAGAATCCCGCCCACTCAGCCAGAGGAACCGGGAGGGAGCGCGGGCCCCACGTGGCCCCTCTCGGTTGCTAGGGAGACACGATGACGCGGGTGCACGAGCTCTGGGTCGGGGAGCGCTCAGCCGGGCTCCCTGGGGTGCAGCGGGCTTTCTCTGCCCGGAAGTTCTTACAGACCGGTGCCTTTATTTCAAAAGCAGCAATTCCCGGGCCCAGGCCAGGGGGCGTCCACCTATGAACCGCGAGGTCATGGTTGGATGCACGGTCAGGTCCTCAGTGGATGGCTGGATCCCCAGTGTGGGGCACACAGGAAACGACCCCTCGATGGTTCTCTCTCACTCACTAGCCCTCTCCCTTCCTCTCTCAAACCAATAAAAATATTTTTTTAAAGGGTAAATTCCTGCCCTAGCTGGTTTGGTTCAGTAGATAGAGCATCGGCCTGTGGACTGAAGGGTCCTGGGTTCAATTTCAGTCAAGGGCACATGCCCGGGTTGCAGGCTCCATCCCCCCGGAGGGGGCGTGCAGAAGGTAACCAATCCATCATTGATGTTCCTATCTCTCTCTCCCTCTCCCTTCCTCTCTGAAATCCACAAAAATATAAAAAATAATAAAGGGTCGATTCCTGAAAGTGAAACTTCTGGGTCTAAAGGAACACACGCTGCCCTAACCGGTGTGGCTCAGTGGATAGAGCGTCGGCCTGCGGACTGAAGGGCCCCACGTTTGGTTCTGGTCAAGGGCATGTATCTTGCTTGCACGCACATCCCCAGTAGGGGGCATGCAGGAGGCAGCTGGTCGATGTTTCTCCCTCATCGATGTTTCTAACTCTCTATTCCTCTCTGTAAAAAACTCAATAAAATATATTTTTTGGAAAATAAAACAAAGGAACACATGCTTTTTAATTTAGTAGAACTTGCAGGTTGTCTCCCTGAAAAGGTGGTAATCGTCAGCATCTTCTGTGTTTCTCCCATCAGCACCCGAGTGTGCCGGGCACCCGCGGCCCCCAGGACGCTCTGGCCACCGCTGGAGTGTGATTTCTGGCGCTGCCCTCGCTTTGCCAGCGGGCAGGCTGAAAGGGGCTTCTCTTCGTCTGCGCCTTCTCTCGGGGCGAAGAGTTCCCCTTCGCTCTCTGGCCGCTTCTTGTCTGCATGGTGTCCTCTCCCTGGAACTCTGTGCTAATATCTAGTTCCCACGTTTCTGCGAAGCTGTTTGTCTCGCTTATGGACGTGCGGGCCCGGAGATGGATTCTTTGTTTGTGGCATGTAGAGCGAGTATCTCTTCCCAGGCTATGTCTGTTTTCCTTCAGAGCTTCTTCGTTTCTTAAGTCTATTAAAAAAAAAAAAGGCCTTTCCCACGCTGGGGTTATTCAAATATGCATTGAATGTTTAATTGGTTTATTTTTATACTTCCTTTTTCTTCTGGAAAATTTTCTTGGCTGGTTTCAATATTTGTTATTTTTCCATGTGAACTTCAGATTTCTCCTGTCACATTCCTTACTGCAAAAAAAGCATTGGCGTTCTAATTAGAATTATATCAAAGCGATATCGTAACTTGAAAACATTTGATATTCTAGAATCTGGTGCGGTTTAAGTATTATAGATTCTTTCTAGCTTGTTTCTTTCTATTTTTTTTATTATTGATTTCAGAGAGGAAGAGAGGGAGAAGGAGATAGAAACATCAATGATGAGAGGGAATCATTCATTGCCTGCCTCAAGCATGCCCCCTACTGGGGATGGAGCCTGCAACCCAGGCGTGTGCCCTGACCGGGAATCGAACCCTGACCTTCAGGTTTATAGGTCCATGCTCATGAGCCTGCATGGCTCATGCTAACTTGTTTCTTGTTGTTGACTTTCAGTGAGATTTTAAATTTTTCTTCAGTGAAATCCTATGACTTTCTTGAGCTTTCGCTTTCTCATATTTATTGTGAATCCACTTTTTCCTATCCTTGCACTTTAATTGACAAAGTATACATATTCATATTATACTGTAATTCTGATTATCTTCTTAATTCTAATAGATATTAGTGGCTTCTCTTAGGTTTACCAAGTATGTGATCATATCTTCTGCCAATAAAGATCTTTTAAATCTTTTTTTTTTAATAAGCAATGAAACTTTTCATTTTTTTTTTATTGCTAAGGGTCTAAGAATGCATATTCTCCAGGCTTCATTCTAGAGAGTCCATTCCAATACATTTAAGGAATCTTTTATTTTAGAGAGAGAGGAAGCAAGGCAGGGGGTGGGGGGAAGAGAGAGAGTGAGGAAAAGTTGTTGTTCCACTTATTTATGCATTCATTTGGTTGGTTGGTTGATTCTTATATGTGCCCTGACTGAGGATTGAACCCACAACCTTGGTGCATACATCCAGATGATGCTTTAACCAAATGAGCTATTAGCCAGGACTTAAGGAATCTCTTAAAAGCCCCCCAGATACAGTGAACTGAGCAGAGGCAAACGCGAAGAAAAGTGATGCATTACACTCACGGGAATGACTCGGCTCCCTCTTAGGCTGGAGGCTGTACTTCAGGAGAGAGAAATGTGGTGGGCGGTTTAGCTAAGAGGCACAAATCAATCAGGTAAGAAACCTCAGAGTTGTACCCGGCTGGCTTGGCTCCGTGGTTGAGCATTGACCTAGTAACCAGGAGGTCACAGTTCGATTCCCCATCAGTCAGGGCACAGGCCCGGGTTGTGGGCTGGATCCCCAGTGGGGCATGCAGGAGGCAGCCTATCCATGATTCTCAGCATGGATGTTTCTCTCTCCCTCTCCCTCTCCCTTTGGCTCTGAAATCAATAAAAAAAATTGAAAAGTAAAACAGCAGAGGTGTAACTTAGTTGAACTTTGCTGGACTCTCCCATCGCAGTTGGATTTCATGCCTTCCATTCGCTCCTCAATGAGAATCCCAACACTTTCCTGAAACATCGCGATGGGACACTGCCCTGTGATGAGCCACAGTGTGCCCAAGCGGCAAGAAGTTGCCAGGCTGTGGCTTATGTTCCACACCCAAATTCATTTCCCGAAGAACTGGAAAAGGCTGTCGGGCTTTACGGTAAAATGAGGGATGCAGCCTTAACCGGTGTGGCTCAGTGGATAGAGCATGGGCCTGCAGACTGAAGGGTCCCAGGTTCGATTCCGGTCAAGGGCATGTACCTTGGTTGTGGGCACATCCCCAGTAGGAGGTGTGCAGGAGGCAGCTGATGGATGTCTCTCTCCCATCGATGTTTCTAACTCTCTATCCCTCTCCCTTCCTCTCTGTAAAAAATAAATAAAATATATTTTTAAAAAAGAGAGGGATGCGGCATTTAGGTGGGATGGAATTGAATCCCCAGGCTTCCCAGACAAGTGATTCAAACACCTGCTGCTCTCTGTTTGCTGCTGAAGATGAACAGCGCGACGCGCCTCCCAGGAAAGCGGTTGTTGGTGCGAACGCAGGAGCCTGCGTGTGACCCCGAGGAGCAGGTAGCAGCAGCCCAGCACACCGTCCTGCAGCCGCTCCCGGTGAGCTGCCTGTTTGCAGGCTCCCAGACCCTCGGTGTGCCTGCTGCCAGGTCCCGCCTGCGCTGGCTCAGCCGAGACCTTAGGAATTACAGGCCCCGAAGTCCCGCTAAAAGCGAGAGACTCGGCTGACTTACAAACAGCAAAGAATTTGAGGCAACGAAAGGAGCACCTTACTCTATCTGGAATGTACTGTGTTTTTTGTTTTGTTTTGAGGTTTTTCTTTAATATATTTTTGTTGATTTCAGAGAGGGAAGGAGAGAAAGGGAGAGAGACACATCAATGATGAGAGAATTGCCTCCTGGACGCCCCCTACTGGGGATCAAGCCTACAACCTGGGCATGTGTCCTGACCAGGAACCAAACTGGTGACCTCCCGGTTCATAGGTCGTCGCTTAACCACTGAGTCACACCGGCCGGGCTATGCTGTATTATTCTAATATTAGCCTCAAATATTAGCAAACCACAGGCAGTAAAGTAATGACAGTTTTTCCCAGCGTAAGAATACACTTATTAAACATGGCTTCCATTTTGCATCCCCATTTGGGGATCTCTCTGGTTTTTTTCTCTCCAGCGAAGGAATGGAAACTCTGCATCTGCAGGGCCAGCATTTCCAAGGAGAACGTTCCTGACAGTATGTGAGGTTTTGCACCTGTGATTATTTTGGGCTACCAAATTGGCTTCACCAATAATGGCCCCTCTAAACAGCTAATTGTAGCTGCTGTTAGCCACTTGTGGGTATAATTAGCTGCTTGCCCTTAATCTTCGTGGAAAGCCCATTCTCCCTGTAATTAGTCAATTGTGGATGCTGTTACTTTCACAAGAAGGGGGAGCCTGGATTGTCTCCCTTAAATTCCTCAGATGAAGTCTTTCCAGTTGAATCTCAGTTCCTGGCAAAGTGGGAAACGATTCCGGGAGTCCAATGGTTTGGGAGAGTTCACTCGCCCTGCTTGTCTCTTAGGGCTGCAAAGCAAACAGGAGCTGGAGGGAGATGGCGACAACAGAAACCGATCCTTTGCATCTGCAGATCGTCAAATGGCAGCACACTTTTTCTTTCAAAAAGGTCCCCTTCGTGTCCGGCCGGCGCAGCTCAGTGGTTGGGCATCGACCTATGAACCAGGAAGTCACGGTTCGATTCCCGGTCAGGGCACAGGCCCAGGGTTGCAGGCTCAAGCCCCAGTAGGGAGTGTGCAGGAGGCAGCCGATCCGTGATTCTCTCTCATCACTGATGTTGCTATCTCTCTCTCTCTCTCTCTCTCCCCCCGCCCTTCCTCTCTGAAATCAATAAAAAATATGTTGAAAATTGTGCTCTTCAGGGAACATCGTCCATAATATTGTGATAACTGCACGGTGACAGATGGTAACTAGACTTAGGTGGTAATTACATTGGAAGGTATATAAATGTTGAATCACCATGTTGTACACCTGAAACCAATACACTATTATATGCCAACTCTAATTTAAAAAAAAAAAAACGTTAAGTGCATTGCAAAAAAAATTATATTCCTACTAAAAATATATATAAAATATTTAAAGTACTTACATAACAAATTCCTGCTGTAACGGGCCTCAACATTTAGGAAGTTTCTTTATACGGTGGATTTATGAAACTTTATGAATTAGAGGCAGAACAAACAGCTCATGGTCTGAGGAAGACCGTTAGCTCTCTCATATGCAAGTGGGGCGGGGGTGGGCCTGCTGTTTAGCATCACTAACCTCAGTGTTCTCCTCCATAAAATGGGAACACAGAGCCCTCCATCTTCCCAGACTGTTGTAAAAATTGCACAAATGCATAGTCTTCTGAAGGCTTTATAATACCTCTTGTTCGACTGCAGCTAGTGAAATTCAGTTCCTTGCTCGCATTGCAAAGCATGGTGTCTGCCGTGTATAATGTTCAAATGGGATTTTGATATTTGCTCTTCAAACGGGGGCTCCCATAAAAGCATAAAATTCTCTCTAGGCATCACCTGAGTTTCTCCCGTGAATTTTTAGACTGTTAGTATTTTTTTAAGCATGAATAATTTTTAAATGTATTTTTATTGATTTCAGAGAGGAAGGGAGCTATAGAGAGAATCATTGATGGGCTGCCTCCTGCACATCCCACAACTGGAGCATGTGCCCTTGACCGGAATCAAACCTGGGACCCTTCAGTCTGCAGGCCGACAGTCTATCCACTGAGCCGAACTGGCTAGGGCAAAAAAGCATGATTATTTTTAATGGCAAATTTTAGTGGAGCATAATTAATGTTAACATTCTATATAATGTATTCTCTATAGAAATGTGAGCTTGTATTATATGAGTAGCATCACTCTCTGAAAAGTTACAAAGGATTCTTAGAATTCTGACCCTTAGAGCATCTTCATGGGTGAAATGCTCATCCTATATAATCCTATACAATAAAGAGGTGATATGCAAATTGACCATTACTCCAACACACAAGATGGCCACCCCCATATAGACATAAGATGGCCACCAGAAGATGGCCAGCAGGGGAGGGCAGTTGTGGATGACCAGGCCTGCAGGGGAGGGCAGTTGTGGGTGACCAGGCCTACAGGGGAGGACAGTTGACTGAAGTGACTGGGCTGGCAAGGGAGGGCACTTAGGGGCAATCGGGCCAGCAAGGGAGCAGTTAGGTGTTGATTAGGCTTGCAGGGAAGTGGTTAGGGAGTGATCAGGCTGGCAAGCAGAAGCATTTAGGGGCAATCAGGCAGACAGGCAGGCGAGCAGTTGGGAGCCAGCAGTCCTGGATTATGAGAGGGATGTCAGACTCCCATCGGGATTGTGCCTAAACAGGCATTCGGACATCCCTCAAGGGGTCCCAGATTGGAGAGGGACACACACCCCCTCTAGTCCTATATAATAAAAGCCTAATATGCAAATTGTCCCCTCAACTGGGAGTTCCACCAGGAGTTCCACCAGGGAGCAGGGCCGGCTGTCCAACCACCCCTGACTTCTCCCCTGGCTGGCCTTGCCCCTGGTTGGCCTCTTCCCCCAGCCGGCCCCACCCCCAGCCGGTCCCCCTCAACCCAATCGCCCAGTCAATCTCCCACAACCCCTCCCTCTGGCGGCCATGCACAGATTCGTGCACTGAGCCTCTAGTGTTCGAGAAAGAGCAAGAGAGGCTGTGGGGTTGCCCAACTAGCGTGGGGTGACCACAGGACTGTGGCTTCTTCTCCAAGGGTAGCCTATTGGTGCTAATGCTCCCACCAGCGTTTCTCCATCACTGCACAAGAAAAGAGACACTCCCAGGTGTTCTGGGATCATCTGAATTTTAGCTGTAAACTATAACACTGCCGGGTTTGGCCATAGATTTCCTTTCTCTGCTTCCAAAATCATATGCATCCTGCTTATCATGTGAGCATTTGCATGTGCCTGTGTGTCTGTGATTGTGTGTGTGCATCTGTGTGCCTGCATGTGTGTGCACGTGTGGTGTGTGAGTGAATAATGTTGTCATAAAGTAGACAGGAGGCCTGGGGAGCTCGAAGCAATATCTTCCCATAACCTGCTTTATTGCTGCCATCCCCTCCCTCCCGGGCATCAGTCAGCTGAGACCAGGCCAAATTGGCAGTGTTTTCCCAAAGCCCGTGATCCCCGGCAGGTTCCTCTCCCCACCCGCCCTCCCCGCTCAGCAGCGGCCTCGGTGTGCTGGGCGGGGCAGGAGTCAGGACCCAAGTACCCCTCCATCTCAAAGGCACACGGGAGGCATTCCCTAGCCCGCCCCCGGTTCTGACCTCTGAGGAGCAGCGGAGAGGAAGAGGCTCCGGTGCTGACCTGTTGGGGAGTTGCGCCTGGGCTGTGGGTGAGCAGATGGGAAATAGTTGCAGCCGGGGCAGCTTATGGCGGCGGGCAAGAGTCCCGAGCAACACTGCAGCCCCTGGAAAGATGGGAGCCGAAATGAACAGTGACAGGCGCGGGGAAACGAGCCGTCAATTCGATAGTGAGCCCCGAAATGCAGACTAACCCGATAAGGCGTGCTGCCGAGATCGCATTACCAGCGTCAGCACAGCGTCACGTTTCAGAAAGCGCATGAAGGTGGAGGGGCGCTGTTTTTAGCGGTCACCCCCTCGAA
This sequence comes from Lasiurus cinereus, assembly GCA_011751065.1. Classification (NCBI taxonomy): domain Eukaryota; kingdom Metazoa; phylum Chordata; class Mammalia; order Chiroptera; family Vespertilionidae; genus Lasiurus; species Lasiurus cinereus. The sequence goes on along the minus strand of JAAGEH010000265.1, from coordinate 1,902,576 downwards.
GCAGGCCATCTTTTTTTTTTCTTTTTTTCTTTTTTCGAAGCCACGGAAACTGACTTAGCGCCGTGAGGAGCCGGCCTTGGACACAGAAGAAATCCAGCGGGACCACGTTTCTGTCCGCTCCCGAGGAGATGAACATGGAACTGACCGTTATTGAAGGTGTCTGTGGTTTGCTTGGTTTGGTTTGTGGTGGCTGGTTTTTGTTTTTTGATTTCAGACAAGGAGAGGGAGATAGAAACATCCGTGATCAGAGAGAATCATCGAGCGGCTGCCTCCTGCGCGCCCCCTACTGGGGCACCAAGCCTGTAACTGGGGGTATGTTTCCCGACCAGGAAAGGAACCATGACCTCCTGGTTCACAGGTCGATGCTCAACCACCGCGCCACCCCGGCTGGGCAGCGTGAACTACTTTAAAAGGAGGAACAGACACCCCGAGGTCCTTACACTAGTTCCAGTTTGTGTGTCGCGCACGCTTGCTCGGGTGTCTGGAAATGTGGCGGGGCCTCCAGGGGTGCCCTGCTGTGGCTGAATAAAACGCTGTTGGATCCAGAACCCCCTATTTGTGTCACGTAAACACGACCAACAGGGCACACAATTAGTCGTTTGTACAGGTTTCAGGAAATCATACTCGATTTACCAACAATAATTTCTCAATATTTTTAATTTATTTTATTATTTGTTCATCTCATCTGAAGATATTTTCCCATTGATTTTTAAAATATATATATATATTTTTTATACAGAGAGGGAGAGAGAGTTAGAAACATCGAATGAGAGAGAAACATCGATCAGCCGCCTCCTGCATGCCTCCTACTGGAGATGTGTACACAACCAAGGTACATGACCTTGACCGGAATCGAACCTGGGATCCTTCTGTCTGCAGGCCGACACTCTATCCACTGAGCCAAACCGATTAGGGCCCATTGATTTTTAGGGAGAATGAGAGACAGAGACAGAGAGAGAGAGAGAAAGAGAGAGAGAGAGAAACATCCATGTGAGAGAGACACATCCATTGCTTGCCTCCTACACGCACCCGACCAGGGCACGGGCCGGGAAGGAGCCTGCAACCGAGGTATGTGCCCTTGACCGGAATTGAACCCCATACGCTTTGGTCCACAGGCCGATGCTCTGTCCACTGAGCCACACCAGCTATGTTTCCCCTATTTTTAACCTCCTCCTGGCCAGGATGCAAGTCACAGCCACGGGCTCCCCCAGCTAGCTGGGCGTTTCATTTCCATGTCTCCTTCCCCCTCTCCCCTTACCACCCGCCCCTCCCCGGTCCCTGTGTGATGGGCTTTCATTCTCCACAAGGCGTCAGAACCGGACTTCCCAGGCCTGGGGTGGCGTGGCAAGCGCCCTCCATGCTGGGCTGGGCTCAGAGGGGTGACAGCGGGATCTAAAGCCGCCCGCCCGCCGGCTCAGGTCTGGAGGGATTTGGCTCAGCGTCAGGGCCTCGGGCTCCTGAGGTCACTTTCTGCTCTTGCTTTTCTGATAACAAAAGGAGGGGCTGGGGCTCTGGGGTGTGTGTACGTGTGTGTGTGTGTGTGTGTGTGTGTGTGTGTGTGAGAGAGAGAGAGAGAGAGAGAGAGAGAGAGAGAGAGAGAGAGAATGTGCAAGCAGGCACACAGGTGTTTTACTTTAATACATTTTTATTTATGTCAGGAAGGGAGAGGGAGACAGAGATAGAAACATCCATGATGAGAGAGAGTCATGGACTGGCTGCCTCCTTCACGCCCCCCTACCGGGGGATGGAGCTTGCCACCCGGGCACGTGCCCTTGACCAGGAATGGAACCGGGGGCCCTTCAGTCCGCAGGCCGCCGCTCTACCCACTGAACCACACAGGCCAGGCCACCCAGGTGTGGGCTGCAGCCCCGTGACCTCCTGGGCTGCTGCCGGGAAAGCCGGAGCCGTGCAGAGGCCTCTGCCGTCGCCGAGGACGCGGGTTGTGCAACTGGAGCCTGGCCGGGCCGCAGGAGCGCCGGTGGGAATCAGTGTCAGGGCCTGTCGGAGCGCGGCGCCGACATGAAACACGCGGAGACATCAATAAGCAACACGCCGCTGACAGCTCTGAGACATCGCCGCTGACAAGCAGAGAAAGGGATGAGGTGAGGGCTCCAGGGGGACCTTTCAAATGCCTAACAGGCGGCGGAAAGGCCGGCGGGCTTCGGAGGCCGGGACGACAAGATAAAGTCTCGCAGGTTATCACCTGGTTGGAGGTGGGTCCCTCCTGGCGAGGCCGCGGACGAGGCAGTGACAGGCCCGCGCTGGCCCCGCCGGCCCCTCCTTCCCGGGTTGCAGGCCCCGCTGCCGGGGAGGGTTGCCCAGACAACGTTATTCCTGCACGAAGAGATTTTTTATGTTAAAAAGGGGGAGGGGAGCAAGGCAGAAACGTGCCAGTGAGAGAATTCTGCTTCCAGCTACAACGTACAGAAATCAAAAAGGATTAACAAGACTTTTTTTCCATTTAATTTCCTGTACACCAGAACCCTTTGTTAAGAGATCAGAGATATTGCTATTTATTGAATTTTTAATATGATCGTTATTAAAAGGCAGCGCACATGTTTCGTTCTCCCCTCTCTTTCCTTTCCTTTCCTTTATTTTCTTTTTGGTTGTTTTTTTTTTTTAAACAGGCCTGGGTATAAAAATCAAAGGCCGGTAATGAAGCAGGATTGTTTGATTTCGGGGTTTTGTAATGTGGGAGGGTTCGGTGTAGATGCGGCTATAGTTCATCTTTAAAACGTTACCAACAACAGAGGTCAGAGGCCCTCTCGTCTCCGGACCGGGTTCGGGCCTGGGCCTCACAGGGAAAGCCCTGGGCTCTGTGTGGTAAGCCTGCCCATACTCCAGGCAGCCGGGAGCCATCAGAAACATGTCTTCTGGCCCCGCTGATCCGTTTATGAGGAAGCAAATGAGCCCTGGCCGCTGTGGCTCAGTTGGTTGGAGCGCCATCCCATGGACCAAAAGGTTGCCAGTTCGATTCCCGGTCAGGGCACATGCCCGGGGTTTCAGGTTCAATCCCCTGGAGAAGTGTGTACGAGAGACAACCCATCGTTGTTTCTCTCCCACATCTATGTTCCTCTCTCCCTCACTCTCCTGATCCTCTTTCTCTTAAAAAAAAAAAAAAAAGAAGAAGAAGAAAGGGGAAATAAAAGAAAAGGGCAATGATTTAGACTCTGATTCACCCCTAGTGGTGGACCCTGTAGGACATGTGTCCTTCCACAGGCAGAATCCCGGCTGGTTTCTAAGGAAGCTCTGTTCATTCAAGAGGTTGATGCACCCTAGCCATTTTGCTCAGTCTGTAGAGCGTTGGCCTGGTGACTGAAGGGCCCCGGGTTCAATTCCAAGCAAGGGCACAGGCCCGGGTTGCAGACTTGAATCCCAGTGGGGGGCATGCAGGAGGCAGCCGATCCATGATTCTCTCTCATCGCTGATGTTTCTCTCTCTCTCTCTCTCTCTCTCTCTCTCTCTCTCTCTCTCTCTCT
>JAAGEH010000265.1:1837526-1889565 GCA_011751065.1 Lasiurus cinereus | reverse complement strand
TCAAGCTACTGATCCATGTATCTTCAAACAAAGGGGTTTGATCAAGAAGAAACAAACCGGCCCCTAGCCCATTTGGCTCAGTGGATAGAGCGAAGGCCTGCAGACTGAAGGGTCCCAGGTTTGATCCCTGTTAAAGGCACATGCCCAGGAGGGGGCGTGCAGGAGGCAGCCGATCGATGTTTATACTCATGGATGTTTCTGATTCTCTCTCCCTTTCCCTTCCTCTCTGTAAAAAAAAAATCAATGAAATGTATTTTTTTTAAAAAGGAAGAAACAAACCAGGTAAAAATAAGGTCCAAAAGTTTAGATTTTTGTTTGTTTGTTTGTTTGTTGTTTGTTTGTTTGTTTAAGAATTAGGGTCCTTGCCTGGCCTATGTGGCTCAAGTGGTTGAGGGTTGACCTATGATCCAGGAGGTCATGGTTCAATTCTCTGTCAGGGCACATGCGGGGGCTGTGGGTTCAATCCCTAGTAGGGGGCATGCAGGAGGCAGCCAATCAATGATTCTCTCTTGACGTCAATGTTTCTGTCTCTTTCTCCCTCTCCCTTCCTCTCTCTGAAATCAATAAAAATATATATTTGAAAAAAAATTAGGAGCCCCTAATGTTGTCAGAAAAATCAACAAGTGTTTAATTAGTAGCTTTTCTTAGATAAATAAAATACATCCTTAAAACTTTCACTAAACTAAGGCTTAAAAGATTTTGTGACTTGAAAAGATATGATGATCACATGTTAAATATATACTTTGAAGAAAATAAGTAAAGAAAGCATTAGCTAAAATGTCCAATTTGGATGTGATTTAAAATTCTACCTTCTTGTCAACAGGTTAAAATCAATATTATCTTGAAATGGGTCTGGAGACAAGAACCATTCTCTCACTAAAAATAAAATGTAAGGACTCCCCTGATTGCAATGTGACGTTAAAAAGGGTTAGTAATATATATGTAAATACTTACAAATACAGATCATAGGAAAATTCAGAGGTATTATTAGAAAGTCAGTTTTTAAATGGTATATTATGTTTGTTTTACAAGCAAGTTGGTGATTTTAAATTAAAACTTGAAATTATCTAAGCCAAAGGGAAACGTTTGAATGGCATAAATTGGAAAAATAGCAGTGGAGAGACAAATAGCAACGTAGGAAATTTTATTTCCAAAATTTAGTAATGATGAGACAGGATTCCCTCAGAATTAAATATATATTTACTGGAGGCCTGTTGCATGAAGATTCGTGCAAGGATAGGCCTTCTTTCCCCTGGCTTCACTCCCGGCCGCCCAGGAGCCTGCAAGTCCTCACTCTTGGCCGCCCAGGAGCCTGCAAGTCTTGACTCCCTGCTGGAGCGCCACTCCTATAGCTCCCTCCACCCCCTACGCTCCCCTTCATGGAGGTATCCCACCCTGCCAGGCCGCTCTGTGCCTGCATATGCAAATTAACCCACCATATTGATGGTTAATTTGCATACTCACTCCTGATTGGTTGGTGGGTGTGACAGAAGTATGGTCAATTTGCATATTTCTCTTTTATTAGTGTAGCTACATATCCTATATTATACAAAGGTAGTATGCAGATTGTCCCCTCAACTAAGAGATTGTCTGGAAATTTGACCAGGGGGCAGGGTCAGCTGGGGAAGGGAGGGAGTACCCAGCCAGCAACTGGCAGCCGATAGGGACCCTACAAATGCATAAATTTTGTGCACTGGGCCTCTAGCTTTGTATATAAATGTATGTAAAGTACCAGGTCACCAGCGCTAAAGAAAACCTTTAAAGTAACATGTGGTTGTTGATCATTTTTCATGAGTGGCAGACTAATTTTTTTCCCTTAGCAACTCTTTACAAATATGACTTAACTTTCTGAACCTCCCAGTATTTTATCTTATCTACATAATGACCTTTGTGTAATAATCCCCCCAAAATAATAATCCCCACTAAAATTAAATGTGTGAAAATGGCTCCAGCGTGGAAAATGTTAACTTTGCAAAAGGTCGGGGCCTAAAATGTTGGTAAGTAGGCTGAGATTGATAATAGCAATAACATCTGCATCCTAAAGCTGGGTTGTTTTATGTTCCTTCAAAAGGGAAATATCCCTGGCACTAGTTGGCTTAGTTCAGCGGATAGTGTTGGCCTGCAGACTGAAAGGTCCCAGGTTCAATTCCTGGTCAGGGCACATGCCCGGGTTGCCTGTCCGATCCCCAATGTGGGGCGTGCAGGAGGCAGCCCATCAGTGATTCTCTCTCATCATTGATGTTTCCATCTATCTCTCCCTCCCCTTTCCCCTCTGAAGTCAATAAAAATGTATTTGAGACAGAGAGAGAGAGAGAGAGAGAGAGAGAGAGAGAGAGAGAGAGAGAGAAGTGCCCCAAAATTATAAGGTGGCATTTTGGGCAAACTTGACCAACACCTTGTGTCCAAATAAGTAATACCATGGTATAAAGCAAATGCGATTTTGTTTAGCCAGACGCATTGCCATCATCAAATATTCATCATTTGTAAGGTTATTATATTGGCTTGGTTTAATCTTACCATATGCACACGTGGATATGGTTCCTGGTTGATAATGAAACCAGTTACATTCGTTAAATATTGTAGCCTTCCAGTCCTACAATGATGTAATTCTTCATCTTTCTTTTTTTGTCCATCCTCACCCAAGGATATTTTTCTACTGATTTTTAGAGAGAGAGAGAGAAGGAGGAATGGAGGGAGGGGGGGTAGAGGGAGAGAGAGAGAGAGAGAGAGAGAGAGAGAGAGAGAGAGAGAAACAAACATCGATGTGAGAGAGACACATCAATTGGTTGCCTCCTGTACGTGCCTTGACCAGAGCCAGGGATGAAGCCTGCAATGGAGGTGCCGGCCCTTGACCAGAATCGAACCTTGGACCCTTTAGTGTGCAGGCCAGTGCTCTACCACTGAGCCACACCAGCCAGGGCTCATCTTTCTGTTTATATATAACTGTAGCCTAAAGCCTAATTTCACTGTGGGTGTTGGGGTGGGTGAGGTCTTTTCAGCCCTGTGACAGGGCTCACTCCTGATTGGTGGCCGTGAGGTCAGAGACGTAGGGACCTTTGGAGGAAACTTTAGAAATGGGTCTAGCTCAGAAAGTCAGCAAATCTCTCCTTCCCTCAGGTGAAGAAATGAAACACCTCAGCATTCTTAAAATACATTTCAGGCTCCTCTGTGAGAGTATCTCTTTATATTTCATCCATCTGCTCTTTTTTCTAAGAGCAATTCCCTGTATTTTCTTTTCCTGGGGAAAAAATTGGTGACTATTGAAATGCAGCTAAGTGATGCTTGTCGGACTAATTTTTTAGCTGAATACTAAGGGTTGAAGAGAACGTCAGCTCTTAAGGCATTACAATCTCATTTAGAGCTTCATTCCGCTGAACCTGTATAACTTTTTAAGTAAACACATCAACACAAACTGTTTGGCTCAGTGGATAGAGCATCAGCCTGTGGACCAAAGGGTCCCAGGTTCGATTTCAGTCAAGGGCACGAACCCTGGTTGCAAGCTCCTGCCTGGCCCAGGCTCTGGTCGAGGCTCGTGCAGGAGGCAACAAATGGATGTATTTCTCTCATATTGATGTTTCTCTCTATCTCTCCCTCTTTCTTCTACTCTCCCTAAAATTCAGTGGAAAAATATCCTCCTGTGAGGATTAACGAACAAACAAAAATAAAGCATATATATATATACATCCAATTACAGTGGTACCTCGAGATACGAGTTTAATTCGTTCCGTAACCTTGAGGCTTGGGAAACTATGAGACGCTCAAGTCACGGTAAACTGGTGGGTCGTGCGTGTGCAGCCGGCGGATCCATGCGATGACTCCTATCTCAAATGTTGCTCGTATTTCAAAGCAAAAATTTCTTGCTCGACGGCTCGTATCTCAAAAATCTCGTATGTTAGGGCACTCGTATCTCGAGGTACCACTGTATACGTTTGTAAAATAGCCTTCTTCTAAAAAAATGTTCAGGGTTCTCATCTTCGCAAGCACAGGAAGGCTTCAGGTGGTCAAATCACATTTCTATATTTGGGGGAGCCCGCCCCACTTATCTGAAAACCCCCTTTTGCTGCACACAGTCTCGATACGGAGAATGAAAAGGAATAAAAACCTATTTCAAGGCTCTGAAGCATAGACAGCTCCCGCGTGCCCCGCGCTGGGCGTTTTAAGATGAAAAGCCTCTGGGCGTCTGAGTTATCGGCCTCTCCCAGCAGCCCAGTACTCTCAGCAGAACTTTCCAGAAATGTTCCTCAGGCTCGCCCTGTCTCCGCCCGGAATGGTATGGCCATGGGCACTTCTGAGCCCCCGGAATGACTGGTCTTGGTCACTTTGGGATGGATAACACCCCGAAAGGACGGAGCTTCGGGGACTGCTCTACGCCCCTGAGATCTCTAAGCCACTTACACCCACGTGTTTTCATGGACTGAACCCTGGATGCTGCTGTGAGCAAGTCTGTAGCATTTAGGAACAAACAATTGTTTAGTTTATTTCATTCCTATTTATATGTATGTTTGTATTGATTTCATAGAGGAAGGGAAAGGAGGAGAGAGAGATAGAAACCAGCTAGGGCACCACTATCTCATTTAGAACCTCAGTAGAGAGGCTGTCTCTCTCCTTCCCTCCCCCTATCTCAAATGAGGCTCTAAATGAGATAGTGGTGCCCTAGCTGGTTGGGCTCAGTGAATAGAGCGTTGGCCTGCAGACAGAATGGTCCCGGGTTCGATTCCAGTCAAGGGCACATGTCCGGGTTGTGGGCTCAATTCCCAGTAGTGGGGGGCGGGGGGTGTAGGAGGCAGCTGGTCAATGATTCTTTCTCATCATTGATGTTTCTCTCTCTCCCTCTTCCTTCCTCTCTGAAATCCATGAAAGTATATTTAAAAAGAAAAAAGAAAAAAAGAAACATCAGCGATGAGAGAGAAGAATCATTGCCGGGCTGCCTCCAGCACACACCCTACTGGGGATCAAGCATGTGCCTTGACCAGGAATTGAACCGCGACCTCCTGGTTTGTGGGGCGCTACACCCAACCATTGAACCACACTGGCCAGGCTAGTTCATTTCATTCCATTGGTGGACACAGCTTGGTGATTAGAAGCAACTGGCTTCCTGGGTCCCACCAAAAGCAGGCTCTAACCAGCCAAGCCAAGCTGAATCTTTATGGCAGGAAGTTTAGGGTGCTGAAGATGTGACTGTAGCCACACAGAAACCAACCTCCCTTAGTCATCACCAACGAAGACTAAGAGAGTCTCTCAAGTGGCCACCACCCTTCCTACCTTTCTCAGACTCCAGTGAAGCCCTCCCCAGGGTGGCCTATTAATATCCCTCAAAAGAGCCCCGACAGCATGGCTCAGTGGGAGTGTCAAACTATAAACCAGGAGGTCACAATTCGATTCCCAGTCAGGGCACTTTCATGAGGTTTCCAGCTCAAACCCCAACAGGGGGCATGTAGGAGGCAGCCAATCCATGATTCTCTCTCATCATTGATGTTTCTATCTCTCTGTCCTTCTCCCTTTCTCTCTGAAATCAATAAAAATATACCCTGAGTGGTCAGATTATTATGATTTCTGAATGCATAATAATCTGGCCACTAAGTGTATATCCTATATAACAAAAGGCTAATATGCAAATTGTCCCCTTGACCAGGAGTTTGACCAGCAGGCAGGCCAGCCAACTGCCCATGTCCCCTCCTCCTGACCAGGCTAGCCGACCCCACCCATGCACGAAGTCATGTACCGGGCCCCTAGTTTATATACATTCTAGAGGCCTGGTGTGAAATTTGTGCACGGGGGTGTGTGTCCCTCAGCCCATCCTGCATCCTCTCTAATCTGGGACCCCTCAAGGGATGTCCAATTGCATTTAAGCAGTCGGACATCCCTCTCACAATCCAGGACTGCTGTCTCCCAACTGCTTGCCTGCTTGCCTTCCTGATTGTCCCTAACCCAGTGGTGGGCAAAATCATTAGTCAACAGAGCGGCAAACTGTGGCTCACAAGCCACAGTTTGCTGACCACTACCCAGTTGCTTCTGCCTGCCAGCCTGATCACCCCCTAACCACTCTCCTGACAGCCTGATTGCTGCCTAACTGCTCCCCTGCCAACCTGATTGCCCCTAATTGCCCTCCACTGCAGGCCTGGTCCCCTGCAACTGCTCTCCCCTACAGGCCCTATCACCCCCAACTTTTCTCCTCTGCCAGCCTGGTCACCCCTAACTGCCCTCCCTGGCAGACTTGATTGCCCCCAACTGCCTGTCCTTACAGGCCTGGTCCCTCCCAACTGTCCTCCCCTGCTGGCCATCTTGTATCCACATGGGGCAGCCATCTTTGACCACGTGGGAACAGCCATCTTGTATGTTGGAATGATGGTCAATTTGCATATTACTCTTTTATTAGATAGGACAGAGGCCTGGTGCATGGGTGGAGGTCAGCTGGTTTGCCCTGAAGAGTGTCCCAGATCAGGGTGGGGGTTCCCTTGGGGTGTGGGGCAGCCTGGGTGAGGGGCCTGTGGTGGTTTGCAGACCAGCCACACACCCCAGCAACCCAAGTGGAGGCCCTGGTATCTGGGGTTTATTTATCTTCTATAATTGAAACTTTGTAGCCTTAAGTGTAGGCCTGGGCCAGTCAGAGCGGCAGGGAAGCTTGATTTCCTCCTTTGCCGGGAAACCCAAGCCTCCCACTTGCTGCAGCTCTGTGGCCATAGCCACCTTGGTTGGGTTAATTTGCATACTTGATCCTGATTGGCTGGTGGGCATGGCTTGTTGGTGTGGCGGAGGTACAGTCAATTTGCATGTTACTCTTTTACTAGATAGGATATATATATGGCCAGATTACTATGCGTTCAGAGATCATCATAATCTGGCCACTCAGTGGCTCTCTCTCAAAGGGGACTTGTTGCTGCCAAGTGTGATGTGCAGGCATACAGCAGTTATAAGGGAGGATGCTGATTGGCAGAGCCCCGCAGGGACCATGACATGGAGTACGGTGCATCCTTCCCACGGCCAAGGCTCTGAAAGGTCCTCTCCCAGACGCACCAAGCATGCAATTGATACACAAAGCAAACAAAAAACCTTTTGCTCTTCAAAGTGATAAAAATGCTCTTCATTTCCTAAAGTAGAGCCCGAGGCTCCGGGTCCAGGTCTGAGCTTTCCCGTCGCTCGCTGTGTAGATGTGTATGTGCTGCGGCGGCAGACGTAGTGAAGAGACGGTAAGCTAAACTCATCTGATGCCCGGGTCGGTGTAGCTCTGAGACTGAGCGTCAGTCTGTGAACCAGGAGATCACAATTTGATTCCCGGTCAGAGCACAGGCCAGGGTTGCAGGCTCCATCCCCAGTGAGGGGCGTGCAGGAGGCGGCCAATCAGTGATTCTCTTTCATTGTTGATTTTTCTATCTCTCCCCCTCCCGTCCTCTCTGACATCAATAAAAATACATTTTTTAAAAGATTTCTGCACAGAAGGAAAACTTTGGGAACCAGGACTGTGTCTCCTTCAACTGCATTGAGAAAGCCCCGAACTGTTGATCCCAACACTGAAGGCATTTACTCTCCTCGTCCAAGGCTGATTGACGCTAAAAATAATAAAATTAGAGCAGAAACAGACTTTACAGGATCTGTGCACTGACAGGCTGGCTCCGTGTCATCTCCTCCATCACACTTGACCCTGAATTCTATATGGTTCAGCTCTGAGCAAAGAAGACGGGGCTGCGGGACGATTTCATGGTGTTTATCTTCCACCATCTACCTCTGAAACATCTCAGATTAATTTGCCTACTTACCGATGCAATAAAAAGTGGGGATCAAAACACCTTCTCTGTGGTTAAACAAACATGATGGTGGGCAGCCTCTGGCGCAGGCAGGAGGGCAATCACAAATTAAAAACTGTCATGGCTGGATTGTCTGGGATCCCGCTTCGGAGACCTCCATCTCCTCCATGGGATCTAATAAGTTTATAAATACAAAATCAATAGCCGTGGCTGCCGCATCACTGGGGATGTGCGGGGGGGGGGGTGGTGGTGATATTTTTGAAGTGCTGTGTTTTACAGCATCGCTTATAAGACAATGGAGTGGCCTGTCAGCCTTCAGCCGTGAGCACATCAAAATTAACTCCTATTTACGAGACGGTGGGATGGTGAAATGTATGGCACGTTTGTTTGTTTTTTTTAATTTCAGTAAATCACTGTAGTTGTCTTTTTCTTTTTTCTTTTTTTTTTCTTTTTTTTTTTTTTTAGCTGTATGGAAAACATAAAAACAGACTTTGGAAAAGGAAGTCTAAAATATCCCTCCTCTTTACTGTAAGTAATGTCTGGATTGTGGAGGATGATTTTTTAATTTTGATCCATTCCACCAGTTCTCCCAATGCAATGGTTTCCCTCCATGGAAATCCTTAACCACAGTGGCCATTCGCAGCTGATGATTTCTTTAAAATAAATAATTTATAAATCCACATACACTTCTACTTTTACACCATAAGAGAAAGAGAGAGAGGGGGGAGAAAAAAAAGAGAGAATTGCATCTTAAACCCTATTTACAAATTTACCTTGGCTGCCAATAGGAAGCGTCGTTGCATATTTAATTTGCTCTTTTGTTACAACGGGGCTGAGGTTAGTTAATTTCAATTTTCGATTTCAAACGCCATCAAATATGGCTCCGATGAGAAATCAATTTTTCTCAGCTGCCTCTGTTTTTGTGATGGGCGGCTTCCCATTGGCCGGCCGGGGGGCCACGTGACGTGGCAAGAGATTAGTTCACAGACCCCCGTGTTGCCACCACCTCAATTACTGCTGCCTGTTGTAATTTAGCCTTATAACACCTAATTTCAAGACAGAACTCATATTTAATTCATGAAAGCTTCCACAAGAGTAATTGTGAAATAAATTGCCATCGAAGATATCCATTTGTGACTCATTTTAATTTTGCGTGCTATTTATTCAACTTGTTTAACACTTGGGCGCAAACATTTAAAAAATATGTGCATGTATTGAACTCTGTGCACTGATAGCCCCATTTCTGCCCCCTTCGCCCCCCACACCATTACATCATCTTCTTTACTGAGAATTTGCCTTTTTTTCCCACCAAAATCTTCACCCCGTTGGTCTGTCCCAGGGTTGTTCAAATTCCTCCTCTCGTCATTATTGAATGCCTTGTTATGACCGCACAGAACTTTCCAAATAGTGACTCGCATCACAAATGCGAGCAGATAAATGGTAGTTCCATGGCGAGGGTCACTCTTAAGGGGCCCGGGAAATAAGTAAGAGTTCCAGCTAAATAATATTTTCCGCAGAGGCGTTCATTACACACATTGACACGAACATTTCGGCACCGGTCCCTTTATTTTAAAATTCTTGAACCAAAACAGATAGCTAGATTTCCTGTGGCACACCCGCTCTTCTGTCCTTTGCCTCCCTGTTGCCATGACAACAAGGTGGGTGAGGCCTTCTCAACTGCCAAACTCAGCTGTCATCCCTTCACCCTAAAAGCCTTATAATTGCTTTTATTTGCATACGACAATTAGGCAGGATGGCTCGCAGCGAGCCTGCCTCGATTTATAAAAGATACGCGCCATGTGGTGGGACCCTAAAATAGACTGATGAGTCCTTTCATGGGATTGTGAGCCATTAACAAAAGAAAACATCCCCTTTTCAGGCTATAAAAATTGCCGCTCTGGTGTGAGCCTGCAAAATCACAGAGGGCCCCCCTCCGTGCCTCCCCCCCACCCAGACTCTTCACATTCATTATCACGTTGAACTCAAAGGGAATTCCTAGTGAAAGAGTTACATTTGGGTGTTTGTGGGTATTGGGGTACAAATAAAACCCACACGGGGCTGCGATCCATCCAGAGTCCTTGGTACTTGGGGGGCGGCTTTCTTTTCTTTCTTTCTTTTTCTTTTTTTCCCCCCTCTTCTTTTGTCTGTCTTTTTTTTTTTTTAACCTTATTTCGCATGGTGTCGTCTGTTGAAATGTCATATTAATATAGTCATTATCAGCCTTTTTTTCTCGGGGATTTTCCAAGGAGCAGGCAGGCCTGCGAAAGCTCAGGTCGGGAGAGAGGCGGGTGGTTTCAATCATCCTGTGTTTCGCTTTTCAAAAAGGTCTTCAGAAATGTGTGCCTGGCCTAAAAGGTCACCCCACGGCTGGGAAGCATTTGAGCGATTTATTGTCATCATGGGTTTGTGTTTTGTAGTGTGTTGGGTTTTTTTTTCTGGCGACTTTAATTCAAATTATTAAGATCTTCTCCTTTTATTCTCACGGGCTGCGTAGGAGCTACGAGAAAAATGGGAGCAGATTCCTTTGTAAGCAATCTTTGAAGTGACCAATTCGGCTGAGGGGTTTTTGGGGGTGTATTTGGGCCAGGAGAGGTCTATACCTGACAGAATGGCCACCCAACTTCAGTTTCGTTTTCTCTACATCGTTCAGCCTTAACAATTATTACTCAGCACTCTACAATGGTGACCTCTTTCTTTCTCTGGGGATCTGTTAAAAGGCCGTTGGCACCCCATTTTTATTCACCTTTTACTAAATAAATATTGATCCTAGAGGCTAGTGGGACCCCGGATTGCCAAATGGGCGAAACTAATAAAAAGACTCACACAGCCACGTGCCTGCCTGAGCTTCAGTGGGGACTGGAATGACACTAACATCCTGACTTCCTTTCTCCAGACCCAATCCCGTAACTGACTTTTATTCAAACACCGGCGAGGCGAAGGGCAATGAAGACCTTGCCAGAGCGACAAATATAAAAATAAAGAGAAAACGTAAGAGATTCGCTTGCAAAGGCCGGGGTGAAGTGAAAACCGGAGAGAGCATTGATTTATCTGGTCCAAAAACTTTGTATTCCTTTAGAAAATTGCAGAAATTAGTCCATGAATATAAGACCTATATATAGCAGACTCACACGAACGGGATAAAAGACAAATCACACACACTCAGAAATTAAAATGCCAATAACTATTTAACAAACTCTGAGCCTCATCATTCAGAAAAGATGTGCAAGTTGTGGAAGACATGCGGTCCATGTGGCCTGTGTTAGAATATAAAGACTCAAGCCCTGAGAGCATCCTTTTGGCAAAGGACATGGAGCCACGGGCTCTTTAAGACACGGCCAGTCAACGTGTAGATTGTTACTTTTTTTCCCAAAGAACACTTTGACCCTTTCTGACCCAGGAATTCCACTTCTAAAATTCATCCCCACGGGATAATCAGAGGGGGGTGAGCAAACATATTTAAGGATGTGTTTGCTTGCTTTGTGCTATTTTACTCAGACCAACCTTTTTGAAACAAGCGAAGTGTACAATATGCACAACCATTGGAAAGTTATCCAAAGAATATCTACCTATTTATCTATCTCTGTGTGCATAGGAATATATAATAGTCTATTCATGTAAACATATATGGGATGTAAGATTCTCTTCAGGTATGCTTATATGGTATAGACACACGCATACATATAACAATGAGTCTGAAAGGGCATGCCACGCCTGTTAAAGATGGTAATTGCAGTCATATGGAAGGAATCTGTACGTTTCTGTGTGTTGTTTTAATTCACAATGAGCGCAATTTTCAGGGGAAAATCCGAGTAGATTTTGAACGAGCCGTGTTTTATTTTTAGGAGGATAGATCTTGAAACTTTCCCAACACTGCTGCTTCATCTTCCTGTGTTGTCCCTTCTAGAACCTCTCTATTTCCTTGTCCTCTTCCCAAACCCCATCTCGGATCTGTTGTTGCCTCCTTACCTGTGAGTCCCCACCCCCTTCCCAAACTCTCATTTTTAAAAGGACTGTAACAAGGATGCCTCCAGGAAGGGTAAATAACACCACACTAATCTAGAATCTAACCAGATCCCTCCCTGCGAGGGTCCTTCTTGCCAGGAATTGAGGAGTAAAGAAAAATAAATAATCATTTCCTCAGGGATGGCTTCCCCTGGGAAGGGAAAGCAATGAATGGTAGCCTTCTCCTGAGCAGCATTGCCTGCTGGTTCTTGGGTTTCCAATACGGTTACAGTAAGTGCTCAGGAAATTGTTGGCCAATGAATGGAATGAAACTGAAAGTATTCAAGTCAAGCAAGAAACTTCCCAGCATGCATTACTCCATTCATCTTGGCCTATGGCAGAGGTATGGGTAACCTTTAAGAAGCCTAGCTGGTTTGACTCAGTGGATAGAGCATCAGCCTAGCCTGCAGACTGTGTTTTGGGTTCGATTCCAGTCCAGAGCACATGCCCAGGTTGCAGGCTCAATTCCCAATAGGGGGCGTGCAGGAGGCAACGGATCAATGATTCTCTCTCTTCATGGATGTTTTTATCTGTCTCTCCCTCTCCCTTCCTCTCTGAAATATATTTATATATGTATTTTAGAGCCAGGTGAGAATTCAGCTGTGTTTCTCAATAAGTCAGAATACAATACTCAACCTTTTATACAGAAATACCCAGATGTTTGAAACAAACTAATTTTACCAATGATTGAGTTGCATTTTGTCGGATTTATTTAAACAAGATTTTTATTCGCTGTTTCACTTGGCTGGTTAGTACTTGCTCTGAGGCCACAAAATTGTAGGGCCCGGAAATAAAAGAATCCAAAGAAAACTGAAAGTCGGGAATTCAGTCTTATTGGCAACAAGGAATAAAAACTTCAGCACTAAGGAATGTTTGCAAAATACACGCTGCATTTTATTGACACACATGTTACACACAAATGAAATTTCTTAAAATCCCAGGGCGCCTAATAGCATGATTGGTTCAAAATGTGTGTGGCTTTTTAAGATTTTCCTTTTTCCATACCACAGATGCATTTCTCTTAATTTTGTAGGACCCACACATTTATTGAAGGAAAACATAAAACATAAGAAAACTGTGTAAAAGAAAGATACAGAGGATGAAGTTTGCTAAGATTAGCCCTAACATACACTTTGGCAAACCAATAGATTTATGCTGGTCTAGGCTCTATTGCCCCTGTAAAAATAACCACAACAGCCCTAGCCAGTTTGGCTCAGTGGATAGAGCGTCAGGCTACAGACTGCAGAGTTCTGGGTTTGATTCTGGTCAAGAGAACATCCCTCGATTGCAGGCTCCTTCCCGGCCCGGGTCCTGGTCGGGGCTCATGCAGGAGGCAAACAGTAAATGTTTTTCTCACATACATACTTCTCTCTGTCTTTCCCACTCTCTCCCCCTCTCTCTTTAAATCAATGGGAAAATATCCTTGGGTGAGGATTAAAAAACAATAATAGCTACATCTGATGCACCTTAAGAACAGTATTGTTCTGTGTTTTTGTTCTGTGACTCAGGGAAATACTCCCCTTGAGATAGGAGAAATACGATGGATGACTTTTAGATGCATTTAAAGAAGGCAAGTTTCAAATTTGCATACCGTAGAAATTCCTTCTTACACTTTTTCAAAGAGTCTTCGGAACGACGAGTGTGATGTTAAGAGAATATGCGTGCGTGTGTTGGTGATTTTTCCTGATCCAGGAGAGGGCTGATCGGGAGCTGAAAACTCTGAAAGGAGAGCACCAAGAGAAAAATGCCGGAGGGGCCGCGGAGGCCGCTATTGTCTGCCGCTTGCGGCTCCTTTCATTAGTGGCCGGGCCCGGGGGCGGGACCAGGGCTGCCCTGGAAATAGCCAGATCTGCGCCCTTTCCATCCACTGAGGGTGGGTAGCCCCTTCACGTTATTAGGCGCCTCATTTCCAGAAAAGATGCCCAAAATTCACCCAGGAGAGTGACTGCATAATGACAAGGGACTGTGTATGCGTTTTTTCTTTTTCATGATTATTGTGGTTCAGATCAGACCCTATCCAGGGAGAAAGAGCTGACACGTTTCTTTTGCAAGGATTGATTTCGGTCCATCGTCGTCTGATGAGATTTCTGCCGTGGCGTTTGTTGGGAGGGCACCCTCCTTCAATCCTGATTCCTTTGGGGTCAAAAAAAAATTGTTCAGAGTGATCTACCTTTGGCTTTAGCCTCCTTATGATTGCTCATCTCTCTCCCTCTTTTAAAAAATGTTCTCCCATATCAGTAAGAAAAAGCAATCTCTGGGTAAGAACTCGCCATCTTAAAAGAAACCTGGTGGGTGGGAAATATTTGTGAGACATTAACAATGAATTTGGAGATGCCCATGCACAGGCCCCATCTTGCCTCCTTTTGTGCCTCGGCTCCTGGTCTGGGAGCCACCGACCTGACTGTCACTTTTAAGGCAGAAACTATCCCCAGCACCATCTCTCCCCCCTCGGTGCAATCCTCATCTGAGAACTCCTTGAAATGAAGCTGTCACTCAGGGCTGCTTGGGGACCTGTCACAGCGCGCTGAGCCTTTTCATTTTGATGGGTCAGGCAGCAACCCCTTGAAAGACAAGCCCCGGCCTCGTGGATTCTTCTTCCACAGGAATCCTGAATCCTAATGAAACTCCAAATCACTCAATAAAGGCGAGGGCGCGAGGAAGTAATCCAGCAGAGAGCTGAGTGAAATTTGTATTTTATCTTCACTTCCCCCACCCTCCATTATTCTAATCGCTTAGGTGGCTTGCAAAGGCTGGGCTCGCAGTCCAAGCGTTAGAGGCAGGAGGCGTCCTTTGTCCCATGGCTGCACGGAGATTAGGTACCGTCCTCAGAAAATGAGAGGCCACCGCGAATCTCCCGGAGTCAGCATCCATCCACTGGCGGAGTTTGTGTGGACAGCGCCGGGCAAGCATTGCTGGCAGAGAAGAGGAGAGGGGAATTCACATTCAGTCATTTTGTACATTTCTCAGGCGCCCAAGAAACTGTCTTTCAAAGGCCTCCTGTGGATCTTTTGCCGTAAAAATGAAGGAAATAGCGCTGTGGCTCCAACGCGCAAGTCCCAGATACGTCCTCCGGGGAGCGTCGCTCAGATGCTTTTCATTATGCTCTTTCGGGTGGTCTTTGCATTTTTGAGATACTTGTGTTCTGTGTCATGCACTGTGCCACCTCTGTCTTTTCTGGGAAATAATTGATCAAAGTCCATCAGGAAGGCATTGTTGGGATTGCCCACTAAACTCTGTTTCTTTAGAAATTTGGGTAGTGTGAGCTAATTTTGTGCAATCATGTGTTCAGGAACAAGCAACTCACTTGAAAATGAATTTTTACTCCTTCTCAATGTGTTTATGTAGAGAATGTATTGTGTTCCTAGGTTTTTTAATAAAATAGGAAAAAAAAAAGATAGATAGCCTGGCCGGCATGGTTCAGTGGTTGAGTATCAAAATATGAACTAGGAAGTCTCAGTTTGAATCCTAGTCAGGACATATGCCTGGATTGTGGGCTCCATCTCCAGTGTGGGGTGTACAGAAGGCAGCCGACCCATGATTCACTCTCCTTAATGTTTCCATCTCTCCCCCCCTCTCCCTTCCTCTCTGAAAGCAATAAAAATTTATCTTTTAAAAGATAGATACTTTATAAACCTATAATTACAGATGTAGTTAAGTTGACTTGATTGTTTTGTTAACAAACTGAACCTCAGTTAACCTTCGCTTTATTATGTCACCTTCACAAAGAGCTGAGAAGTAACATCCTAGACTCAGAAAAGAGTAATATGCTAATTAGACCGCATGTCTCTCCAGACAAAGCCTCGGTGGCGGGGCCTGAGGCAGAGGCAGTTAGGGGCTTCAGGCAGGCAGGCAGAGTGGTTAGGGGTGATCAGGCAGGCAGGTGAGTGGTTAGGAGCCAGCAGTCCCGGATTGGGCCTGATCCCCACCACCCGTGCATGAATTTCGTGCACTGGCCCTCTAGTTTAAAATATGTTCCCAGGGCCTTGCAACCCTGACAATGCCACAGTCTCATTTGTGTTACAACCGAAGAGCCACCAACCCCTATCGCCTGCCTCTGTGACACATCCCCCCAACATGTCAACTGCCGGCACTCAAACTGCCCAAGGAACAGCTGGGAGGGCTCCAGATTCTTCCGCGCCCAGACAGGCGTTGTAATTTTTCTCCCAATTGATACACAGAACTCGACAGACCGTCACCTAGAAAACAGTCCGGTTTGGGTGTGTTGGAAGAGGAGTCCGTTTTTAAAGTCCCACCAGTGTTACATCAAGGTTTCTCTAGTTGCTGTTTTCACGTATTTTATTCCCTTTTTTTTTAAAACTCTCACCCAAGGATATTTTTCCATTGATCTCTGGACAGAGTTGTAGAGAGAGAGAGAGACAGAGAGAGACATCGATGTGAGAGAAACACATTGATTGGTTGCCTCCTGCATGTACCCGGATCAGGGCCCCAGCTGGGGAGGAGCCTGCCACCGAGGTACATTTCCTTGATTAGAATCGAACCAGGGACCCTTTGGTCTGCAGGCCGATGGCCTATCCAGCCTGGGCCGTTTTATTCCTTAGAGGAGGGGGGCATTGTGAGTCACAGCTGTTCCTCCCCCTTTGGGTGTGCAGCGTGGCAATGTGAGGAAGCGCTCCACACCCCGGGGTTCCCCGTGGGAAATCCCCATTTGGGAGCGGACTGCGTTAGACCAGTGGTCGGCAAACTGCGGCTCTATTGACTAATGAGTTTGCCGACCCCTGAGTTAGACTTTCCCGTAAGCTTTACAGTGACCTTCTTAGAGTTCATTGCCTCTCCTTCCTGCTCTCTTTTCCCTACAAATGCTAAGTGCGCCGTCTGGGGTTTTACAAACCAGCCTGATCCCCGATGTTTGTGTTGGACCATCAGTTAGAATTCCCTCTCTGTCCTGCCCTCGCCGCTGTTCTTGTCACGCCCAGGGCCCGGGGCTGCCTGCTCGGCCTCTGGGCCGGTGAAACCTGGAACCCTGGCTTCTGAAGGTCATTCCTGCGGTTGGCCAAGGTCCTCTTAGCCCCGGAGGCAATTCCGGGTTGGAAAGTTGCCTGCACACCCCCATGTGATGAGCTGGCTGCACCCCTGGTGCACTTGGCAGCAGGAGGAGCCTGGCTGGGAGAGGCCCCTCTCCAGAGAGCAGTTCTTTCGCTCTCCATCTCGTGAGCACGTCACCCCAAAGCCTCGTGAGTTTTACTGGTGACAATCAAAGACCAGACAACCACACAGTGACCTCCCCCCTGAATCACACACCCGCCACCTTGACGGAAAGCTCTCCTGGGGAGGGGCCCCCCGTGCCCCGAGGACACAGGCTGGGAGGACTCCCCTCCCTTGTTTCTTCACCCCTGAAATGAAATGAACACATTCCTCTCCTGCCCAGTGCACCCCTGTAAGACGACAACAGGAAAGTGTTGGGTAGGCCTGAGCTGGTGTGGCTCAGTGGGTAGAGCGTCAGCCTGTGGACCCAAGGGTCCAGGATTCATTTTCGGTCAAGGGCATGTACCTCAGTGTGGCTTCTTCTCAGCCCGGGCCCTGGGGGGAGCGCATGCAGGAGGCAACCAGTTGATGTGTTTCTTTCACATCAATGTTTCTCTCAGTCTTTCCCTCTCTTTTCCACTCTCCCTGAAAATCAATGGAAAAATGGGGGCAAGGAGGGTGGGGAGGACTTTTGCCGAATCTCGGTTACTGCTTTCTTTCTCATGAATACTGTCCGGCGTTCAGGTCTCCGTTCCACTTCTCAATGGCACAGCGCCTGCTGCTTCTTGATTTTTATCAATGGGGAGGGATTATTAAATTCCCACGAGATGTTAAGACCCACGGTAATACTTGCCAGGCCTGTGGCAGGCAACCAAGACCTCGGCTGCCATCCCCCTGCTTCCCACCGGCCCCTCCCTCCACGTATGTGCGTGCATGTATGTGTATGTGTGTGCACCTGAGTTTCTGGCTCTCGTGCAAATGGCTGTTCCTGACAGCTCACGGAGTGCCAACCAGTGCCGAATGGGTGAATTGGCATTTGAAAGCGGTAATTGCCCGTTGTAACGCAGGTTATGGGCGGGACTGGGAGGTGAGGTGCGGTCTCCCACCCTCCCCGGCTCTCATCTCTGCGGAAGGCAGAAGACAAAGCGCGGGCACCGCCGTTCCTGACTTTCCCTGGCTGCTGGAGCCAACCCGCTCCCTTTTGAACCCCCCTACCCCCCATGGAGCCGGTGGGAGGGCGGGCGGCCAGTCCTCCGCTAGGGAACCGCCTGGAGAGGCCCTGCCAGCGGCCCGGGCGGGAGTCACGGCAAGGGAGTGTGTTTTCATGGTGCGTCGTGTGCAGGCGGGGCTTTGCTTGGGGGAGCTCTCCCCAATGAATCCAGGCACAGAGACCGAGGCATTTTAAGACTTTCTTCCGGGACTCTGAGTGCGGGATCGAAACTGCGCAAACGGGTCATGTCGCCGGGAGACACGCATACAGAACCCCTGGCCCGCCACATTGGGTAGTTCAAATGCCTTCCGTTCCACTCGAGGGAAAGAAGAACGAGCAGGGGACTTGTAGGCCCGGGGTTTCTCAGCAGTGTGGTGGGAGGGCGGGAAAGCATCCTCTGTCTTCCGTGGGGATCAGGTGCACCACGGCCTCGCGTAGGCGCTTCCACGCGTGACCGTGACCTGGGCAAAGGAAGTGTCTCCATCTCTCTCCCCCCTGTGTCCTCCGCACAGTGCTATCTGCATAGCAGGTACTCGGTAAAGATGGGCAGAGCCAGTGGCTCTGTGAACGGACCCAGAAAGGGATCATTTACTTCGAAGAGAATTAAGGCTGGTGGGCTTTGGCTGCACCAGAAGAAGCCAGAATGTAGACTGCCTATTTAAAAAAAAAAAAACAGGCCCGGCTGGCATGGCTCAGTGGTTGAGCATCGTCGACCTATGAACCGGGAGGTCAAGGTTCGATTCCCAGTCAGGGCATATGTCCAGGTTTGGGGCTCGATCCCCAGTGTGTGGTGTGCAGGAGGCAGCTGATCAATGATTCTCTCTCATCATTGATATTTCTCTCTCTCTTCCCCGCTCCCTTCCTCTCTGAAATCAATCAGGCTATATTTTTTAAAAACTACAGTAATTCCAACTCTGGAGACATAAAATTAAGTACAAACCAGGAATGTATTTTCTTGTGATAATGGTTTCCTATTGTCCTTGCTGGGATAGGAGGGGTCATTGTAAAGATATATAAATCTCCCAACCACACGGTGGGTCTTTGCTATAAAAAAAAAAAAGAGAGAGAGATAATATCATCTCTCCCGAGGCCTGGCCCCCCACACACACCCTGTTCCACTATTCCACCTGCCCTTTGCCCCCCAGCCCAACCCTAAGATTCTTGGCTGGAGCACAAAGCCATTATCCAAAACGTGGCTTGAGTTGAAAAGCCAGAATCTTGGCATAAAATAACTACGGCCAAGTGGCCTGGCAGAGCCTTGAAAGCCTGGGCAATGCCACACACACACACACACACACACACACACACACAGGCATGCAGATGCACACACACATATGCATAGGCACACGCACGCGCATGCGCCCAAGCACAGCCAAGCCATCCCCCTGGGACGCTCAGGTTTGGCTCCTCCTGGGCGGCCAACTGCAAATGCAGGAATCCATCCCTCCAGCCGTCCCTCCAGCCGTCCCTCCGGCAGGCAGCTTCCGCCTCCGGAGAAGCGAAGTGGGGGGCATGGCAAAGGATCAGGGCCTCCGCGGTGCCAACAGAAGGGCGAACAGAGCTGTCTTCCTTTGGGGCTGGAAACTGCCCCTTTGTGCCTTGCCTCCTCGCTATTTACAAACAGAAACTCAGTGAAGCCTCAGTGAGCGTAGTGAGCACCAGTTGGCGGTGGCATTGATAACGGGGTAATTTCACTTCCTCCCCTGTGCGCGCGTCCGTAGCCAGTGGACAGCCCTAACGGTGCCGTTCTTGCTGGGGGGCTGGTGTAGACTCCCCGGCTGGTGTCCCTCGTGGGAAATTTATTTCTCTTATGTCCCCTGACAGCTGTGCATTGAAATCAGTGCTCCCCAACCCTTCTTTGGCTGCGTCCCAGCTAAGCATCTCTAACGTCCTGATTCTACGCCCCCCGTGATATGTAATTCTCATGATTCAAAAAGCGAGCTCCTATTCACACGGAGGAAGCCTCAAAGGCCATGAACTTGGTCTAAACAAGCTTCCCAAGAACATGGCCTCCATGAGAGAGAAATAAAAGAACGAAAGGACAGGGGAAGGACTGGGGAAGAAATCACTAAGAAATGGTTAAAAGAAGAACATGAAGTGATAGGGAACTCAAAAAGCACACGAAGTTTCAAACTGAGAGTAGAGAACAGAAGTGCACACACATGTCACAATGTCATTTACAGACTGCACATGCGCCCGGGACCCAGAGACAGGCAAGAAGTTCACTGTCACTACCTCACTCTCCAGTGGCCCCCTCACACATCACCGCGCCCCCGCCTCCGGCGGAATTCGCTGGCACCCGTGGGTGGCGCTGCCCCGTGCCTCCCGCAGCCTGGCCGCGTGGGCCGGAGCGGAATGCGGGATAATTGAGACAATTTTATTGTCTGGAGCTGTTCATTCTAATGTTCCCGTGACAGAAAATACTGGTCCATTTGACAAGTTAATATGACTTCGGTCGTCATTTGAACTCCTCTCAGCCACCGGGCGCAGAAATTGCTTGTCACCTCCCTTCACCTGCATGAGCACTCGGCCAGGAGGGGAGCTGGGGGTGGAGGAGGAGACGCAGAAAGTTTCTCCCTTTAAACAGCAGCTCCAGCCGGAGGGAGTGCCAGCTTCCACCCTTGAGGAGACACCGCCCTTCTCCCCAGGGGCAGGTCACTCCTAAAAGCAACCCTGACCCTCCCGCCCCCCACCCCCGTGGGAAGCCCCTAAGGTTGGTGTCCGGCCTCCCAGGCCAAAGCCTTGGCCAGCCCTCTCTCTCCCTTTCCAAGGATGTGCAAGATGGTGGCCTAGTGGCCACGGGACTAAACCAGGGGCATCTTTGCTCAGGATGGCATTTAAAGATCATTCTCTAAAACACAACACCCCAATGCCCAGTTGGAGTGTATGCGAGAGGCAACCAAGCGATGTGTCTCTCTCACATCAATGTTTCTCTCTCCCTCTCTCTCTCCCCTCTTCTCTTCCTTCCCTCCCTCCCACTCTCTCTCAGAAGCAATGGGAAAAATATTCTTGGGTGAGGATTAACAACAACAGAAAAAAACTTGAAGCACCCCAAAACTCTGTGTCCCGCTGCTATCCAACATGATCTCATTATAACAAGATTTCCGCAGTAACTGCTTTGCAGGAAAGCTGTAAAACACTTACAATTATCTTTTTGTGTGTGTGCATTTTGGAGCCATTCCTAGGAGCTCCAAATGGACAGTTTTGAGTAAGTTTACATATAACAAAAAAACAAGCCACCCTTTTTAAACCAGAGAGCTTCGAGGCGTATTTTGTCTACATAGAATTGGAAATGCATTGTGGGGCCTTCTGAGTCCTCCCAAGAAAATCCTCGATCTCCTGACGTCGGTGAGTCCTGCCCAGCGGAAACCGATTTCTCCACGCACGGCCGAAGCTTCTGTACTGTTCGAGCCTGTGCTTCCTCTGGAGGAACATCTTTTCAAATACCTCGCTCTTTCTTGGGGGGATGATTTTCACTTCGTCTCCCTGGGCAGCTGGTAGCTGGACCTCTGGGTTCACTGGGGGCTACTTCTTGGCGGTACAACCACCACACACCTGTCTTCTCCATGTTCCTGGCGGCCACGGTGTTGCCCGTGGCCTATCACTGGATTCTTTTTTTTTTTTTTAATCCTCACTTAAGGCTAGTTTTCCATTGATTTTAGGGAGAGTGGAAGAGAGAGAGAAAGACAGAGCGAAACATCGATGTGAGAGAAACACATGGACTGGTTGCTTCCCACATACCCCTGACCAGGCCCAGGCTGGGGAGGAGCCTGCAACTGAGGTTTGTGTCCTTGACCAGAATCAAACCCGGGACCCTTTGGTCCCAGGCCAATGCTCTCTCCACTGAGCCACGCCAGCTAGGGTGGCACTTTGTTCTTCCTCATCTCCCTTTGTTTTTGAAAGATTCTCATTCATTTGCCCAGGAAAAGGACTTTGCTTCCCAGCATGCACACAAGTCCTTTGCCCCCTTAGGAAAAAAGCATGGAACTACACAAAGGAAAAAGTCAAAACGGCTCTTAGACTTCTTAAAAGGCGTTCTCTGCACCACTGATGTTCTGAAGACATAAAACCCCATGTAAACTTGTCCAAAGAAAGAAGTAAAAGATTCTCATCCCTGACCCACCCCCAAATGGGTGAAACAGCCTGTAGATGAGAGTTTTAGAATAGATAGTTTGAGCCCAGCCGGCGTGGCTCAGTGGTGGGGCATCAGCCTAGGAACCAGGAGGTCACAGTTCAATTCCTGGTCAGGGCACATGCCCGGGTTGCAGGCTTGATCCCCAGTATGGAGCTTGCAGGAGGTAGCCAATCCATGATTCTCTCTCATCATTGATGTTTCTCTCTCTTTCTCCCTCTCCCTTCCTCTCTGAAATCAATAAAAACATCATTTTTTAAAAATAAAATATATAGTTTGAGAATTTTTAGTTAAAAGCTACTATGTCATGAGTGTGCTCAGAACAGGATGGTATCTGGGCCGTCCATGTTTTTCTTAATTCAGACCTTCAGCACGGGGCGTTAGGCAGATAGGGCTCCTCAGACCAACAGGAGGTCTGATTTAAAAGAAAACAACAAAAAAAAAATTTTATTGCTTTTTTACAGAGAGGAAGGGAGAGGGTTAGATTTGGAAACATCGATGAGAGAGAAGCATCGATCAGCTGCCTCCTGCACACCTCCTCTGGGGATGTGCCTGCAACCAAGGTACCTGCCCTTGACTGGAATCGAACCTGGGACCTTTCAGTCCGCAGGCCGACACTCTATCCACTGAGCCAAACCGTCAGGGCAGGAGGCCTGATTATTGAAAGGAATGCCCTCCCCGCCTGTGATGATCTATTTGTGTATAAAACCCTGCCATGCAAAAGGAAAGAAGTGGGGGGCGGGGGAGGAGGAGGAAAAATCAAAGCGCTCCGTGGAGATACATCAGAGAGCTCACCCAGAAGAAAAGCCCAGCTTTCGAGCCCCCGGAATTCTTGACCAAAGAACCAGTTAGTCCCAGGCCGACATCAAAAGGCATCGGCGTTCTGCTAGATTTTTCTGTGATGTTTCGCCCTCGGTCTCGGAGTAATCAGAAGTCACATAAAAAAAGAGAGAGAGAGAGAGATGGGCTATCCCTTTAAAATTAGATCATCGCTGTGTGTTAATAATGCAGAATGAGTCGTCAATTGACCAGGCAGCAAATGGACTTCCCCATCGCCTCATGTCCGAGTCCATCTATGAATATTTCAAAGCCCTGGTGCACGCTGGGCCTTTTGAGTTTGGGGCGAAGGCGGATCGCAGTGCAAAACCCCTCATTTCCAGCCCCTGGCGGAGGGCTCCTTCCCCCTCTTCCAGGGTGTCATTAAAAATCTGTTGCCAAGAGCCCGGGCTTGGCAAGGTTTGCAATATAATTTGCAATCTGCAATGTTTGCGGGCTGGCCCCCGCGGCCCCCCTCGCCGGCCCCCTCGCCAGCCTGCCTGCTGGAGTCAATAGGGGGCATCGCTCATCTGTCTGAAAGAAAAATAGCCACATACTAATTAGA
Source organism: Lasiurus cinereus (assembly GCA_011751065.1). NCBI lineage: Eukaryota > Metazoa > Chordata > Mammalia > Chiroptera > Vespertilionidae > Lasiurus > Lasiurus cinereus. The sequence goes on along the minus strand of JAAGEH010000265.1, from coordinate 1,866,115 downwards.
ATTCTGTTTGCCAGAAGCCTCGGAGTTGCTGTGCTTATAGATTTCAAGCTTCTTTTGTTTGAATTAAATTGCCAACTTTTTTTTCCCTCCGTCCTTCTCTGCAGTACTGGGTTCCCCATTGGACGGGAGGGGCTGTGAGGAGTTCCCGCCCGGGCAGGCGGGGGTCTTAGCCATGGAAATGCAGAGGCAGGGGCAAGGTTGTGTCTAAAAAAAAGAGGGGCTGGGATGCTTTTCAGGGGCTGACTCCTGTCTTTCTGGGACTTGTTGTAGGGGAACCGGTGGGGAGCTGGAGAAGTTCAAAGGGCAGAGGGCCCCAGTCCTTGCCTGATGCTGAGATTCTGGGGGAGGGGATGCAGGGGGCAGCCACACACTTGCACCCCGTGCAAAGCCAGATGGTCCCGCTCGGGCCGGTCCCACAAAACTGGCCCCTAATGGAATGAATGAGTCACCCTTGCTCCGGTAGCTAGGACTCCTCCTGCAGGTGGGGGACGGGGCCGTAGGCCCAAACCCCAGGAAAGGGCCCTGATCACACTGGCCTGTTTTTAGGGTCCCCTTTTCCTAGCGTTCTCCTGGTGTTTTATGGGAAGGTCCCAATTTCCCACGAAGAATTTGAAAATAGCCCTGACCAGTTTGGCTCAGTGGATAGAGCGTAAGCCTGCGGACTCAAGGGTCCCAGGTTTGATTCCGGTCAAGGGCATGTACCTTGGTTGCAGGCACATCCCCAGTAAGGGGCGTGCAGGAGGCGGCTGATTGGTATTTCTTTCTCATTGATGTTTCTAACTCTATCCCTCTCCCTTCCTTCCTCTCTGTAAAAAATCAATAAAATTTATTTTTTAAAAAGAATTAAAAAATAACATCCAGGTTCTATTTCAAGAATTATAACACCAGCCCTAGCTGGTTTGGCTCATTGGATAGAGCGTCAGCTTGCAGACTGAAAGGTCCCGGGTTCAATTCTGATCAAGGGCACACACCCAGATTGTCAGCTGGATCCCCAGGAGGGGCCGTGCAAGAGGCAGCTGATCCATGATTCTGTCTCAGCATGGACGTTTCTCTGTCTGTCTTCCTCTCCCTTCTCTCTGAAATCGATCAATAAAAACAAAACAGGATGAAGAGACTTGCACACCAGCAACAAGAAGGCAGCTCCGGAATAGGATGCACAGGTTTTGTGAGGAACCCACCGCAGTTCGGCGCAAGCCGTGGTCAGGAGCGGATCTGTGGTCTAAGGAAGAGCTGGAGTCTGGCCTTGCAGGTCCGAGGCGATTTGCTCCGCACTAAGCCGATAGCAAGGCTGTCCCCAGCTTAGCAGGAAGCCACTTGTCCTTTGAAACACAGAAGCGGGAAACATAGACCCTTCCAGGGGCTTTCCATGACAATGAACTGCACAGTCCAAATGCAGTTGCCCGCAGAATAATGAGATACTGTCTGCACGAATGTGTACAGGCAGCAACGTAGTAGATATAGCGGAACTGCATTGACTGATACCTGCAGGCAGGGGCCTCCTCTTTCTGAAGTCGAAGGAAAAGACTTTGCATGAGAGCCAAATGGCTCATTTTGTAATTTATTTTTTGCATGTTGTAGCCTAGACATTGGGGCTGGACCTGGAGTGTTGTTGTTTTTTTAATATATTTTATTGATTTTTTTACAGAGAGGAAGGGAGAGAGACAGAGAGTTAGAAACATCGATCAGCTGCTTCCTGCACACTCCTTACTGGGATGTGCCCGCCACCAAGGTACATGCCCTTGACCGGAATCGAACCTGGGACCTTTCAGTCACAGGCCGACGCTCTATCCACTGAGCCAAACCGGTTAGGACTGAACCTGGAGTATTTTATCTATCAGTACCTCCCAAGGAAAAATGTCTCTTCTTGCCTTTTTCTAAAATATAATGGCTGATGAAAGTACAAAACCAAAAGGGACCTTCATGAATGAAACAAAGAGGGAGGGAGGGAAGGAAGGAGGGAGGGAGGGAGGGAGGGAGGGAGGGAGGAAGGAAGGAAGGAAGGAAGGAAGGAAGGAAGGAAGGAAGAAGAAAATATAAACAAAAGAAAGGAAGAGAGTTCAAAACAGTTTGGCTCAGTCAAGGGCATGTACCTTGGTTGCGGGCACATCTCCAGTAGGAGGTGTGCAGGAAGCAGCTGATCAATGTTTTTCTCTCATCGATGTTTCTAACTATCTCTCGCCCTTCTCTCTGTAAAAAAAAAAAATCAATAAAATATATTTTTAAAAAGAAAAGAAAGGAAGAGAGAAAGAGAATGAAGCATAACTTCTTATCTGCTTACTATGATTTACTTATGACTAGACATCCAATAGAAGAGAAATGAATCTTATTTTTGCAGGCCCACCTACTTCCTGAAGCCAGTTCCAAGGCAATTTGTCAGAGAAATTTGCTAAACAGCAGACCTCACAGTGGTGAGGAAGGCATTCCCTGGAGCGGACGTATTTCCACAGAAATCATTTTGGGATCTGGGTCGTGACTGAGCAAAAATTTACTTTGATTATGTCCTTAAAAAGGCAGACCTGTCAGAGTGTCTAGAAATGACTTGTTCCTATATTGGAAATTGCAGTTGTTAGCTATAGAAGCATTTCCTTCTTCTTCTGTATGTGCCTTTAAATTTCTTAATAGCCCCGTGGTTGGTTCAGTGGTTGAGCGTCAACCTTTGAGCCAGGAGGTCACGGTTCGATTCCCCATGAGGGCACATGCCCACATTGCGGGCTCCATCCCCAGTGTGGGGTGTGCACGAGGCAACCAATCCATGATTCTCTCTCATCACTGAAGTTTCTAACTCTCTCTCCCTCTCCCTTTCTCTATGAAATCAATAAAACTCTTTTTTGAAAAAAAAATGTATTAATAGTACTTACACTAAAAAGAAAAATATTTGATGCCTGCAGTATCATGTCCTGCCCAGAGTCAACTCTGCTCACATCTCTTTGAATTCTTTTTGCAATTCCAAGCCTCTGAGAATGTGGGCCTTTTTTATCTGTCCTTATTATAAAACTATAAGCCTGATGCACGAAGGTTCATGCCAGAATGCGCCTTCCTTTCCCTGCCTGCCGGCACCGCTTTCGCTCTGGCCAGAGCAGCATTTCCACCTTCCTATGCTACTCAGAGGCCCAGAGTGGCTGGGGGCAGGGCCCATGTATGCATCTTTGTCAGGTTAATTTGCATATTCACTCCTGGTTGGCTAGTGGGTGTCGTGAGGGTACAGTCGATTAGCATGTCACTCTTTTATTAGGTAGCAATGGCAGGAGGCAGAGTGGCAGAACGACCCAGGAGATGGCACCTGTCACCAGGCGACTTCTCCCTGCAGTCTGCAGGCCAGATCTAGTTTGAACTCGCTGTGCCCTTTGTCATATCCTCAGTTTCCCTCCATTCTTGCCCCCCGTCTTTATCCACTTTTGTATATAGACCGAAGCTGTTTACCCAACGCCTGTAAACCTTTTCCTTCCCCAAAACACAGTCAAATGCTCACTGAACTCTGGACTCAGAACTAAGCAGCAGTGACAGAGACAGGGTACTGGACGGTGGGCCATCGTGGAGCCTAAACTTGGAACCAGTGATGGAAATGAATGTGGGAGACTCTGATGTTCCCCAGGGTGCTGTCCTAACTCCCACAGGGACCAGAGGTGGGGAACCTTTTTTCTGCCAAGGGCCATTTGGATATTTATAATATTATTCATGGGCCATAAAAAATCATCATCTTAAAAATGAGCCTGCTAGCCCAACCGGCGTGGCTCCATGGTTGAGCGTCAACCTATGAACCAGGAGGTCACAATTAAATTCCTGGTCAAGACACATGCCTAGGTTGCTGGCTCCATCCCCAGTAGGGGTCGTGCAAGAGGCAGCCAATCAATAATTCTTTCTCATCATTGATGTTTCTATCTCTCTCTCCTTCTCCCTTCCTTCATCATTGATGTTTCTATCTCTCCTTCTCCCTTCCTCTCTGAAATCAATAAATATATACTATGTACACACACACACACACACACACACACACACACACACTGAGTGGCCAGATTATTATGATCTCTGAATGCATAATAATCTGGCCATTCAGTGTATATCCTATATAATAAAAGGCTAATATGCAAGTTGTCCCCTCGACCAGGAGTTTGACCAGTAGGTAGGCCGGCCAACCCCCCAGGTCACCTTCCCCTCCCCCCTGGCCAGCCTAGCCAGACCCCACCCATGCACAAGTTCATACTGCACCATCCACATATATGTATGTGTATGTGTGTATATATGCACACACACACACACATACACTGAGTGGTCATGATGACCTCTGAATGCATACTAATCTGGCCACTTAGTGTATCTGTATCTCAAATGGGTACCAAAAGTATTCTAGACTTTTGCTGGAGATCAACCACTTGTTTGCCTTGAGCATTCTCTCAGCCAGTGCAAAGGGGATCAGGTGCACGATTTATAGTGTTTTTGATATCAAATAAATGAGGTGCTCAAGAGAAGTACTTGCTGTGCCCTTTGTCATATCCTCAGTTTCAGATTATTATGCGTTCAGAGATCATAACAATCTGGCCACTCAGTGTGTGTGTGTGTGTGTGTGTGTGTGTGTGTGTGTGTGTGTATAGATATGTATGTGTATATGTGTATGTATAGTATATATGTACATTATATATTCTTATTAGCCTGCTATATCTGGTCAAACAATTAACTCACCCCTAATGCCTTGGCAGGACCAGACCAAATGATTTCCCGGACCTTATATGGCCCGTGTGCGGGATGTTCCCCACCCCTGGGGGCCTGGAGGTGAGCAAGCCGGTTCATGGAGCGGTGGGTTTATTTTTTTAAGGCAAATGCATGCCAGCGGCTGAAGTGCAGGTGTCTTTAGCCCGGGTCCCCTGCGTTTTCACCCCGGCTAGACGCAAGCCCTGTCGGTGTGCGCATCACACCCGCGCCCTTGGTTCGCGAAGGAGTGAAACATCTAATAAAGGGAAAGAAGACATGGTGTGTTGGAAGACCCAGCAGGTGGCAAAGAAGCGAAGGACGCCTCCCTTGGAGAGAACAGGGACTTGGAGAACTGAGGGCGCTGTGCAAAGCTTTCGGGGAGACGCAGGAGTCTCCGGCCTCGAACGCTGGGGTTTGGAGCAGTCGGAGCACCAGGATCTCGTTAAGGAAATAATTAGATTTCCGAGTGTTCAGCCACTGTGAGCTCGAAGATTCTGTCACCGTGCCGGCCAAAGGTTAGCTGGATTGTTAGCGCTGGGAACTGTCTTTAAATGTTACAGTCATTAACTGGTTAATAAGAGGCTGACAAGGAATATTACTTTATCAATATTCTTGGAAATGAACCCAATTCAAACAATAGAGTAGGGTGTGTTTTATTTTGTTGGAGCTGTGGTTTTTTTTGGGTGGGGGGTTGTCTCATATTAATTAACTGTAACATTTAAAATAATGAGAAGCACCCTGGCCGTTTTGCTCAGTGGATAGAGCATCGGCCTGTGGACTGAAAGGTCCAGGGTTCAATTCCAGCCAAGGGCACATGCGGGCTTGATCCCCAGTGGAGGCCGTGCAAGAGGCAGCTAACCAATGCTTCTCATCATGTGAAGTTCCTCTCTCTTCCTCTCTGAAATCAATAATAATATATTTTTTAAAAAAGAAAAGAAAAGAATTAAAAGCCATTCGGAAAAGGAGGCCAGGGTGCAGGCAGGAGCTGGGGGGCGGGTGGTTAGGGGAGGACACTCATCCTTGACAAGCAGGGGCCGTCTTGGCTGGGCGATGGCCAGGGACACGGACAACCTGTGTGGACAGCAGCCTCCGCCTCCTTCTGCAGCCCCGGAGCCAGAGGCGGCATGGAGGGCGCCGGCCACCAGCAGGGCACTGTGGCCACTGTGTGACCAGAGGTGGCGTTACACCCCTCGCCTCCCCCTGCAGCCCCAAGGGCGGGGTCCGTGGCTGCCGGTGGCGCGTTCTAATTAAACTCCCGCACGGGGAGTGAGGGCGGGTACCGTGACTACAAGGCCGGCTAACCTGGGCTGTTGTGCACCCTTCTTAAAAGTCACCGCCACTTCCCTGTGTCGTGCGAGCATGCTGTTACTTCCGCCTCCTCTGCTGCCATCCCTTCACTGGGGAGGCGTTTTGTTGTTTTTAAAATATATTTTTATTGATTTCAGAGCAGAGGGGAGAGGCAGAGAGTGATAGAATCATTGATGAGAGGGGATCATGGATCAGCCGCCTCCTGCATGGCCCATGCTGGGGATCAAGCCCGCAACCCAGACCTGTGCCCTGACCAGAATCAAACCCAGGACCCCTCCGTCCACAGGCTGACGCTCTACCCCCTGAGCCAGACTGGCCAGGGCCGGGGAGGCGTGCTGAGGTCAGCCAGGCTGCATTCATCCTGCCTGGGGCCAGTTTCCTCCTGGAAGTGCAGTGACAGTTGTGCAATAACATGGGGGGCGAAGGGGGGGACACAGCCATTCATTATCGAGTCTTAAAAAGCAAGAATCATGGGCTCTCTATCTTTAGCACATTGCGCCAGTGCTAGGTGCAATCTCATGAGCGTGTGTGTGCACACATGTGCGTGTGTGCCTGTGTGTGTTAAGGCAGAATCCTGTCCCCTCTGTTTCCTCCGCTTTGCTGATTGCCCCAGGCTCGCTGCACCGGAGGACCAGACAGCTCGCATGTCCCCAGGGACCCCCTCCCGCCTCCGCCTCGTGTGGGCCGGGTCCTTTCTCCTCCCTGAGACACTGAGCGGCCCAGGAAGCGGGGGGAGGGTCAGGTCCTTCCTGCCTGTGCGCGTATGTGTCTGCGGGTAGGACGCCAATATAATCCAGCGACACCCTCCTCTGCCTTTCGGAGCGGGCAGAGAGAGAGAGAGAGAGAGAGAGAGAGAGAGAGAGAGAGAGGCTGGTGAATTCAAACAAGAGGGCAAGGGCTTCTCTTCCCCCAACGCATTCACCAGAAGCGCATTTGCCACGGGCTCGCGAAATAGTCACGGAGAAGCAAGGAGTCTCCGAGGGTGAGGAGACGCAGCCCCAACTTTGCCCAGAGCTTGGGGACCAGGATGCTCCAAGACGAAGCCACCCTCCCAATTAACACCTCGCCTGGAAATCCCTGAGAGGTCACGGGATCCGTGCCCGGCGCCGGCCGGCTCCAGACAGACGGAGATGGGCCGCGGAATTAACACGGGTCCCAGGGCCCTGCCTGGCAGACGCCCGGCAGATTAAGGCCTTGCGCCGAGAAGATAGGGAAAGCATTCCTAATGAGGGTCTGAGGTTAGGGTTTAAGATGCAGGCGAGCCGCCTCCCGACCATTCTTCTGCCTTTTCATCATTTTAATTAAACTCCGATACCATTTAATTCCTACCTGGCCTAGATTTGGTGTGCTCCTTGCGAGCAGACCTGATAAAACAATATCAGACCTCATCCCCACTTCGCTGCCGCGAGGACGAATTAGAGAGGGGGCCACGGTCTGCAGGACTTCAGGGGTCCCTCTGCAGTAATTACTTTCCTATCAAATGAAAAGCATCATATTTTTCTGTAAATAGGGGTGTTGTTTTTTTGTTATTTTTCCCCTGTGAAACTCTGATTGCCCCGCTCTCCTGACAAATAGTAATTAGGACTTCACTGTGGGGTGATTTTAGCATGAGGCCAGCCATTAAGATGCTTTTTCTCGCACACCCGAGCGAGCGAGCAAGCCTCACATGGCTTACGGAAACTTGAGAATTTTTTTGCCACAAATGTATCACTAATGAGATGTGGCCGTGTTGCCTCTGTATTTTTTTTTTAATCTTTATTGTTGAAAGTATTACAGATGTCCCCTCTTCCCCCGATTGCCCTCTCCCAGCCCGCCTGCACCCCCAACTTCAGGCCTTCCCCACCCTATTGTCTGTGTCCATGCATTATGCATAGAGGCCTGTGAGGGCATTGGTTGATCTCTTGCCTCTGTATTTAAAATACTACTATCGGCCGCTCTGAATTTATAAGAATTCCGCAGCGTGTCTGAGTCTGCTTAAGAGTCTAGTGTCTTTTGTGCCAATTTTTAATATCTGTGGGGGCCCTAGGAGCCGGAACCCACATCTTCAGCATGCTAAAGAGAGCCGAGCCCGGCTGGAGTGGCTCAGGGATTGAGTGTCCACCTAGGAACCAGGAGGTCACGGTTCAGTTCCCGGTCAGGGCCCAGGCCCAGGTTACAGGCTCGATCCGCAGTGAGGGGCGTGCAGGAGGCAGCCAATCCACAATTCTCTCTCTTCATTGATGTTTCTCTCTCTCTCTCTTGCTCTCCCACTCCCCTCTCTTCCTCTCTGAAATCAATCAATCAATTTTAAAAAGCCAAGTCTCTCCACAGCTCAGGTCTGAATCATTCTGAATCTGTGAAGTCATTCGGACAACTTTGGGATCCTAGAATTCCTAACCCTCTTTTCCCTGGCCTTTTGATTGCTCTCCCAGTAGTGGGTTCAAATAGTCGTTGCTTCAAAAAATACTGTTCTGCTGTCTTGTTGAAAGAATAGCAATATTGCCCAGCCGGTATGGCTCAGTGGTTGAGCATTGTCCGGTGCATCAAGAGGGCACAGTTCGATTCACTGTCTGGGCACATGCTCAGGTTGCAGGCTCCATCCCTGGAGGGGGCCCAGCAGGAGGCTGCCCATAGATGATTCTCTCTCATGATTGATGTTTCTCTCTCTCCTTCTCCCTTCCTCTCTCTCTAAAATCAATAAAAACATATTTTTTTAAAGAAGAAAAGAATAGAAAAAAGAAGCCAGCCTGGTATTTGTAGTCAGAAGTGGGACATTTCCACACGCTCCCACCTGCTGGCGTTTATTACAGTGGCCTCGCCCTTGCCAGTGTGGCTCAGTGGATAGAGCATCGGACTGCAGACCAAAGGGTTCCAGACTCGATTCTGGTCAAGAACAGGTACCTCGGTTGCAGGCAGGTACCTGGACCCTGGTCTGAGCTCCTGCAGGAGGCAACCAATCCACGTGTTTCTCCCACATCAGTGTTTCTCTCTGTCTCTCCCTCTCTCTTCCATTCTCCCTAAAAAGCAATGGGAAAATGTCGTCGAGTGAGGATTAACCACAACAAATACATTATAGCGACCTCTGTTACGCTGTAGGTCAGGGCCTCTCTGGCTACATGCCCTGAGCCCTTACTAGTTTGTCCCACGTGGGTAAATGTTCTCATGCTCCGAGTAAAGACAAATCCTTTTTCTGGAGGGTTGGTTGAGGGGAGTCCGGGCCAGATAGGGGTGCCCTGGCAGGCAGCCTGCTGTCTTATCTTCGCATCTCCCCTAGCTCTGAGCTCCACACTGCGCCTCGAGCAGATGCTTGGTAAATGTTTGTTAAATTAAATCTCAGGCAATTTGCTTCGATTTGCTTAGCGCTCCCTGGGTAAGTAATCAGTTCCTATACCATTCAATGAGTTTTTAATCGCGTTTCCATTGGACCCTCTGCATAGGTTAATCAGACCAGCTCGTCCAGCTTCCTGGCCTCACACTCAGGGCCAGTGCAGGTGGGGTCTGAGCGGAGCTGGAAGGAATGGAGGAGGCCCTGACTCGGAGCGGATCTCTCTCCCAGTTGCAAAGCAGGCAGGCCGATCGAGTGAGGGACTGTATTTACACGGGACTGTATTCTACTGGGGTCAGCGTCTACATTGTCAAGATGGGCTGATAGCTCTGTGGAACACTCCAAGCCTTCAGAGAGAGAGAGAGAGAGTGAGTGTGTGTGTGTGTGTGTGTGTGTGTGTGTGTGTGTTTTAATGAGTGGGGGAGTTCTTTATTCACTCACTTCTTTTTTTTTTTTTCTTTAGTCCTCACCCAAGGATATTTTTCCATTGATTTTTAGGGAGAGTGGAAGAGAGAGGGAGAGACAGAAACATCGATGTGAGAGACACACATTGATTGGTGGCCTCCTGCACGAGCCCTAACCAGGGCCCAGGGTCGGGGAGGAGCCTGCAACCGAGGTACGTGCCCTTGACTGGAATCGAACCCAGGACCCTTTGGTCCGCTGGCTGATGCTCTACCCACTGAACCAAGCCAGTGAGGGCTCCATGCTTTCAGAATTTAAATGACAGCATCTCAGGAGTGGGTGAGAAGTTCTCAGTACCTGAAATGCACAAGGAAAATAAAAGGGCCCCAAGATATTTAAACCCTAAGGTGGTCAGGAATACTTCTAACTACCTCTGCTCTGTGCACATTCTAGCTGACCTAAAAATTGGTGAGATTATCTTTGTATGTCAACTCCTCTCCTGTTATTTTTTTGACAGTTTTTGTTTTGTTTGTTGTATTAAGCTTTCACCGTAGTTAAATTAAAAAAAAAAGAAGAAGAAGAAAATGAGAGATACAGGTTTAGGGATAAACAGAAAAACAAAGGAAAATTGAAATGGTGGTAAACATATGTATTTTTTTATTTTTTTATTTTTTTTATTGATTTTTTACAGAGAAGAAGCGAGAGGGATGGAGAGTTAGAAACATCAATGAGAGAGAAACATCAATCAGCTGCCTCCTGTACACCTCCCACTGGGGATGTGCCCGCAACCAAGGCACATGCCCTTGACCGGAATCGAACCCGGAACCTGCAGTCTGCAGGCCGAGCCTCTGACCGCTGAGCAAAACTGCCTTTGGCAACATATGTATTTTTTAATCCTCACCCAAGGATGTGTGAGAGGAGGGAGAGAGACAGAGACAAAACATCTACCTGTTGCTTCCTATAGAAGCCCCAGTTGGGGATGGAAGAGCAGCCCGGGCCTGTGCCCTGACCGGGAATCGAACCGTGACCTCCTGCTTCATAGGTGGATGCTCAACCACTGAGCCACACTGGCTGGGCCTTGGTGTCTAATTTTAAAGTGATAACAACAAGCCTTCTCTGCCTTGTACAAGATGAGAACTGGGGAGCTAAGCACTGGGGTCTGATCTTACTAAAACCAACCCATTTCCCACGACAGCCTCCACCTTGGTCATAAGAGCATCAAAACAGAAGCATTGGCCCTAGCCGGTGTGGGTCAGTGGATAGAGCGTCAGCCTGAGGACTGAAGGGTCCTGGGTTTGATTCCAGTCAAGGGCACAGGCCCGAGTTGCAGGCTCAATCCCTAGTGCGGAGCGTGCAGGAGGCATCTGATCCATGAATCTCTCTCATCATCGATGTTTCTCTCTCTCTCCTTCTCTCTTCCTCTCTGAAATCAGTAAAATTGTTTAAAAAGGAATTTGCAGTGGCAGGAGCAAGGGAGGCCGCAGAAGTGAGGAGGAGAGGCAGGTGCCCGCGTCTGGGGACTCCCCACTCGATGCCAACGTTTAGCGTGTTCGCCAGCGCCTCTCCGCCACTTCCCATTCAGGCACCCGTTTGACTCAGCGACGTTGCTACACGCTCACCATTTCAGAGTACTGAGCGCAGGCCCACAGCGAAGCCCCGAGACTGTTTCCTGCGTGCCAGGTCTGACCGTCCCCATCTGATGGAGCCTGCATTCACGTCCCGGGAGCTCCGCGGCCCTGGTAGAGGAAACAGGAAACCACAGAAGATTCCCCTCCTCCTAAAGCAAAATCTGCATAAAGCAGCATTGGGCAGCGGAGCAGTAACGGCCCGCGGAAGTGATAGGCAGTGCCCTGGCCCGTGCGTCATTAATATTTTAATGACTTTTCTCGGTAATGCCGGCATCCCACTGGGCCGCATCACTGGGCCTCACATTTTCACAGATGGCGGGGTGACTGTGATGCGTGCTCCGGGTTACGTGGATTTACTTTCTAATGGTGTGAACGCTGCCAGAGGTGGTCACTGGGAGAGTGGGAGGCAAGGAGGCGGGCCCGGCCAGCCTGGCTCAGGGGTTGAATGTCAACCTGTGAACCAGGAAGTCACGGTTTGATTCCCAATCAGGGCACAGGCCCGGGGTTGCTGGCTTGATCCCCAGTAGGGGGTGTGCAGGAGGCAGCTAATCCATGATTCTCTCTCATCATTGATGTTTCTCTCTCTCCCTATCCCTTCCTCTCTGAAATCAATAAATATAAATATAAATATATGTGTGTGTGTGTGTGTGTGTGTGTGTGTGTGTGTGTGTGTAATTGTGTGCTTTTTTTAATGCAAGGAGGTGGTTTGTTCCAAGGACTCCATTGGGGCCCTGGAATTGGGAAGCTAGCATTTCGTATTGATTAGTCATGATTAGTCATGAGTCTGTGGCCGAGGCCCACTGTTTGTGTCTCACTGGCGCAGCCACATGGGTGTTTGTGTGGAGTAAGGGATTTTAAAGAGCTCCGGGAAAAAATTGGTCTGTCATCTCTCACAGGTAGAGGGATAGCATTTCAGAAATTATACACATCAGAGTACTTATTTTTAGGTGCTTTTTAGATGTTTTTATTGATGGATTGAGTTTAAAGAGCGAGAGGAAGACAGAGAGAGATTAATGGAGCCAACCTATTTTGTTTTTGTGTTGGTTAACCTTCACTCAACGATATTTTCCCACTGATTTTTAGAGAGAGTGGAAGAGAGAGGGAGAGACACATGGATGTGAGAGAGACACATAGATTGGTTGCCTCCTGCGCACGCCCTGACCAGGGCCCGGGCCAGAGAGGAGCCTGCCCTTGACTGGAATCGAACCGGTGACCCTTTGATCCTCCGGCCAATGCTCTCCATCCACCCAGCCAACCTGGCCAGGGCTCTTTTTCCTCTTTAAATGCAGGCACAAGAAACTTGCATCACGTGGTTAACAGTAGTCCAGTGGGTGCCGCTGCTCTGGAGTTTCAGCCTCCTAACAAGTCAGCAGCCCATTTCCGGAGGAGAAAACCGAGCTCGCGGGGATCGTGTTGGGGCCTGTGTGTGGCCCTAGAAACAGGCGCCGAGTCTCCAGCGGCAGAAACACTCCCTGTGAATTCCCAGAGCACAGCTGCTGTGCAGCAGGCCGCTCCCCGCTAAACCCCCCCACCACCACCACCAGGCCCAAAGGACTCCGAGAGGCGGCAGCAGCATCCTTTGTCCCATGCCCATCCTCTCAGCTGCCACGTGGCGCTGCCCCTGACGTGGGGGGGGGGGGGGGCGGGGAGAGCAAGGCCACACTTGGGCTGAGCTGAATCTGCATTTGCATCGGTGACTGGCACTCTATTAGGATTGGTATCACGGGGGTGGGATCCTGGGTCCCTGGATGTGGGCCTTTCACGCCTTCTGATTGACAGCTCCCACTTGTAAAGCGGTCACCCGCGCAGCCGTCTCCCGCTCCTGTCCGCCTCTCCACAGCCGCTGATGCGATGCTGGTTCATTCATCCGTCTGCGTGAATAGCCATGCCCTCCGGTTGGGGGGAAGCGAGGTGTTGCCTCGGAGCCCCCAACTCTCTCCCCCCCCCCACCCCCGTTTGCATTCAGGCTGGGTCCCCACGCTCGTTCCGTGGCACCCGGAGCCTGCAGATCCCAGCCCTAATGAGTTCCTAGTTCCTCAAATTATCTGTGTTTTCCTTCGCTTTCATGCTCAAAGCAGAGCAAGCGTCTTTGATATTATTATGTGTCTGAATGCCGGTGGCATCGGCTCGGAAAGGCTGTTGGCAGCGGCCGCTGGCCGTCAGCTATGAGTATCTGCTGGTTCGCGGTGCCTTTGATGGCCACGTAAACTCTGATCATTAAACATTGATCAAAGATGGCTTGGGATCAGATGGCATGAGGCTGGGAGGCCACGAGGTCGCAGGCAAAGGTCAGGATTGGATGTCCGATGAGCCCATCCCCTCACTGGGGAGAACCTATGTCCTTCAGGGTGAATTTTTCTGTTTTTAATTTTAATCCTCGCCTGAGAATTTCCATTAGAAAGAGTAGAAGACAGAGAGAAATATCCATGTGAGAGAAACACATCAATTGATTGCCTCCTGCACCTGCCTGACCAGGCCCCCGCAGGGGAGGGACCCTAGGACCCAGGTATCTGCCCTTGACCGGAATCAAACCTGGGATCCTTCCATCCGCAGACCAACATTCTAGCCGCTAAGCCAAACCGACTAGGGCTGGATGATTATAGGAAATGCGTGGAGCTAGGATGTTCATGCGTATAATATATTGCTAAGATTTTTATGTGACTATTTCTGCCTTTTGGGGATGCTATAAATATAGAAAAATTAAATGTTGAAAAAAATAAATATAAAACAGCTGAGAGCTCAAGTTTGAAAAGGAAATATATTTTTATAAACACCACCTTTATAATGATTCAAAGTGTGGATATACATTTTGGGGGACACCCTAGAGATAGCTAAACAGACAAGGCACTGATAAAGATGATAGATAGATAGATAGATAGATAGTCTTCTGTAATTTTAAATCATTTTTCATTTCCTTTTTGCATTGACAAACACGCAATGTCTGTTCATTCTAGAAAATTAGAAAAATACAGGTAGAAATTACCTCAGGCCTAGGTTATTTTTCTGTGCACCATTTATACAATACTTCTGGCCAATTCCTTCCTGTTGTTATTGGTTGAGCTCCAAAATTGATTTACCGAAAAATAAAATCCTACTGATCTGGGACTGAAGTAGTATTTAGTAGTTTTACTAGAGGCCTGGTGCACAAAATCCGTGCACGGGCAGGGTCCCTTGGCCTAGCCTGCGACCAGGACTATCTGCAGGGCAACTGGTGGGGCAATTAGGAGGCCTCCCGCTGGCACCCTCCTTGGCTGGCCTGGTGCCACCCACTTGCCGACCCAGCCCCCTGCCACCGCCGCTGGGGGCAGCTCCTGCGTTGAGCATTTGCCCCCTGGTGGTCAGTACGCTTCATAGTGACCAGTTGTTCTGCCCTTCCATCATTCTGCTGGTTAGTTGATTTGCATATTAGGTTTTTATTATACAGGATGTGTAGTCGTGCCCAAGAGCTGATTGATTGAATGGTGGTTTATCTATTTGAAGTATGTATTCCTTGAAATTGACTTAAAATGAATATGTACAAACTTCTAATGAGCAAATGACTCTCCCCCACTGCACACCCACCCCGGGTAGGGAGCCAGGATGACAGTGTCTGTCTGCTTCTCCTGTTCACATAGTCTCCACCAACTTGGCCGAAAAAGCTTCCGTCTCCCTGCAGAACGTGTGGGAAGGCACGGAATACCTGAAAACTTCTGTGTGAGCAGCTGTGCCTCCGGCTCTCAAACAGTTCTCTCCAGACAGAAGTGTGGTTTTTTTAACCCTCGATTCTAAGGGACAGCTTGTGCCTGTGATGTCCCAAGGAGTCACCAATACATTTTAAAATCAACTATTGACCGAAACCGGTTTGGCTCAGTGGATAGAGTGTCGGCCTGCGGACTGAAAGGTCCCAGGTTCGATTCTAGTTCAGGGTATGTACTTTGGTTGTGGGCACATCCCCAGTAGGGGGTATGCAGGAGGCAGCTGATCGATGTTTCTCTCTCATCAATGTTTCTAACTCTCTATCCCTCTCCCTTCCTCTCTGTAAAAAATCAATTAAAATATTTTAAAAAATAAAATAAAATCAACTATTGAAAGGGAACTGAAAGCTAAATGCTTTCAGGATGGAAGTCACTGCCTCTCTTCCTAAGACTGAATTTTTTAATATCATGAATTCTTAAAGGTTTAAAACAACATGTCCAACTCAAAGGCTAACCTGGGCCCAACAAAAGAGGTTTTAAGTTGATGTAGGCCACAAAAAAATAAAAGCTTCCATTCTCATAGAAATGTAAGTTTATTTCGAAAAGTATTGTATTAAAAAAAAAAAACACAGGAGCCATAATAAAATTCATGTTTTCTTCCTCACACGTGGCCTCTCCTCTCTGCTACTGCCTTTCCTACTTGGAGGAAATCTTGTTTGCAGTGATTATGTTCAAAACCACCCAGAGTGAATGTCAGCAATTCTGGGTCTGACAGGAGACATTTCCTTTCATGATTGTAAGTAACTGCTCACACTGTTATGTTGGCTGGGCCGAAAAGATAGTCACTGTGGGCAGCGGGCAACCAGCAGGCCATGAGTTTGACATGCTTGGTCTGAAACATTTGCATAGCACATAGCTAAGGGTCTGACCGATGATAAGACGTGAGGAAGTCCATGTAGTCTTGGATGTAGAGATCAGATGCTTGAGGCCTATCCCCTGAGTGGTGGCCAGGGGGCTAGGAATTTCTGCTGTGACAGCGTCCATCTAATTGAGGTGGGCAGCTCCCACCAAGTAAGGCGTCGTTTAACACTTCAACACTGCCCAGCCGGCATGGCTCAGGGGTTGAGCGTCCACCTACGATCCAGGAGGTCAGGGTTCAATTCCTGGTCAGGGCACAGGCCCAGGTTGTGGGCTCGCTCCCGGAGGCAGCTGATCAAGGAATCTCTCTCTCTCTCTTTCTCTTTCTTCCTCCTCCCTGCCTCCTTCCTCTCTGAAATCAGTAAAAATATATTTTAAAAAAAGCACTACCTCAACTTTTTTTTTTTTTTTGTCTTTTAAGGAAACACTGCAGACATTAGAATTCTGAAAATGAAGTCAGCTCCTTTCTCATTTACTTCCCATTTGCGAGACTCGGCTGCCAAGCTAAGGGGCGCTAATGTATTCCCCTCACTCCAAACACATCAAAGAGAGAATGAAAAGATATCGCCAGTAACATTTCAAAGCTTTTCCTCTTTTGGTCCCTTCTCTTAAAAAAAAAAAAAAAAGTTGTCTATTTAATGGAATGAGTCCTCTGCTATCTTTTTTTTTTTTTTAAGGGAAATCCATTTGATGCCTTGTGAAGAGTAACTTGGCAACTTCTCAGTGCTTTTCATTCCGGTCCCTCCTGAGGCGGCCCCAGGTGCCTGCGTTAGGGTAGGAGGTCCGCCTGGAATGTGGAGCTGCCTCTGTGCCACAGAACTGGGCTGACAAATGTCGTAACCTCATTAGCAGATGCTGCTGCTCGCTCTGACTGTTCACAGGTTCATCTTCTCTTTGTAATGTATTTGTATTGATTTCTGAGAGGAAGGGCGAGGGAGAGAGAGATAGAAACATCAATGATGAGAGAGAATCATTGATTGGCTGCCTCCTTCACGCCCCTCACCAGGGAGCCCGTAACCCAGGCATATACCCTTGACCAGGATCGAACCCAGGGCCCTTCAGTCCACAGGCCAATGCTCTATCCACTGAACCACACTGGTTAGGGCACACTTTCATCTTATTTTTATATTTTTTAATTGATTTTTTACAGAGAAGAAGAGAGAGGGACAGAGAGCTAGAAACATCGATGAGAGAGAAACATCGATCAGCTGCCTCCCGCACACCCCCTACTGGGAATGTGCCCGCAACCAAGGTACATGCCCTTGACTGGAATCGAACCCAGGACCCTTGAGTCCAGAGGCCGACCCTCTATCCACTGAACCACACCGGCCAGGGCTGCACTTTCATCTGTGGAATGTGTCCCACCTACAGACGTGCTTTTCTGCATGCTGGGGAAAACACCTGTCAGCACAGACAGCTCTCCGTCCACGAACAAGACCTCTCGACGGTCTTGTCCAAGGACGGCCTTCACTCCCGAGCTGAGCGCCACCTTTGCACGTCGCCCAGCCCCTCCCGGCACCTGCCAGCTCCAGGCGGCGTGCTAACGCTCGGCCCTGTCCAGGGATGGAGACCAGTCTGCTGCGGCGGTCCCAGCTGGCTCGGCTCCCGGGTGTGCTCCGTGCCACGCATACCTAGGCGATGGAATCAGCAGGACTTGGCGAGGGTTCGCCGACCAGACAGCGAGAGAGAAGCTGTTGGCAGCAGGGACGTGCAGCTATTCGGATTGAGAAACTGGTGGAAGGGCCGCCCGCTGGGGGAGGCAGGTGCTGTTTCGCTGTCCTGTGTGGGAGGTGGACGGGAAGGTAGGTGTTGATGTCTGAAGACACACCCAGGCAAAGACAGAGGCGAGAAGTGAGTCACTGACAGCCCGGATGACATGGGAGGGGCATGCAGGGGTGGGAGGGGGGGTGTCGTGTTTCTCAAGGTAAAATGAAAGATGGCTGGTTATCCCACCATCTCCATTCTCTTATTCTTGATGCAGTCAATGAAGAGAAATAGCCACAGCCCTAGCCGGTGTGGCTCAGTGGATAGAGCATCAGCCTGTGGACAGAAGGGTCCTGGGTTTGATTCTTGTCAAGGGCACATGCTTGGGTTGTGGGTTTCCTGGGCGGGGCGGGGTGGGGCGGGAGGGGGGTGCAGGAGGTGGTCAATCAATGCTTCTCTCTCATCATTGATGTTCCTCTCCCTCTCTCATCTCTGAAATCAGTAAGAATATATGTTTAAAAAGGCTGGCCCTGGGTCCCACCGCTCATAGAGACAGGGGAGAGATCAGACTGGGTTCCTCCGATCTGGCAGATAACCCCAGGTCTCTAGTATCCAGCTGGGACCTGGACCACACCTCCCCAGGCGCCCAAGACAGTCGCCACCTTGCTCGTCCAACACATAGACCGGTTTGCCTCCCAGTGAGCCTTGAAAAGCAGCCACACGCATTCCTAACAAGGAAGTAGAGGAAAGGCATCTACTTAGAGCATAACCCTGGGACCCAGTGGTTTTTGTCTTCCCGGTTGATGACTCTTCGGGAGACATTGGCTGAGACGTGGCAGCTCCTGATATGGGCATTAATACCGATCTCAAACCACTTTCCGCCTTCCACTGGAAGGTGAGAGCAAATAAGTGATAAGGGTTCATTGTCTCTGTTAAAAAAAAGCTTTCAGAAGTGTATTCTGGCCAGGCTGGTGTGGCTCCGTGGTTGAGCATTGACCTATTGACCTATGAACCAGGAGGTCACGGTTCGATTCCCGGTCAGGGCACATGGCCAGGTTGCAGGCTGGATCCCCAGTGTGGGGTGTGCAGGAGGGCGCCGATCAGTGATTCTCTCTTATCACTGATGTTGCTATCTTTCTCTCTCCCTCTCCCTTCATCTCTGAAATCAATGAAAGTATTTTTCTTTAAAAATTTATTCTGTCTTATGCAACGTATTTGGAGCCTACAGTAAACAATTTCTCCCAGGAGGAAGTTCCTCAAGGAAATAAAAAAGTGGGTCCGAGAGGAATCTTGGCCGCAGAGTAGATTAAATATCCACCATGTTAGTCACAGCGCCTGAGATGGAATGGAACTGAGCGGAGGTCAAGGAGTGGCTGAAGGGTTTAGCCCTCCAGAGGAGCAATAAAACGCACCCACCCTTCAAATCATTAACTCTGAACCCTTTGATATGAGATCCAAAACTCATCGCTCAGAGCAGAAACCTCCAAAACAGCCCGCCTGGCAGAAGAATGAATCCAGGCCGCAGCTCCAGGTGGAGTCAACAGCAACGGGAAGAAACTGGGCGTCCAGGTTGCTTTGAAGAAAATCTGTTTCTACGGGGGCTTAGTGAAACCAACGACAGACTTCTGGTCAACCCTCCAAAGCCTGTCAGGCTGGAGTGGCTCAGTGGATAGAGCGTCAGCCTGTGGGACTAAAGGGTCCCAGGTTCGATTCTGGTCAAGGGCACATGCCCAGGTTGCGGGCTCCGTCCCCAGTAGGGAGCATTCTGGAGGAAACTGATCCATGATTCTCTCTCATCATTGATGTTTCCATCTCTCTCCTTCTCCCTTCCTCTCTGAAATCATTTATAAAACATTTTTTAAAAAACTAAAACATTCCAGGCCGCCCTAACCGGTTTGGCTCAATGGATACAGTGTTGGCCTGCGAACTGAAAGGTCCCAGGTTCGATTGCGGTCAAGGGCATATACCTTAATTGTGGACACATCCCCAGTAGGGAGTGTGCAGGAGGCAGCTGACAATGTTTCTATCTCTCTCCCTTCCGCTTTGTAAAAAATCAATAAAATATATTTAAAAAGCAAACATTCCAGGCAGAAGTGCTCCAGCAGCTGAGTGGGATGTGAGGACTGAACGTTAATTTCTGGAAAGAAGGGCCAGCCTCAGGGCTGTGGCCTCCTCCTTTCTCCTCTCTCAGCCTCAGAGACACCGCGGGAACTTCCCCATCACCCTCCGGATCCCAACTCTCACCTGAGGGCTGCTGGTTCAGGCCTGTTTTTGTTGTTGTTGTTGTTGCACTATTTTGCTTTGTTTTTAATTTGCTTGTTTGTTGGTTTGTTTTTTGGTCCTCACCCGAGTATAATTTTCCATTGATTTTTAGAGAGAGTAGAAGGAGAGAAATATTGATGAGGGGAAAATACATCAATTAATTGCCTCCCACAAGTGCCCCAACCAGGGCCTGGGCTGGGGAGAAGTCTGCAACCTGGGCATGTGCCCTTGACCAGAATCAAACCTGGGACCCTTTGATCGGCCAGCTGCCGCTTTATCCAGTAAGCCACACCGGCCGGGGCTGCTTCGTTTTTAATGGCAAATTGAAGAGTGATAGGAATCCAAAGGAGAAAGGACCACAGGCATATTTCCTGTGACAGAGGACACACACATGGTGGATGTAGGGGCCCAACTGTGTCCGGAGGACCTTCTGATGTGAATATACTCTGTCCAGTGAAAAAGATACTGCCCTGATTAGTGTGGCTCAGTGGATGGAGTGTCAGCCTGCGGACTGAGGTGTCTCGGGTTCGATTCCAGTCAGGGGCATGTTCCTTGGTTGCAGCCACATCCCTAGTAGGAGGTGTGCAGGAGGCAGCTGATCGATGTCTCTCTCATCGATGTTTCTGGCTCTCTGTCCTTCTCCCTTCCTCTCTGTAAAAATCAATTATATATATATATATATATGTATTTTTTAAAAGGTACTATTTTATATCCATTTTCAAAAGGTGGAATCTGTCCACCAGCCAGCATCATGCCACACAAAGAGCCCTATTTAAAAAAAAAAAAAAAAGAATTGCTTGCAATGATTTTTCACTAAATCATCCTCTCCTCCAACGTGATGAGCTAATTAAGTAAGTTTGCTCAACCTGGGTGTCCGAGGCCAGTCACGTGTCCGTGCACTCTAGCCTGACCATGTTATAAAAATAGAACTGGGGGCTGGGAGTCAAAGTAGACACGACTTTCCCAGCCTTCACGTGTGACAGATGAGGACAGGAAGTCACGCAGGCACGCGCCCTCGGTTACACGTGACGGGGCAATGCCTAGACAATCCAGGGTCCTCGCTCAGGCTCAGGCATCTCGGATCACAAGGTCACCCCCTCCCGGTCTTCAGTCCCGAGGAGCCTAAATGCAGGCGGAGACGCGAAGTTTACATTTATGGGAGAGTCGTTTTTAATGGCTGGTCCTGGTAGTAGGCGGGAGCAAAGGTGAGAAAGAGTCCAGTTTGTGTCGCTAATTGCCAGACAAATGCTTAGCAAGCATTTAAGATATCAGAAGTCACAGCAATAATAGCAACAGCCGATGGTTACTGTGATGAGGTGCAGGATATCTTTTGAGCTTTTCAAGTTTTAGACATAAAGATATTTCAGCCCAGCCCGTGTGGCTCAGTGGTTGAGCATCGACCTACAAACCAGGAGGTCAAGGTTCTATTCCCCGTCAGGGCACCTGGGTTAGGGCTCCATCCCCAGGCTGGGGACATGCAGGAGGCAGCCGATCAATGATTCTCTCTCATCCTTGGTGTAGCTATCTCTCTCTCCCTCTCCCTTTCTCTCTGAAATCCATAAAAGTATTCTAAAATAAGAAAAATATTTCATTTCCCTGGAGAGGTTGGACATATGGTTTTCTGAGGCAGAACGGGTTTTTCTTGAACAAAACTCAGTGAAATGAATAAATGGGGACTTTACATAGGATTATTACACAGATAACAAGGGGAAACCAAATTTCCCCCATCGAGAAATTCTCCCTCGAAATATCACTCCCTCCCATGGTGATTCCCTACAAGGTGATCAGCAAGCATCGGTTGTTTACAAATCACTCTTTCTAGTGGTTAGGGCCCACTTCGTATATTCTAAGTAAATAATTTTTTTCCCATTGATTTTTTAAAAGAGTGGAAGGGGCCCTAACCGGTTTGGCTCAGTGGATAGAACGTTGCACCTGCAGACTGAAGGGTCCCCAGTTCGATTCCCGTCAAGGGCATGTACCTTGGTTGCAAGCACATCTCCAGTAGGGGGCGTGCAGGAGGCAGCTGATCCATGTTTCTTTCTCATCGATGTTTCTAACTCTCTATCCCTCTCTCTTCCTTTCTGTAAAAAATCAGTAAAATATATATGTTTTTTTAAAAAGAGTGGAAGGGAGGGGGAGAGACAGCGAGAAAGAGACATCAATGTGAGAGGGACACGTCGATGGGGTGCCTCCCACACATGCTCTAGCCGGGCCAGGGGTCCAGCCTGCAACCCTTCAGTCGACCGTCTGATGCTCGATCCACTGAGCCAAGCGGCTCGGGCTAAATAAATCATTTTTATTCGGAATCGGGCCAGTTTACACACCGTAAGTTCCTGGCTGATGTAATCGAAATATCTCACGGCGTTCCTGTAAGGGCGGCTCCAGAGGAATGTTTAGTAAATACTCCATGTGCCCACACTAATGACAGAGCTGCTTTCTGCTCGCGGCCGCAGGGAGCTGTGCACGTGTGTTTACCGTACACAGAACACCCACGTCTGCCGCCGCCGCAGATGGGCCCGCCCCAGCCTCCAGCCGCACGGCGTGACTAATTATTTCCCCGTGCATTGGGCCCGTATCATTAGAGCCCATCTCATGTTACTGTGTTTGTATGTGCTTTTACATGTTTCTCCAATTTGATATTATCTGTGGCCAACAGGCAGCTACTTACGGGCCGGCCGCTTCCAAAGTATTTGATAACAAGCCCAGGCGGGTGCTTAATGAGCCCATTACAAGGGCTTTGGGGCGAAGAGGCTTTTGTGCACCTCCCTCTCTCGCTGTCCCTTTAGAGTGTAGAAGGTGGGAGAGAGCGTGGAGAGGAGGCTTTCAATGGGCCTTTGCTGGGTGATCCACCTGCCAATAGAAGGGGTGGGTAGCAATTAGAAAGAGCGGGTGTCTCCCCGGGGTCTGAGGACACTCCAGCGAGCATCCTCGGGGGGTTAACTTGAGGGGCACCTAGGGCTCCCGACTGGGGCCACCTCAGAGTCAGGGTGGATGGATTCTTGCATTTACGCCAGAGGAAATTGGGCAAATCACTCTTTAAAAAAAAAATGTTTTAATTGATTGTACAGAGAAAGGAAGGGGGAGGGATAGAAACATCAACAGGCTGCCTCCTGCATGCCCCCCACTGGGGATCCAGCCTGCAACCTGGGCATGTGCCCTGATTGGGAACCAAACCATGACCTCTTTTTTTCTTTTTTCTTTTTTTAAAATATATTTTTATTGATTTCAGAGAGGAAGGGAGAGGGATAGAGAGAAACATCAATGATGAGAGAGAATCATTGATTGGCTGCCTCCTGCACACCACCTATTGCATTATCTCCACCTTTAAATAAAACAATGATACTAAAAAAAAAATCAAGTAAAATAAAACATAGGCGCTCAGAACCCGTATTTTTCCCCTATCATTCTCTCCGGTAGGTTTTAGGGACTAAAGTTTCCTCTCTTCTTTCCTTTCTTCCTCTTTGCTTTCATTTCTTTTCTTCCCTGAGGAAAGGAATGCTTCATTCAGATCTTTGGCCCAACTAATGAAAACTTTAAAAAAAATACCCTGCCCTGGCTAGTGTGGCTCAATGGATAGGGTGTCGGCCTGTGGACTGAAGGGTCCCGGATTCAATTCCAGAGTCAAGATCCGGCGGCCTAAATCCAGTGGGTTTATTTTGCATCTTGATGCCCTGATTGTTCCCCATTTGGCTGTTTCGTGCAGGATTTTTTCTCCCAGCTGAAAAGAATTCCAAAGATAAAGACCATCCTGAAATCTTTATATATATATTTTTTTATTGACGTAAGAGAGAAAGTAAGAGAGAGAAATGTCAGTGATGAGAGAGAATCATGGATCAGTTGCCTCCTGCACGGCCCCTACCGGGAATCAAACCTGCAGCCTGGGCATGTGCCCTTGACCAGAATCAAATCTGGGCCCCTTCAGTCTGCAGGCCAACGCTCTAGTCACTGAGCCAAACCGGCTAGGGCAGTGGTCATGAGGCTCTTTGGCCCCTTGAGTGTGGCTCTTCCACAAAATACCATGTGCGGGCACGCACGCACAGAGTGATTGAAGGAGTACCCTAATTAATAACAATGTACCTACCGACATAGTTTAACAAATTTGGCTCTCAAAAGAAATTTCAAGCCAAAACCAGTTTGGCTCAGTGGATAGAGTGTCGACCTGCAGACTGAAGGGTCCTGAGTTTGATTCTGGTCAAGGGCATGTATCCTAGTTGCAGGCACAACCCCAGGAGGGGTCGTGCAGGAGGCGGCTGGTCTATGTTTCTCTCTCATCGATGTTTCTAACTCTATCCCTCTACCTTCCTCTCTGTAAAAATTCAATAAAGTATATAAAAAAGGAAAAAAAAGAAATTTCAATCTTTGTACTATTGATATTTGGCTCTGTTGACTAATGAGTCTGCCGACCACTGGGCTAGGGCCATTCTGAAATCTTAAAAGTGGTCCTATACCATAGTTCTTATGATTAGACAAATATACAATCACAGAAATCAGAGGATTTTGTACCAGGCCTTAAAATATACAATCCTCTATAATAAAAGCCTAATATGCAAATCGACCAAGCAGCAGAATGACCGGTCATTAGGATGCACACTGACCACCAAGGGGCAGACGCTCAACACAGGAGCTGCCCCCAGCCTGCAGGCCCCAGGCCAGCCAAGGCGGCTGCCAGCGGGGTTCCCCTGATCGCCCCACTGGTCACCCCACAGATTGGCCCTGATCACCGGCCAGGCCTAGGGACCCTACCCATGCACAGAGGTCAGGCCTTTAGTATACAATATGCCAACGAAATATTGTAGAATTTTATGTCTGAAACCTGTATCATGTTATTAATCAATGTCACCCTAATACACTTAACTTGTTTTAAACTGATTGAGCTAGGTTCGGAAAGACCGTTGACTTGGTTATTTTCTTCGTATTCAAAGTCATGATAGAAAATGTCTTTTTTTAACTATTTGGGGTTTAGCTTGGGGTGCCCCCCAGTTGATTTCAGATATTGTAATTGAGTTAAAAGAGAGACACCATTTCAAATGTGTGGTATGATTCATTAGAAAAGTTACCAAAGTTGCTATAGGTTAATCTTTCGCTGTGTAACAATAGTCTCTTGCTGCAAAGATTACTGTCTTTAAGGTGCATTATCTTGTATTGAAAGTATCTTGTTTTATTTTATTTTATTTTATTTTGTTTTATTTATTTGAGAGAGATTTGTTGTTCCACTTATTTATGTATTCACTAGAGGCCAGGTGCACAAAATTCATGAATGGGTAGGGTCCCAAGGCCTGGCCAGCACTCAGGGCTGATGGGGCCTTCCTTCCCCAGCTGCCTGCCTGGGCCTTTCTTCATCCCGCGCCACCCCCTGGTGGTCAGCAGTTGAACTCCCGGTCAAACTCCCAAGTGGACACTTTGCATATTAGCCTTTTATATATACAGATTGCTTGATTCTGTATATCCCCTGACCTGGCATCGAACCTGCCGCCTTGGTGTAGTGGGATGAGCTACTAGGCCAGGGTGAATAGATCCTGTTTTCTGCTGTTTTCTGTTGTAGAAGCCACTGGGACACAGAGTAATCTCAAGCAAAGGCATACAGATCAGCTGTCTCAATTCCAAGCTCAGGAACTTCAAAGGTACCCACCAGAATATCTTCTCATCGCCCTGGCTGGTTTTGCTCAGTGGATAGCACGTCGCCCTGGCGGTTTGGCTAAAGGTCCAGGTTCCATTCTGGTTGTAGTGTCTGTAGCAATGCAGAAACTTTCCCCACTAACTAGTCTGAGCTTTCCCGTGAATAGGAATCAATAGGAATTCTATGTGGTTGGAATTTTGGTGGCACCAATGACCAAAACCCAACTCTGAAATAGATTCACATCTGTTCTCATGTTGGCTTCCCGGTCAGTCCGTCTCATGTCTGTGATTCATTTATGAGGGAAAATTATGTTCACTTCCTTTTTTTTTTTTTCAGAGAGGAAGGGTGAGGGATAGAGAGTTAGAAACATCGATGAGAGAGAAACATCAATCAGCTGCCTCCTGCACACTCCCTACTGGGGATGTGTCTGCAACCAAGGTAGGTGCCCTTGACCTGAATCGAACCCAGGACCCCTCAATCTGCAGGCCGACGCTCTATCCACTGAGGCACACTGGCCAGGGCTGTGCTCACTTCTCATTGCACCCACAGCTACATTATTATCAGGGTAATTGGTCACGTGCATCTGCACAATCAGAAGCAAAGGCCTGGTGGCCACCGCCAACAGCAGATGTAACAGTTGCGCGGGGAACTGTCAGGGAAATCAGGAATGACCGCTAGATGTACGGGTGCGAAAAGTAAGAGGCTTCACATTTGGGCTGATCCCTTTCTCATCCTGATAAAGGCAACTCGTGACTGAGAGAAAATAGTGACAGTTGTCTATGTAGTTTTTTAAAAATACATTTTTACTCATTTCAGAGGGAAAGGGAGAGGGAGAGAGAGAAATATCAATGATGAGAGAGAATCATGGGTCAGCTGCCTCCTGCACGCCCCCTAGTCGGGATCGAGCCCACAACCTGGGCATTGAACAGTGACCTCCTGGTTCATAGGTCGACACTCAACCACTGAGCCACTGAGGCTGGGCTGTCTATGTGATCTTAAGATACATCTGTGGGAAATAATACAAAGCATTTGTGGGTGATAGAGAAAAAAGTGGGAGGGGAGGGAGAGAGAGAGAGAAAGAAAGAGAGAGAGAGAGAGAGAGAGAGAGAGAGAGAAGCTAACAGTTTTGGAGAAAAATAATACCACCTATAACACCACCTTATCAAAATGTGCATCCTACCTAAACAAAGCAAGTCTACTTTCTATCACCTAAGTCAGGACAAGAATAAGTCTCCAGCCCTAGCCAGGTTGGCTCAGTGGGTAGAGCATCAGCCTGTGGACCAAAGAGTCCCAGGTTCGATTCTGGTCCAGGGCACAGAGCTTGGTTGCAGGCTCCTCTCTGGCCAGGGCCCTGGTCAGGGCTCATGCAGGAGGCAACCCATCGATGTGTTTCTCTCACATCAATGTGTTTCTCTCACATCAATGTGTTTCTCTCGGCCTTTCTCTCTCTCTCCCGCTCTCTCTCAAAATCAATGAAAAATATCCTCCAGTGAGAATTAACAGGCGAACAAACCAACAAAATGTGCATCTTACCTAAACCGGGCAGCCTGCTTCCTCCCACCTGGCTCAGAAGGACAGGAATAAGTCTCCAGCCCTCAGTTCTTTCCCCAGGTATCGCCTCACACCCCAGTGCCTTCTTCCTCCTCAAACACCGCCCACCCCTCCAGAAACCATGAGCCTGGGACCCTTAAAGCTCTGGCCATGCCTGCGAGAAGCACAGAGTGTGAACACAGAGCGCCTTTTCCCTGCCCCCTCTGCGCGGGATGGGCCGGCTGTTAGTTTTCGGAGAGAAAATGGCAGGAGCTTTCCGAAAAAAAAAATAGTGAAGTTGGATTAAGGCCTTTGTGCGCGCCTCAATGCTGAGGGGAATTAGCAAGAGTTGTAGGCACTTAAAGGGGGCCCTCATCGGCGGCTTATCCCAGATTTTGCACAATAAACATTTGAATATCAACAGTGTTTTGCAACCCGCAGCCCTAATGTATAAACTTCTCGCTTTTGAAACTCCCAAATCCTCCCAGGGTCTGCCACAGCCTCTCCACACGCAGATAAGGAGCCGAGGAGCAAATATCTCCTCGGGGCTGTAAGTCTTGCTTTTCAAAAGATCTCTCTCCTTTCCACCTGCAGGAGCTAGGAGCTTTTATTTATATCCCTTTAAGGACTTGGAATGCTCTGTTTAATTTTAATCATTCAACGTTCAGGCTTTGCATTCTGATGGGGGCGGGGGATGGGATGGGGGAGTGTCCCTGCCGGCGGGGAGGGGCCCCAGGATGGACAAGGATGCGGGGTCCAGTTCCAGAATATTTGGACCAGGATTTTTGTGGTTGTTTTTTCCAACATCGCAGTCCCAAAGGCTGTTTTGTTTTTGGAAGGGGCTCCTTCTGGAACTTTCCAAAAGCAACCCCAGCTCCTAAGACAGGAACTCTTTTGCCTTATCGCAGCCTCCCGGGAAGGCCCGTTGGGTTAGCCAGCCCGCCCTCCCCCCGCC
The DNA here is from genome assembly GCA_011751065.1 of Lasiurus cinereus. Taxonomy (NCBI): domain Eukaryota; kingdom Metazoa; phylum Chordata; class Mammalia; order Chiroptera; family Vespertilionidae; genus Lasiurus; species Lasiurus cinereus. Next base: position 1,838,127 of record JAAGEH010000265.1, on the reverse strand, counting down.
CACCCCCCCCAGACCCGCTAATCTAATCCCCGTGTTCTGACGGAAGATACTGCCCTGGTTTTGTAGTGCAAGTGGCCAGCATCAAACACTCACTTGATGTTCCTGGCACTGAGCAAGTTCTGTTTTCCTCTTCAAAAACTCCAAACTCCCCTAAAGTGAAATAAATCAGTGTTCTCGAGCCTCAGTGTGTGTGTGGGGGGGGGGGTTAATTCCTCTCTTTCATTCCTCTCTCTTTCATTCCTCTCTCTTTCATTCCTCTCTTTTCCGAACTCAAATCCCAAGACACACGTAATATTTTGTTTTCTGGGGGACAAGGTATTTGCTTCTGGGGGCCGGGAGATGAGCATTCTTCCTGTCCATTCTTTGTATAATCCGTGCGAGCTGTCGCTTTATGATGCCGGATGCCCTGAATCCGGTACCCAAGCCCACACATGAGATGCGGGCGCCTTTTCCACGGACACCTCCCGCCATTGTTTATGACACCGGATGAAGAAATGAATCTGTTGTTTATGACACCGAATGAAGAAGTGAATCCGTTGTTTATGACACCGAATGAAGAAATGAATCCGTTGTCTATGACACCGAAGGAAGAAATGAATCC
>JAAGEH010000265.1:1819775-1837516 GCA_011751065.1 Lasiurus cinereus | reverse complement strand
TGAATCCGTTGTCTATGACACCGGATGAAGAAATGAATCCGTTGTCTATGACACCGAAGGAAGAAATGGTCCTCCAGCAGGTGTTGCCTGGAGAGGATCCTAAGCCCGGCCCCGCGTGGCGCAGCCGGCCCGGTGAAAAGTTTGCCAGGAATTACAGCTCCGGGCCCAGCAGCGCCCTGAAAGCACTTGCTGGGGATGATTTTTTTTTTCTTTTTGGCAAGCGTGTTCATTTCATGCCTGAAGGGCTGGTGGTGAAAATCTCATTGCTCGGGGGCCGGGCAGGGGGGCCGGTGGGGAATGAAGACATAACTGTCCGCCACTCCGAGGGCCGGCCGAGCGTTGGCCTATTGAATTGGATACAATGATGTGCAGATGAATAAAGTTATCTCTCCGTCTGAATAGGATGGTGTCAGTGGGAGGGGAAGAGAGGGGGGAACTTGGCATCTGAAAAGAATTCTTTTTCTAAAAAGAAAAGAAAAAGAAAGAACTTGAAGGTCAGGATCCAGCTGCCGGGCGAGATGAGCAAACTGCTGGCCAGGCTTCCACACCGACCCCCAGACACACATGGGCCACGCTGCCTGCTCCGAGGCCCTGGCGCACGCATGGCTGTTATTTCTCTGGGCCACGGGCTCCTTTTCCCTTTTTTTCCTTTTTTTTTTCTCTCCCCTTTAGCTGCTTTAGCCACTGAGGAACGGACACCCCGAGCTCCTGTCAAAATGACAGCTGTAATGAAACAGACGAAAACGGCCCGTCCATCCCAAGGTAGGAGAACGGCAGAGACTAAGGATGCCGGGTCCTCTCACGACGGTCGTGCCGTGACGGTGTGAGTGCGCGGCTGGGCTCTCGGCGATACAGTAAAGAGAGAGGACCTTTCGGATGCGAATGGTCACACGGCCCACCCTTCCTCCTCCGGGTGGGAAAGGGAACAGTTTGACGCCGAGTCGCCCGGGTTCCGTGGGCCGGGGACACAAAGCGATGATCTTAGGGAAGGCGCCGTGGTCAGACGGATTATAACGGAAAGGGGGTGGGGGGTGATGAGAAACCGATGTGATCTAATACGTGTCTCTTATGCGTTCTCAATGCGGCCGATCGCTTTTGTTTTCATTCAAATGTGTGGCATTTTCCCGGAGGTGGGAGCTCTGGGTGTCGCTGGTTTTCGGGGAGAGGATGGCGCCCACACTCCAAGGAGCTGCTCAGAGAGAGGGCGAGAGAAAGAGCCGGAAACAGGATAAGCACCAAACGGGCGCCCAGGGTTTGAAATAGTGTCCCTTTCTGTCACAGGACAGCTGTGTGCTCCCTGTGGCGATCCCTCTGCTCAGTCATCACAGGCATCCGCTCTTTAGGTTACTGAGACGCAGCTCTTCCTTTTTACTGGTGTTTTAAGGTCTTTTTTTTTTTTTTGGCAAAACCTTCTCGCATAGCAGGTGGGTGCCTGATGGGACCACACACACACACACACACACACACACACACACCTGGGGACTTTGGCTTCTCCGACTTTGGGCACATGCGCCATCGTGAGCGAGTCGCCTGGGGCGCTGCCCAATTATAAACCGTGCGAAGGAACCGAACCTCTTGTTTCGCTGTATTTGGGCCCCAGAATGTTTCGGTCCGGAGTGGAAACACGGACTTCCCGGTGACAAATCTTGACGTGGACCGTGGACTTCCTGAAGGCATGCGGTGCTACTGGACGTTCGCAGGAGACGCCAGCGCACCTTCTCCAGGGCCGCTGCTCCGCCCGTGAAACGCTACGAAACCTGAGTGACGTGCCCATCAGCCCCCTCACCGCACCCCCTCACCGCACCGGCGCCCGGAGCAACCTCCTCTACACCCACATCAGCGACTTACTATCTCAGAGCCTTTTTTTTTTTTTTTGGTCTTTTTGTCTTTTTGTGATGAAAAAGCCCTGAGTGATTGCGGTAAGCTACAGAGTGGCACCACTTTTGTTTTATTTTTTTATTGTTTTTTAAATATATTTCATTGATTTTTTACAGAGAGGAAAGGAGAGGGATAGAGAGCTAGAAACATTGATGAGAGAGAAACATCGATCAGCCGCCTCCTGCACACCCCATACGGGGGATGTGCCCGCAACCAAGGTACATGCCCTTGACCGGAATCGATCTGGGACCCTTCAGTCGGCAGGCTCTATCCACTGATCCACACTGGTCAGGGCGTGGCACGGCTTTTAATCACAACAATAGCCCATACATTCACACATACATACACACACGTACACACACATGTACACAGACTTGCACGCACGCACACACAAGTGGATGAGTTTGTCCCGATAGGCAGGTGACCCCCATTGTGCGGTGGGGAGGTTGATTGTTCGGAATGGGCCACTGCAGACACGTGCTGGAGCCCCCCTTGCCCTACGTGGGGGGTGCAGGCTGCGGGGTTGGGGTGGGATTGGGGGCGTGCTGGGTTTAATGCGCTCTCCCCACCCGCGGCCCAGATCACAGCCCAGTGGAGTGATGTCAGCGGCGGTGTGAGGGCTCCTCTCTCTCTCTCTCTCTCTCTCTCTCTCTCTCTCTCTCTCTCTCTCCCCTCTTTCCATGGGGACACAGCTGCCTGGGAATCAGCCACAGAGGAGGCGCGCCTTTCTGTGGTGCCGTTGCCACGCCACTTGGCCAATGTTCCCGTGCGCCTGCGCAGCAAGCTTGCTTCCCTGCTGGGCTTCACATGGCCATGAGGTGACGAGGAGTGTCTGGTGCAGTGAGGGCATTCTGGGTAGTTTTCAGGTCTTCCCACAACCGAGTGGGGGTGTGCATTCCAGTGGGATTCATCCAGGGGCGCTCCCATTCTCCTGCCTTATAGTCACTTATCCTGCATTCCTTCGGCAGAGGGCTATTCTGATATGTTCTTCTAGGCTACATTTTTTAAAACATATTTTATTGATTTTTTACAGAGAGGAAGGGAGAGGGACAGAGAGCTAGAAACATCGATGAGAGAGAGACATGGATCAGCTGCCTCCTACCGGCCCCCACTGGGGATGTGTCCACAACCCAGGTACATGCCCCTGACCGGAATTGAACCTGGGACCTTTCAGTCCGCAGGCTGAGCCACACCAGCCAGACTCGGCTAGGTTTTTTTAAGGCAGAAGGAAGAATTACATAATTGCCCACCATATTAGAATCCTGTCTTCTCTATGCAGCAGTCCTATCCAATAATGTCAACCATTTGACCGCATTGCTGCGGAAGACATAATTGGCAGGGAACTGAATTTGGAAAGGTACCCAGCCTTGAAGGCATTCAAATAAACCCTTGGCACAGGAGGCATAGCATTCATCAGGATTTTTATTTGCACCAAATTCGGTCCGTCTCCAAGATGTGGCTCAGTCTGGTCTTCCAGGGAAGACAGCCACTTCCATGTGCGTTGGGTGGACTTTGGTAGGCACCTAACTTCTCGTAGTTTCTGCTGGCATTTCTCTGCCCCAGCCGCTCCTGTTGACTCATTTCCAGTTTCTAATTACATGAATGATTATCCCCATCCCCCCGCGCCCTGAACCACATCTGTTCTCAGAGCGGCCACAGATACTGCCGTCAGTGGGTCTGCGTCCTGCTTCAGCAGATGCGTCCACCTCCGCGGCTGGCATGTGCTGTCACTGAGAAAATGACTTTGTTTAAAGGAATCATGTCCTTGAGCGGGAAGGACAGAGACACAATGTTCCCTTCCCCGAAGAAATGGTTTTCCACCTGAAGAAAATGAGGTGCCTTCCTCGCTTCCTGAAACGAGGTTAGGGAACAAAATCTGATCCCAGCAAAATGATCTCAAAAGAAATTCTGTTTGATCCGGGACATTTCCTAATATTCCAGCTGTTGATATTTAATTAGCTCGCCGGGACAGTCTGCATTTGGCTGTGTTGTGTGATATTATCTAACTTCAGAGGATAAAGTACTTCAGCCTCTCAGCCTCTGTTTGCTGCAGAAAAAAAAAAAAAGAACTTGTTTTATTTTCAACTATTTTTCTTAGATTTTTTTTTTGCCTGTAAGCATTTCAAAGCCTTTTTCTTAGCTTCTTCTAATCGCTTACAGATGTCATCCTTTAAAAAAAAATCAAAAAAGCCGCCCCCACCTTTCCCGCATCCCCAGCGCTGTCCTGAGAACCTGTCATTGATAAGAGCGTCTGAGCTCCTTCCTCCCTGACAAGTGTCAGACGCGAGAGCCACAGACTCGCGGGTCCTCAGCCACTTGTTCGTGCCCCTACCTGTCCTCGCGGCGAGGTCAGGAAAGAACCCGTGGCTGTCGTCCGTCCATCGTCTGAGACGTGTGTGTGTGAGACGGGGCTCTGGGTGAGATTTGACAAGAAATCTGCTGTGCCACAGAGCTAGACGGGCCCCCAGAAACATTTGTAAATGCCGCAAGGTAGCAATGAACTCCGAAAGACTCCGAAAGTATGTGAGGAATTCTTTTCATCCAGTGCAATCAATAATACCATTTTTAGGGAGAAAAATCCATTTAAAAAAGACAAAGCCAAAGTTATAGATTCTTTTCCTTTTTTTTTTCCAGTGGGAAGGTTGTGTTTTCAGAGTTTGACACTTCAGCCCTCTTGCCCAGTTGCATACAGACGCTTTGTAAGCGGGCGGCAGACACTTGTTGCCAACACTTACTTTTGATAACATCTCATCACCACACTTTAAAGGTCCATTTTGGTCCTCAGAGCGGTAATGACAGATCAATGTTGCACCAGTGACTTGAGGCGGTTGTGTGACTGGTTTTGCGCTTCCAGTCTGAAAGCTTTTTTTCTTTTCTTTTCTTTTCTTTTTCTTTTCTTTTCTTTTTTTTTTTTTTTTTTTTTTTTTTTTTTTTTTTTTTTTTTTTTTTTGGTACTGTGTTTCAGAAGAGAGCATAATTTGGAGTGATTTTTCTCTTCCCCTGATTTAAGGCTGTTCAGGTTCCTCTTTTCGCTAAACAAGGAAATTGCCCCCTCCCTGTTTTTGTCAGCTGCATCATTTATTTCTCCGTCACTTTCCGAATTGGCATACATTTCCCAAGGCTAGAAAAAAATATTATTTAAAAGCAATGTTTGACACAGGATCATTCGGAGAAGAAAAAAAAAACATACATTTCACAAAGTATGTGTCTTCTAAAGAGATATGTGGATATTTAAGGAACAAAAGCACTAACAAATACTGAGAAAGCGTCTCGCTGTTGATGATAATAATTTCACCTAAAATGAATCAGCATCTTGAAAACATGTTGACTCTAAATTCAGACCTGCTTCTTTTTAAGTCATAAATGCACTTTCACAGGCAAAGCACCCGAACTGAGCCCTCACCCTCATGCAAAGTGAGAGGCTTAACCAACTCTCCATTAGCTTGAACCGATGCAAGATTAAATATAATTTTCCTTAAACTGATTTTTATGTCTTCCCGCCGTTTTCAACGGAATCCTTGGCTTTGTGTGCAGCTCAAAAGAACTCCACTGCGGGAATATTAGAAAATGGGCCAGGGGGAAAAAAAATCACGCACCCTTGTTCCACCGTAATAGATATTGTTTCAGAATGTTTGTCCTCGAGTTTAAAATAAAAGATATGTTAATCAGCACGCTATTCAAACGTTAACTCTGCTCGTTTTCATCAAATGAAAACTATTAATGCTAAAACAAAACAAAAAATTGCTTGGAATTCACTTATCAGGAATACCCACCTACCTCTTTGGTTAAAGTCAGTGATCCGTTAAGACTTTCTGGGTTTTTACTGAGCTGTGAGCAGACTGAGCATTTAAGTCTGAATAAAAGTAAAGGTGGGGGGTAGGTTTAGCTAAATAAAAGGTTGCTTGATATCTTGGGGTTCTTTGAAGAGTTTTATAGGCTTAGAGTTCACCGTTTGAATGAAGGACATTTTTTAAAACTTTCACAGAGGAGTTTGTTAACCTGCATTGCAATTATCGAATAATTAATTAATTACACTAATTACCTTAGTGGAAAAAAATGTACCCTGTGAGCCGCCTCAGCTTAAGTCATCCATTGAGAGATGGACTTGCTAGAGAAATCATTAAAATTGTTTTATTTTTTTCCAGCACAGAATGTTAACTTTACATCAGAAATGTTCAGGATCTGTGTCCTGCCGTATTAACTGAGTATTTAACAATGTGCTTACACTGTGAGCTGTCGGAATCTTTTATGCAAAATGACCAGATCCTTACACGTTGCAACGTTTTTGCTCCGAGGACTTGTAAATATTGGCCTAAATAACATTTTAAGAGGGGATCTGATTTTTTTATATGCCAAGAGATGAAAGTGAAGAAACAGAGAAAAGTCAGTGGCAGAAATGCAACTTCACGTTGGGACAGCCTGCCTTTTACAAAAGTGTTTGGGCGTAATGATCACATACCAAAAATTCTGTCTGTGGAAGGAGAAGAAAATTGCCATGCTTGGCTGACTGCTGGCCACCTCGTCTGAAAAACCCGTATTCTTCATTTACCTGAGGGGACTTAAGTAAGTCCTTGGACACACAAAACAAATAAAATGAATTGAATCTTGCAGACTTCTGTGAAATGCGTCCACGGATGAAAACAAACAGAAGCAAACGGCCTGCCTGTGCCAATATTGACACAGACCGATGACACGCAGAAAATTCGCTTTTCCTCCTGCTCCGAATTTTCCCTCTGCTAACAGAACTCTTTGCCACAGTCCTATTTTTGAAAGAATAATCGAGATTAAGATGTCAGACTTTTGGCTGGTTTCTGTCTCTCTTTTTTCTTTTTTCCTATCCCAAATGGGTGACTTCTTAACCATGATATTAATTCAGAATTTTAACAGAATAATACCTTTAAAATACCTTTTAATCATTTTTAACTGGTGCCTGTGGTTTGTATACATGCTCTAGGTTATGGAAATTAGGCCACTAGAATGGAGCCAGATAAACTTGAATTGTTTTGCTACATTGTGTTACTTCTGGTGAACTACAGAAACGGAAATGGTAATATTTAATTAGAATTTTGTATACCGGGACACATTGAAAAATTCTAAGTGACTTTAAAAAAAATATCACAAATCATACAACCAAACCTGTGAATCTTTATTTCTCTGCCAGTCCTGGGATTGCCTTTTAAAATGACTGCTGCAATCTATCAAATACAGTGCAGCAAAACATTTCTAAACTACTACAAGTTACCTCCCTGTTCTTACTGCCCTGGTAATAAAAACTGTAGTGGAAGTTTATCACAGAATTAGAATTAAAAAAGAGGTCTTTTCGATTGTAATGGAATGAAAACATAGTACCACTGAGATCTTCTGATTGTGATGGCCATGCAAAAATCGGCGTGAGCTTGGTTTTAGTTTTATTGTATTAGAGTCCACAGTTAAATGGAGACATAATCAGACGTCTAAAATTCACCCTCTGTCAACATCAAAATACGGACAATGCTGACAGGAAGAAAGAACGTTCTGAAAGGAAGTATTAAAATAAATAAGCAATATTCAATGTTGTGAAACTCTGTTATCATTTAATACTATTCAAAGAAATCTTAACTGTCCATTCCCTTACTTTGATTCAGTAATTTCAGTAAAATCATGTAAATGACTCACACGAACTTAGATCTGTAAAAATATTAACCAGTATCCTGGATTCTGTTTCATTTTTGGTATGCCACTTCAAGAAAGGACATTTCTCTAAAAAATAAATGTGCATGAGCATCAGTGTGTAAGCATTTAACTTAGTATTTGATTTAAAGAGCAAGTACCGACAGAGGACAATGAAAGTGGACCAAAACAGAAGGTTGTCTATTTCTTCCTGAAGTCCCAGTTCTTAAAACAAAGGCCCTCTTGTTTATATTGAAATGCTAGTTATTTATTAATTACACTGGCACAGTATTTTTTATTTTTAAATTCCAGTTGGCATCCCATACTCTCCTAGCTTCAGGAGTACAGCCCAGGAGTGGGACTTACAGCGAAGCGGGGGGGGGGGGGGCCGTGAACCTGGTTCCCTCTGGCACCGTCCGCAGCCAGTACAGTGTTATTGACCATATTCCCTCGGCTGTATTTTCCACGCCTTTGGCTGCGCTGTAACTGCCAATTTGTGCTTCTGAATCGCTTCACCTTCCACCCAGCCCCCCATCCGTCTCCCACCCAGAAACCCTCAAAATGTTCCCTATCTCCGAGCCTGTGTCTGTCTTGCTTGTTTGCTTTTTGTTTGTTTGTTTCTGCGATTCTACATTTAAGTGAAAGCTATTGGTATTTGTCCTTGTCTCTCTGATCTATTTCACCCAGCTTCTATAATAATATACTTGTTCCATTTTAAATTAAGAGACTTAAACAACTATCAGTAAATTTTTTTTATAAATGAAGCTTTTTGATGTAACATGATGAAAATTACTTACTTATATGCCATTTACTCAAATGCAAAATGAGATAAACTGCTTCACGGTTTAAAAGCACAGACAGCATCATATAATTTGAATAAAAATAGAAATAGATATTTTTAGTCTTCTTTTTAAATTATTTGGATGCATATTGTATTATCAGCTGTAAAGCTCAATCTTTAAAAAATTTAACTGAATATGTAAATGAGATTACTGTATTAAAATTTGAAATTCTAATTCCTAATTTTGGTGGTCGGTACTATACTGCTATTTACTTGTAAATCTTTTGAAATCTTGGCAAACTATAACCAGCACCAGTTAACAGGCAAAAATATTGATCAGTATTTTGATTGTAGCAACTTAAAGAAGCGGGTGTCTAAGTCTACTGTTTTATTGTAATTCATTCTGGTTTTACTTTAAATATTTTCTTATATGTGCATATTTCACTACAGACTGAGATCATTAAATGGCCATTTAAACTCTAATTTCCAAGAATTCTCAAAGATGTGAATTATGATTCAGGAGCATGTTTAGATAGTCAGAAGATAACAACCCATTTTTCCCAAAAATTATTGTCTCATTTATTTGCCAAGTTTCCCATTAAATAAAAACAATTTTTTTAATTAAAATTGTTTTCCTAACTTTTTCCCATATTAGAAAATCTTTGCTGTAGACTGTCCTGTGTTCGTGTAATAAGGAATAGATTCCATAGTAATGAATGAGAAAATCCTAGCATAATAAATAGTCTTCCAGAAATACAAAAAGCACTGAAATGTAGAGGAAGCTTTCCGAGGTAATAGAGGATATTATTGAGTTATAATAGAGTTGTTTTTTTGAAAACATTTACTAACATAACATGCTTTTTAAAATGCTCAGTGATTTTTCATGTGTGTATGTATATACTATCTACTAGTATGCATATGTGTATGTTTGCATGTAGTTATATAATATATATAGCTATGTTATATATAGTTATATATTATTTAATATTATATACATGAATATATATATATATATATATATATATATATCTGAAGTAGGAACAGTTAAAATCTTCAGCTCTTAAAGGGTGAAGTTGAACGAAGTGAGGAAGGCTGTGGGAATAAATCTTGCTGTACATTATGGTGAGTTGAACACCAGTGACCTCGCTGTCCTTGTCCGTTTCTTTGGAGCCTTAGTGAGTAGAGAGGTTACAAAGCAAAAATGTGAATGAAAACATATCACTGCTTGAGCGGAAGACTTCGCTGGTTGAGTGAGTTGACTGATTTGGGTTCTGCTGAACCCAGAGGGAAGCTCACTGTTTCCAAAGCGCCGAATGGAGGATGTGGGTGGTTTTGATGGCAGAGCCATGTCATGGGAACAGAGAATGGCGTCCAGCTCTCATCTGAAAAGAAGGTTCTGTCCGCCCCGTCAGGTCCCCAGTGGGACCCGGAACGTATTTCACTGGCTTCTGACGTGACGAAGAGGCCGTGAACAGTGCGGTAGCGATGGGCCCCGTTCATGTTCTAGAAGATATGATCAGAAAAAACTAAGACAGGCCGCCCTGGCCTTCCAAACGGAAACCCGCTGTTCTTTCCCAGGGAAAATGGGCTTCTTCTCTGACATTTTCCTTTCAGATGGGCTGAGTCCCGGACACACCTCACCTCGTGTTTCCTTCCAGTGACACACGGGCTCTGAACCCTTGCAAAGCCGGGCTGCCTGTGGCCGATGGCAGCGCCGATACACCGCTGTGTCACTTACACATTCATTGATAGGCATCGACCCTGGGCTGTGGCTTGTGAAGTGCAGTTACACGGCCTGATTCGTGTCGGTAACAGCAGTGCGGGGCTGTCGATACGCTCGCCTCAGGAGGAGCGTGTAACATCAAACCTGTCCACGGACAGGCAGCGTGCTGCCGTGTGGCCGTGCAGGTGCGGACTCAGGGCCGCGGCGGTTCACCGTGCCCACATCCCCGGCGTGTTCGGCGTGAGAGATGACACCCTCCGGCACCCAGCCCCCTCCCAGGCACACAGCAGAGCAGACCGAGGAGGGGTCGTTCCCTAAGGGCACTGGGGCCCAACGGAAGTGGCTCACCCCCATTCATCTTCAAAGCGACTCCTTATCCCCCCCCCCTCCCCCCCCCCCCCCCCCCAGTGCATGTCATCAGTGAAACATGCATGAGCAACCAGGGCTCTCCCGGCGTCAGGGAGAAGCCGGTGGAGGCCTGATGTGGCGGATCAGTGCCGAGGTGGATGCTCTGCAGATGAAATGTATGAGGAAGCCAAAGCCAGTTTGGCTCAGTGGCTAGAGCGTCGGCCTGCAGACTGCAAAGTCCCGGGTTCAATTCGGTCAAGGGCATGCACCTTGGTTGCGGACACATCCCCAGTCGGGGTGTGCAGGAGGCAGCTGATTGATGTTTCTCTCCAATTGATGTTTCTAACTCTCTATCCCTCTCCCTTCCTCTCTGTAAAAACATCAATAAAATAAATTTTTATATATATAGAAGAGCTCAGGGGATGATTCTGTAGCAGGAAGAACACATATTGAGAAAGGAAACCCATGTGTGACAGCCCACAGCCACATTTACTCATGTTGGCGACAAGAACGGATTGCTCCAAGTCTTTCCACTTCTTCCTGTTGCGTGTCTTGCTTTGCTTAACTTGAATTTCATCTGCTCCTTGATGCTCGTATAAAATGGGAAGGAGCCCGGCCGGCGTGGCTCAGTGGTTGAGCACTGGTCCATGAACCAGGAGGTCATGGTTCGATTCCCTATCAGGGCACATGCCTGCGTTGCAGGCTCGATCCCCAATGTGGGGCCTGCAGGAGGCAGCTGATCAGTGATTCTCTCTCATCATTGTTGTTTCTACCTCTCCCTCTCCCTTCCTCTCTGAAGTCAATAAAAATATACCTTTAAAAACTAAATAATAAAATGGGAGGGAGACCGGTAGCCCTGCAGGCAAAGGGCTTGGGCCACATCACCCGTCTGGTGCCCTTGCTGATGTAATTGTGCTGAGTGGCGGTGCGGGGTGAAGGGATGGGGCGTGTGCATGATCTGATGAGCTTGGCTCAACTGGGGACAGCTTCATCCAGACAGCTAAATTAGAAACCTCCCCCCAATTTGGATCTTAATCACCCGCTCCCGAGGCTGTAATTGGGGCTGGTCACTTAACCCTTTCCCTCCTTCTAGATTCAAATGTGCAACGTCCCTCACACAGTGGGTGGATTGGATTCTCCCAGGAAAATTCAAATAGCTTTGAGCCCATCTGCGTTGGTGCTCCGACAGAGGGGTGTCAGCTACCGCAGAAATCATGAGGCTCAGGCATTTTGTTCCTTCCCATTCTGCGTGAGAGAAAAGAAGCGACACCTCTAAAGAAAAGGCCCTGGGTTTTGACATGTTCCAGTGTTGAGAACAGAAGCCCGCATTTAGAAGATAACAGAGGGTGGTTTTTGCATACAATGGGCTGATGTCTATGGAATGAATAAAGCCCTTTAAAAAGTGAAGAGCCAGCCCTGGAGGGTTTGGCTACATGGACAGAGCCCTCAGCCTGCAGACTGAAGGGTCCCGGGTTTGATTCCAGTCAAGGGCACATGCCTGGGTTGTGGGTTCAAGCCCCAGTAGGGGGCAATCAGGAGGCAGCTGATCCATGATTCTCTCTCATCATTGATGTTTTGATCTCCCTCTCCCTTCCTCTCTAAAACTAATAAAATATATTTTTAAAAAAACTTATAAAAGAGATATAAATTTTAAAAAAATAAAATTTTGGAAATGAAAATCAAGCCAGAGAAATATCTAATCATTAAAAAAATTCTCCATCCCCAGTGAGGGGCTTGGCTTGCAGGAGGCCGCTGATGGATGATTCTCTGTCATCATTGTTGTGTCTATCTCTTTGCCCCTCTCCCTTTTTCCATATATATATATATATATATATATAATTTTTTTTAAGAAAGAAGCTGGAAAACGTTAACTGACCACACTGACCACAGGAAATCAGGGGCGTGTCTGCATGAATGGGCGGTATACAATGCTGGGGATGAATGAGTGGAGGCCCAGGCAGGGTTCCAGCACTCGGGAAGACAGTGAGAATGACTCAGCTTTAAACCTTCGGGAACAGGGGGGACACTCTGCTGGGAGGGCTGGGCCCCAGGCATGGGCTCTCTCAAAGGACAGAAGCTCCCTAACCAGCGTGGCTCAGTGGATGGACATGCAGCCTGTGCGCCGAAGGGTCCCGGGTTCCATTCTGGCCAAGGACATGTTCCCCGGTTGCAGGCACCTCCCCGGCCTGGGTCCTGGTCGGACCTCGTGCAGAAGGCAGCCAATGGATGTGTCTCTCTCACATCGATGTTTCTCTCTGTCTCTCCCTCTCTCTTCCCTTCTCTCTGAAAAACGAATGGAAACGTTTCTTCAGATGAGGATTAGCCCATAAAAAAGAGAAAGGAGCCACATCGCCCGCAATGTCAGGCAGCTGTTTGCCGTTTCCCCTGAAAGCGCGGGCAGTGGCTTTCGGGAGGGGTTCCTGACCGTAGGGTTGTGGAACGGGGGAACGAGTTTGCAGTAGCAATCGAGGGATGCCTTCTCCTGGGCTCTTGGGGCTCCGAACCCCCTTTGCCTGGGAGGCTTGGCCCTAAACGTCCCCCCTGGAGACCTCCTAGGATCCCCTGCGCCTCCACTCACTCGCACCCTTTCGAGTCCATAGCGTTCTCATCCTGGTGCCAAGTGCTGGCGCGTGAGACAGAAACCCATTCCCCGCCAGAGCCCCGAACCGGAAGCCGCGTCTGGCTCCCCCGGGCGCCAGCACCGGGGTGGCCTGCGAATCCTCCTTCGGATGTTTTTTGTTTCTTCCTGGGGGGTATTTTAAGAGTGCGGTTTCCAGCCCTGGCTGGTGTTGCTCAGTGGGTAGAGCATCATCCTGTGGACTGAGGGGTCCCGGGTTCGATTCCGGTCAAGGGCACATGCCCAGGTTGTGGGCTCGATCCCCAGTGGGGGACATGCAGGAGGCAGCCATGTTTCTATCTCTCTCCGCCTCTCCCTTCCTCTCTGAAATCAATGTGTGTGTGTGTGTGTGTGTGTGTGTGTGTGTATACATATATATTAGAGGCCCGGTGCATGAATTCGTGCATGGGTGGGGTCGGCCCACCTGGCCAGGGAAAGGGGACACAGGTAGTTGGCCAGCCTGCTTGCTAGTCCAGCTCCTGGTCTGGGGGGCAATTTGCATATTAGCCTTTTATTAGATAGGATAGTTACTGAGTGGCCAGATTAGTGTGTGTGTGTGTGTGTGTGTGTGTGTGTGTGTGTGTGTGTTTTAAGTGTGATTTCCATAAAGCAAAGTGTAGCTCGGCGATGCATCGAATTATAAGCGGAGGGATGCTGAATAGGGATGTGTAATGGGAACATTAACAGAGCTTTCGCGACGACGACAGCAGTGTGTCCCCACAATGCAAGGAAATTGCGTTCAAGTCACTGCTATTGTAGATAAGGGGGTGCACTTTTAATAATGGATTTTCCATGCATGACTTCTCCGCGTGTAGCGTTTCTTTCCATCGTGAACAGTGGCCTTGGAATAATGCTGCGGAGCATATTTTGTATTTCACCTAAATACCAAATTTAAAGACTTAACTAGATAATACGAAGGGCTTGCTTCCACGCCTCGGAAAACGGCGCAAGGTCGTGGATGCTTCTCCAAAGTCATACGTAATAGAAGTAAGTCTTTTTATTGGAAATATGCAAGGCATCACTGCTTTCTTCCAACAAAGCCGAGTCCTGCATGGAAAAGGAAGAAAATGGCAACCAAATTGCCAGGTAGATACCATGTCAGTGGAAAGGGGGGTCTCCATTGCGCCCCCCAATCCATGTCACTCTAGAAAGGTTTAACGAAAAGCATGTAGACTATCTACAATCACAGCTTCCAGTGACTTCTAACCAGACGCTGTCCTAAGACCACCTCCACCGCTAGCACCTCGGGGTGTAGCAAGGGAAGCCGACCAAAAATTGATTCTCTGTATCCTGGCCCCGGGGAGAGCTCAGAGCGGGACTTTAAAGTTTGTTGGCCTGGCTCTGCCAGTGTGGCTCAGAGGTTGAGTACAGACCTCTGAACCAGGAGGGCACAGGCCCGGGTTGTGGGCCCCATCCCCAGTGTGGGGCGTGCAGGAGGCAGCTGGCCCATGACTCTCGCTCATCATTGATGTTTCTACCGCTCTCTGAAATCAATACAAATATTTAAAAAAAAAAAATGGGAGGGGGGGGTGGAGTTTACCTTTTGCAACAGGAAGGGTGGACATGGGATTTGTTACCCTAAGTGAAATTAGCCAGTTAGAGGAAAACCATTATCACATTATCTCATTGATATGTAGAATCCGATGAACAAAATAAACTGATAAACCAAATGCAAACAGAGGCCTGGATACATGGAACGGACTGACAGCTGTCTGAGGGGAGGGGGTGAAATGTGCATCGACAAAATCCACCATCGAAACTATTTCCTTAAGAATGACTTCAGCCCTAGCCAGCTGGGCTCAGTGGATGGAACGTCAGCCTGCAGACTGAAGGGTCCCGGTTCAATTCCCGTCAAGGGCACATGCCTGGATCGTGGGCTCCATCCCCAGTAGGGAGGCATGCAGGAGGCAGCTCATCAATGATTATCATCGTTGATGATGTTTCTCTCCCTCTCCCTCTCCCTTTTCTTTCCCCTCTCCCTTCCTCTCTGAAATCAATAAAAATATATTAATTTTTTAAAAAAGAAAAGGAGTGACTTTGATTCCAGGTCCGCTGTGTGGCTTTGGGCAGCTCTGTGGACCTCTCTGAGCGTCATTTCTCTTATTTGTGAAATAAAGACCATGCTGATCACAGGCGGCTCAGCAAGTACAAAGGAAACAATGTCGGTGAAAGGGGTTGACATCAAAGAAAATGACAGATAATGATGTCATTTGTCGCACTGCTACTTTGGGTGAGTTCTCTCTGCAGTTCCCACTTTCTCTGATTTTTGCCTCAGGGCCACCTGTCTTTCACAAGAACTTCCTGTTCTGTTCTTGTCTGCTCCTCCTTACATTTTCCCGAGGAAAATTTCTACTTTCTGTCTCAAAACCTGTCCTGGGAAACGCCTTTGTTTGCTCGGGATCCGGGCTTAGCCAGCCCCCCTGCCAGTTTTCTCCGGCTCTCCCGGCTTCCCTGGAGAGGCCGCCTCTCATCTTGGCACAGTGCTTCCGACACCATTATCGATTTTGTTTCCTTAACAAGAAAAAGAAATCTTTACCTGCGGAAATGGCTGAGAAAGATGTTTCACCTTTTTTAATAAAATACTAGTTCCTCCTCCTGGGTTGGCACAGGCTCTGATGTTAAAAAATAACTTCCATGTTGCCCAGCCGGTGTGGCTCAGTGGTTGAGCGTTGACCTATGAACCAGGAGGTCATGATTCGTTTCCCAGTCAGGGCACATGCACAGGTTTCGGTTCAGATTCGATCCCCAGTAAGAGGCATGCAGGAGGCAGCCGATGGATGTTTCTCTGTCATCCATATTTCTGTCACTCTCTCCCTCTCCCTTCCTCTCTTCAAAATCAACAAAATGTATATATATATTTTAAAGTTTGCCTTGGTCTCCTTCTCAGAAAACATGCAGTAAACGCCTGCTGGTTTGGCTCATGATGTTGAGATTGGAAAGAGATGTTTGCAATCTCTGTTCCTTGCCCAGCACTTTCTGAATTCTGCGTTTTCTCTGCCCAGAGCTGTTTCTCTTCCTGTTCCAGTTCAGTCGAAGCTTCCAGGCCCCAACACCAGCTCCTCTATATCATACTGCTTCCCTGAACTCTGGACAGGTTGCCCCCAGGCCTGGCCCTTAACCTGCCACCAGGATGTATCCATGCAGTCATATGACATCCATGTGCCCATTTACAGCCAAAAATCTGGTGTGGCATCCCTCCAATTTTTTAAAAAGGATTTGTATTGATGTCAGAGAGGTAGAAACATCAACAATGAGAGAGAATCATGGATCGGCTGCCTCCTACACGCCCCCTAGTGGGGATCTAGCCCGCAGCCAGGGCCTGTGTCCTGACCCGGATCAAACCGTGACCTCCCAGTTCATAGGCTGATACTTGACCACTGAGCCACGCCGTGGGCGCATCCCACCAATTTTATTCTTCTGCATGCCGCAGTCTCCCCCAATGCTCTCTGCCCTGCTTGGATTTATTTCCTTAGACTCAGGGCTTTGATCCCCACATCGCGGTCTTAGATTTCTTTGTGTTTCCATCCCCGGTGCCACGGAGAATGGAGGACAGTGGCTTTGTCAGCATCCTTCTCATTCCCTTCTTGCCCGCCAACTGCTTCTCTCCTTCTCCATTGCCCTTTCTCCACACAGCATTGGCATGTGGCAGGGAGCAGAAACACTCAAGGTGTCCCGGTACCTATGCTTACACAGATCCGCACAGAAACCAGACATGAAGTCAAGGAAAAACGAGATGGGCCTGTATTTCCCATTACATCGGCGACTGGATCATATTTCAAGTCTAGTCACGTTTTCCGTCCTTATTTTTCTGGCTCCATCGGGGGACTGGGATGACCAGGTGAAGATGGTGGGCGGGGAGCCCAGCGCCCATGAGTTCACGGAGATGAGGATGCTACGCAGTGGGTCCCAAGAAGGTGTGCTCCCCCAGGACTGAAACGGTCACACCCAGGACCATTAGCCATAGATGCGGACATGGATCCCAGCCATTTATCTCCTCACGCGTTGCCTAAAACATCACCCGATGGGGGAACCACTTTCACGGTTACTGAATCAGCAAACCCAAGGATTACTTTTTACCTAATTTACCTAATTGCCTCCCTCTTTGCTGGGGGACTGTGCGTTGATGAGAAGAAAGGGGTCAGGGTACGAGGTCACCACCGTGTCTCCTAAATGCATTAGCTCGCTGGGCCAAATAAGGGGAAATATGTTGATGGGAAAATGGCATATCGAAAGCGTGAGCTCATTTAAAACCTTTCCCAGTGTTGGTTACATTAGCAAACCTTACACAATCAAGGGCCAAGGGTGGCCTGTGGGGACTGTGAACTTCAAAACTTATTAACAGTTCTAACACCTGTTAATAAACATCTTTGCTGATTATAAAATGCAGGGAAGAGAGAATTCTACACCTTAGTGACCACAAATAAGTCAAAACTGGGACTCAGACACACCACAAAAAAAAAATCCCAAACTATACAATATGATACATGTACATTGTCTGCTGAATAAGAGGTTTTGGCATTTTTTTAAGAAATCTATTATATGTGCCAAGCCGGTGTGGTTCAGTGGTTGAGCATCAACCTATGAACCAGGAAGTCACAGGTCAATTCCCTGTCAGGGCACCTGCCTGGGCTGTGAGTTTGATCCCCAGAGTGGGGCATGCAGGAGGCGGCCGATCCACGATTCTCATCATGGATGCGTCTCTCTCTCTCTCTCTCTCTCTCTCTCTCTCTCTCTCTCTCTCTCTC